>CM057351.1:211759615-212085074 GCA_030015575.1 Agapanthus africanus | reverse complement strand
ATAGTCCGTGTGTTTAAGGACTCCACAGTCCGGTGTTAGTTTTAAGACATCACGGTCAAGGTTAAGGACCTCATAGTCCGTGGATTTAAGGACTCCACAGTCCGATGTTAGTTTTAAGACATCACGGTCAAGGTTAAGGACCTTATAGTCCATGGGTTTAAGGACTCCATGGTCCAATGTTAGTTTTAAGACATCACGGTCAAGGTTAAGGACCTCATAGTCCGTGGATTTAAGGACTCCACAGTCCGGCGTTTGTTTTAAGACATCACGGTCAAGGTTAAGGACCTCATAGTCCGTGGGTTTAAGGACTCCACAGTCCGCGAAATGTGTGGTTACCGGGACCCGTCACCTCTTTGAAGATGTTGAGGAATTACAACGCCAGATATCAAAGGAGTGAAGAGATGTACCCTATAACCGAGGTAAAATCAGTGTAGAATCATCGTGGTTGGTCGTTAGTTTTAAGACATTACGGTCGAGGTTAAGGACATCATAGTCCATGGATTTTAAGGACTCCACAGTCCGATGTTTGCTCTGGATGCTTCTCACGGGTTCACTGCCGTGTTCGGCGAGGACCAGGCTCCGCTCTGGATGCTTCACACGGGTTCACTGCCGTGCTCTGCCGTGGATTTTAAGGACTCCACAGTCCGATGTTTGCTCTGGATGCTTCACACGTGTTCACTGCCGTGTTCGGCGAGGACCAGGCTCCGCTCTGGATGCTTCACACGGGTTCACTGCCGTGCTCTGCGAGGATCAGGATCCGCTCTGGACGTTTTCCACGGGGTCAAAGAGTGACGTTATCCGCGTTCCACGTAACCAGGAATTTTGCGCTAGATACTTCACACGGGTTCACTGCCGTGCTCGGCGAGGACTAGGCTCCGCTCTGGATGCTTCACATGGGTTCACTGCCGTGCTCTGCGAGGACCAGGATCCGCTCTGGACGTTTTCCACGGGGTCAAAGAGTGACGTTATCCGCGTTCCACGTAACCAGGAATTTTGCTCTAGATGCTTCACACGGGTTCACTGCCGTGCTCGGCGAGGACTAGGCTCCGCTCTGGATGCTTCACACGGGTTCACTGCCGTGCTCTGCGAGGACCAGGATCCGCTCTGGACGTTTTCCACGGGGTCAAAGAGTGACGTTATCCGCGTTCCACGTAACCAGGAATTTTGCGCTAGATGCTTCACACGGGTTCACTGCCGTGCTCGGCGAGGACTAGGCTCCGCTCTGGATGCTTCACACGGGTTCACTGTCGTGCTCTGCGAGGACCAGGATCCGCTCTGGACGTTTTCCACGGGGTCAAAAAGACGTTATCCGCGTTCCACGTAACCAGGAATTTTGCGCTAGATGCTTCACACGGGTTCACTGCCGTGCTCGGCGAGGACTAGGCTCCACTCTGGATGCTTCACATGAGTTCACTGCCGTGCTCTGCGAGGACCAGGATCCGCTCTGGATGTTTTCCACGGGGTCAAAGAGTGACGTTATCCGCGTTCTACGTAACCAGGAATTTTGCGCTAGATGCTTCACACGGGTTCACTGCCGTGCTCGGCGAGGACTAGGCTCCGCTCTGGATGCTTCACACGGGTTCACTGCCATGCTCTGCGAGGACCAGGATCCGCTCTGGACGTTTTCCACGGGGTCAAAGAGTGACGTTATCCGCGTTCCATGTAACCAGGAATTTTGCTGATTATATCCGTATTTCACGGAGTTGGGATTTGACTCTCAGTGATCTGTACACCACCGAGTCGTGGAACTGGGAGTGGCCGCTGTTCCGCTTTGCTCGAGGTTGTATTTGCTGCAATGAGACGAATGTTGAGAAGATCTCTAGGTTATTTGTGGCCCGTCGAGATTGGGCTTCTTCCTCTGATGAAACCTGGGGGAGGAGTATGATCCTTTCTTTATTTGCGCCCCTGGATTGTATACAGGGATTGATGTAATATCACCTGTAGGACGTGGATTTCATTTTTATTTTATTCCTTTTTCCGCGATGCTCTATCATTTCAGCTTTTACATCGCGAAGGTCGCGATTGCCCCATCATTTCGGCTATTTATTCCATTTTTACTCGCTGCTTCTTTATTGCGAGTTGCCCCATCATTTCGGCTATTTTTCGTGCATACATTTTTACTTGCTGCTTTTTATTGCAAGCTGCCCCATCATTTCGGCTATCTCGTATGCACGTGTGGCTCGCTAGCCTTTTTGCTGCAAGCTTGGATTTTAGACACCGATTTCGGCATCAGCACCGCTACAACTGGGATGTTGCCAGGAGCGAATCATCATTTGCCTCTGTCGATGTTGAACAAAGGTGGCTTAGTAAACAGGGTTAAGGGTCCTGTCGACTAAGGCTTTTGACTTCATGAGCCGTAAGGGTCTCACAAAGGTATTTCTCCCTACAAGTCGTGAGGATCTTACAGGTGTGTTTTTTCCTTGGGAATCGTGAGGATTCCTAAGTGCATGTCCTCTTGCAAGTCATAAGGATCTTATAAAAGGGCCTTCTCCATATAAGTCGAGAAGACTTACAAGGGTTGTTTGCCATATGAACATAACCCTAGTCACGGATAGGACTTGTTTAGGGAAATGTTTATTCGCGCCCGTGGATTGTATACAAGGGTCAGTATTGAGCCACTTGTAGGGCATAAATTGAAGGTTGTGGGGGTTGCTTAAGCACAAGTTTAGGTCTCTGTGACTTAAGACTTTCAAATCTTATGAGCCGTGAGGGTCCCATAAGAGAGTTCTCCTTACGAGTCATGAGGATCTCGCAAGTGTAATTTCTCCCTAGGAATCGTGAGGACTCCTAAGTGTGTTGCTCCCTTGTGAGTCGTAAGGATCTCACGCGGGTGATTTCTCCTTACAAGGTCGTGAGGACCCTGTAAGTTCCCTTTAACGAGGTTGCGCCCTTTCGGGTTTTCACAAACACTTGCCGGTAGCCCTGCTGTTTTTACTCACGGAGCCCTTTCGAGTTTTCATCCGTGCCCATTTTGCTTATGGACATACCGTTTTTTTTATATCGGCTTTGAGATACTGCAATCCACCGTAGTTTATCGACATCTCGGTCAACAGCTAGTTTTAGGACATAGTGGTCCATTGTTAGTTTAAGGACGTTTCGGTCCGTTGCTAGTTTAAGGACATTTCGGTCCGTTGTTAGTTTAAGGACGTTTCAGTCCGCCGTTAGTTTAAGGACGTTTCGGTCCGCCGTTAGTTTAAGGACATTTCGTACCTTCGTTTGAAGAAGGCCGGTTACTACTCAGAGTTCGGGCTTAGGAAGACAGCGAGCGGACATAGTCGTCGTCATCTATCATTGACTTAGGCCTTAACCCGTTAAGCATAGTATTTCTTCAGGAAGCGACCATTTATTGGCCTGAAAGGTCTTTCACCGTGCATATCCATAAGTAGGTACGCTCCTCCCTGGTAGACCTTGTCTATGATGTACGGGCCTTCATAGTTTGGCTCAAATTTTCCCAGCTTGGCACGATTGGGGATCATAGGTCTTTTGACCACTAGCATGAGTTCGCCTTGGCGGAATGTCCTTGGCCTGGTCAATCTTTCGTACGAGCGCGTCATCTTTTCTTTGTAGGCCTCCAGATTTTGTTGCGCTATGAGCCGGGTTTCATCAAGGGCATCAAGCTCCTCAAGCCGAAGGTGAGCATTTTCTTCGTCCGTCAGCTCGTAGTGGAACGCCACTCGTAGAGAGGGTAACTTTATCTCGAGGGGGAGTATTGCTTCTGTACCGAATACCAACGCATATGGCGTTGTGTTCGTGGCCGTTTTGAACGTAGTTCGATACGCCCAAAGAGCTTCTAGCAGTCTCTCGTGCCAGTCCTTTTTGTCTCGGGACACCGTCTTTTTCACGATCTTTGTCAAGGTTTTGTTGAAAGCCTCAGCTAGACCGTTAGCCCGTGGATTATAAACTGAGGAATATCTCCAGTCTATGTTGTGTTGTTGCGCGAAGCGGCTAATCTTGTGGCTTCTGTAGGCTGGCCCGTTATCGGAGATGATCCGTCGCGGAGTTCCAAACCGATAAATGACGTGTGTCTTAAAGAAATGGAGAATATTCTTCGTATTCACCTCCCTCAGCGGTATTGCTTCTGCCCATTTTGAAAAGTAGTCGTTCGTCTCCAAGATGAAACGATGTCCCCTAGATGATGCTGGTTCGATGGGGCTGATTACGTCAGTCCCCCATATTTCGAACGGCCAAGTAGCCACCGTTGGATGTAGTGGATTTGGGTGCTGATGGATAGAGTCCCCATGGATTTGGCACGAGTGGCATTGTTTCGCATACTCGAGGCAGTCCTGGATCATCGTGGGCCGATAGTAGCCCATCCGTTTAATTCTCAATTCATCTTCGGGCCTGCTTGGTGAGAACCGCAGAGTCCGTCGTGGACTTCTTGAACGACCCTCTTCGCTTCGTCAGGTCCCAGCATCTCAACCACAGAGAATCGAATGACCTCTTGTACAGAGTATTCTTGACGAAGGCGAAGGACAGAGCTCGTTTCACAAGTTGATGTCTTGAGGACGCATCTTCAGGCGTTCGACGGGATTTGAAATAGTCTATGAAGACTTCTCTCCAATCTTCAGCCGTTTCTTGGTCTTTTATTTGCATGGCATTCTGCTCGGTCGCTTCCTTTTCCTCAGATGATTCCGGAGATATTTCTGCCGGAGCAAGAACCCGACGACTCTGTACTACGATTCTTACATCATCGAGGTTCTCATCAGCTAGCTCTTTAGCTAGCTTGGCTAGTGCATCCGCTTTGCTATTTTCGGCACGCGTATGCTTTCCAAGGTGCAGTAGGGCATTTGAGTCAGCAGCCGCTATACTCTTTTGCCGTACTTTACCAGTTCTGGCTTGCATGTCTGGTAGTCGCCGTTTACTTGACTAACGATCAGTTGGGAATCTCCGTTTATGAGGAGGTTTTCAATTCCTATGTCGATGGCGATCTCGATGCCTGCTATCAAAACTTCGTATTCGGCCTCATTGTTCGTCCTCAAATCTGTTAAGGAGACGGCGAAGCGCATTCTCCCTCCTTGTGGAGTTACGAAG
Source organism: Agapanthus africanus (assembly GCA_030015575.1). Lineage (NCBI taxonomy): Eukaryota > Viridiplantae > Streptophyta > Magnoliopsida > Asparagales > Amaryllidaceae > Agapanthus > Agapanthus africanus. Next base: position 212,080,043 of record CM057351.1, on the reverse strand, counting down.
ATAAGGCCTACCCCCGATTTGATTATGGGTGTATTGTGCTTGCGCTTCTTCATGGAGGATGCTCCATCGAAATAAAGTTCCCATCGGGTATCACCGCCATCGATCGCATCAAACGCGTGTTCATCTGGTAGTTCGCAATCCAAAGGAGAATCAGCAGGTATCGGATGCTCGACGAGGAAGTCGGCGATGGCCTGGCCTTTCACTGCCTTGAGAGGCTGATATGTTATCGAGAACTCCATCAAGAGAAGGGCCCATTTAGCGAGTCTCCCTGTCAATATGGCCTTTGACATTAAATATTTAAGGGGGTCAGCCTTCGAAATGAGACGGAATTCATGTGCCAACGCATAGTGCCTGAGCTTTGTTATAGCGAAGATCAATGCCAGGCAGTGCTTTTCGATGGAGGAGTAATTGTTTTCTGCCCCCAGCAGAACTCGGCTCAGATAGTAGAGCGCTCTCTCCTTCCCTTGGTCGTTCTCCTGTACCCACAATGCGCCTAAGGAACCTTCAAGGGCGGTTGTATAAAGAATGCGGGGCTTTCCCTTGACCGGGATAGCCAGCACTGGCGGGTTCTGCAGGTATTGCTTGATCTCGTCTAGCGCGCTTTGGCATTTTTGGTCCCAGACGAACGGGGTTCCCTTCTTCATCAGGTGACTGTAAGGGCGGCACTTGCCTGAAAGATTGGCTATAAATCGCCAGATATACGCGAGCTTCCCTTGAAGTGACCGCAATTGTTTGAGAGTCCTTGGCGGTGGCATTTCCATGATCGCTTTGATCTTCGACGGATCAATCTCAATGCCCCGGTGGCGGACAATGAATCCTAGGAACTTGCCTGAGGACACCCCGAACGCGCATTTGAGGGGGTTCATCTTCAAGTTGTATTGCCGAAGGCATTGAAATACGGTCTTCAGGTGCTCTAAATGCTCCTCGTATGATTTGCTTTTCACCACGAGGTCGTCGATATAGCATTCGACGATTTCATGTATAAGGTCATCGAAGATCTTTGTCATGGCCCTTTGATAGGTGGAACCGGCGTTCTTTAGACCGAAGGGAATCACCTTGTAGCAGAATATACCCAGAGGGGTCCGGAAAGCGGTGTGCTTCTGGTCTTCTGGGTGCATCTTTATCTGATTGTATCCTGATGAGCCGTCCATGAAGGAGAAAACCTCGTGAGTGGACGTGTTATCTATCATCAGCTCTGTGACTGGCACTGGGAAATCGTCCTTCGGGCAAGCTTTATTGAGATCCCAGAAATCCACGCATATGCGCACTGTCCCATTTTTCTTCATCACCGGGATGATGTTGGCGATCCATTCAGGATATTGAACCTCCTGGATAAAGCCAGAGTCGATTAACTTCTTGACCTCGGCGTTGATACTCATCTCAAGCTCGAGCCGCATTCTCCTTGGCGCTTGTTTGACCGGTTTAACGTCCGGGGATATTGCCAATTTATGCACAGCAATTTCTGGATCTAATCCCGGCATTTCGGAATAGTTCCATGCGAAGCAATCTCTATGATGCACAAGCAAGTCTTTTAACGCGGCCACCCTTTCCTCAGATAGCAACTCGCTGACAAATGTCGGTCGCGGGTCGTTCGCCGTCCTCAACTCAATTTTCTTCAGGCTATCTGCAGTGGTGTGTATTCCATCTTCCAGCTCTTTTGGCGCTGGTGGGAATTCTGAGATCACCTCATCGCTGCTATTTTCGAAGCACCAGGGAAGGTCATCCATATTCTCGGGCTCTTCTTTTGATACCGTTATCATACGACAGGTACGAGCTCGCTTCCAAGACCGATGTGGATCTGGTTCTGCTCCTGTGGCTTTGGGTTCGTGCTTTTGTGGTGGCGATACCCTCCAGCTGTTGGATAGGGCAAATCTGCCTTGCTGATACTGGTCCTCAACCCAGTTCTTGAAGGTGAAGCAGTCTTCGATGGGGTGTCCTATGGCTCGGTGATAATAGCAATAGCCCGGATGAGAGACCTCATTAGCTTGCTCGGGGTGTTTAGACTTCGAGAGTGTAATCATTTGATGTTTTAAAGCGAGGTCAAGTATCTTCCGTGTCTTGTCTTGAGGGAAAGAATACGCTCGACTCATCTTCTTCATGAGGGACAAATTCGGACCGCGCAATACCCGATCACATGACTTCTTGGTCCCGCTTTGTCGCCGTCGAACGCCTTTTCTGCTCTTTGACTTGTCTCTACCTTTGCGTCGGGCCTTTGGCACAACAGGTTGACAGGAAGGAGCATTTTCGTCTTTGGCAGCCTGTTGAAACAGACGTTGCGTCCTGGCTTTCTCGTAGATGGCCATTTCGCGATTATGATCGTCCCGAGCTTTTTGACCCGCTTTCCTGATAAGCTTGTCTATTCGCTCTTCAAATGATGGACTCGGGACTTCGATCGCGGGATCCAGTTCTGATGAGGGGTTGGCATTTTCTGACATGGCGCCCTCTTCTTCATCAAAGGTATATATGGCGTAGGTACCGTAGACCCGTTCCCATTTTCCGGCTCTCACGTATCCAAGCCCAAGCGTTTCTATTTTCCTGTTGGGCAATTTGCGTTGAGTCCCAAGGACATCCCAAATCCTGTTATAGAATCGAGCTTGTCGAGTAGTCTGTTTTAAGGGTACCCCTTGGCGCTTCAATAGCCTTTTCAATCCGTTTGTGTAATATCTGGGCAAACGGATGGGTTGGAGCCTGTCGAGGGTAGAATCCGTGCCATGCCAGATTTCTTTCTCGACTCTTGTTTCCGTGGACCGGTAGAATAGGATCGCCTTTTCACCCTTTTGCTTGGGAGGGACGTAAAACGTCTGCAGGTCCTGCACATTGTAAGCTTCAAGTGCGTCAAGCTCTTTGTAGTGCTCCGGCGGGATCATGGTGATTTGCAAACTCCGATCATCACCAAGGAATTCTTGTATTGGCGGCCGAGTGGAGAACACAACATTAACCTCATCTTCCGAGCCACTTCCGAAGATCAATATGGGGGCGGACGGCCCCGGGTCATTGCGTCGAGACGGCCTAGAGTAAACTATCTCTTCGTCTTCTTCGGTATCGCTCCCGAAAACAGGAATGGTGGCAGCGGCTTTGTTCTCCGGCTTGCGACATCTCTCTGTATCCTCGAAATCTGGCAAAAAGTACTTCGCGTCTTCGTATTTGTGGACTTCGTTTACAGAGAACGGGTTCAGCTCTCCTGTTACGGTGTACTCGAGACCATCATTGAAATAATTCATACACTGATGTTGCGTAGAAAGGATGATGTTGTACTCGTGTAACCAAGGTCGGCCGAGCAGAGCGTTGTAGCATGTCTTGGCATCTATGACGTGAAACTTAATGTCCGTGACGAGTAGCCCAAAGCGTAGCGTCAATATCACAGATCCAAGAGTTCGTGATGACTGGGAGTCGAAACCGGAGATAGTGATCTTGTCCCGAGCAAGGTGCTGGACGCTCATGCAGATTTCCTTTAACACCTGCACGTTGAGGAGATTAACGGAAGACCCATTGTCAACCAAGATTTTGCCTATCTTTATATCGTGGCAATATCCAGAGACGTATAGGGGACGGTTGTGGTCGCACGTCCCAAGGAGCAGGTCTTCGTCACTGAAAGTGATATCGGCCGTGTGGACTTCTTCCAGTTCATCCTTCATCCTTTCTTCGGCGAGGAAGGCTTGGAATTGTTCAGGCTCTTGTAGCACTTTGATTAATGAATCTCTTGCCTCTTTTGATAATAAGAGGGCGTCTAGAATGCTGAGCTACGAAGGTAGCTTCCTCAGGTGCGCTAGGATGTTGTAGTCCACCCTACTCTTTGTTAGTGTATATGCCCTAGAGGCCATTACTGTATCATACTAGTTTGTATATTACTTAATGGAAGCTTGGGATATTCACCTTGTATATACAATCTTGCTCAAAATAGTAGTATGCTACTTGGTTTGTTTCTACTTCAATGTGTACATTAGTGGAGCCCTTAGGATCTTTGCTTGATTACCAGCGATGTGATGGCAGTCACACTAGTGGGGCTGGGTAATCTATAAGCACATCCTTATGCAGGTCCCTGGTCGCAGGACTATCGAGACAGGGCATCGATACTCCGGAGTAGACTAGCGTGTGCGCTTCTCATCCCAGTGTGGGAGATGGTCTGTCCCACAGCCATCAGTACGTCGTACTTGAGAGAGTATGCGGGTGCTCGATGGGTTATGAGTACACTGGATAGGACTTGTCGGGAACTGACTAGTTGGTATTATACCTATCGTCAGTTATCAGTTCCCAGGTGACATGAGTACAGCTTAGTCCGCTGACTTGACACTGTCACTTCGCCTCGAGCGTGTTCCCACTGCATTTTGATTACTATCCTACCACGGCTCAAAGGAGTCGTGCAAACAGGTAGTAGTTGGGTACAGTCCCGAAGCACTTGGAGGCAGTGGCGGTTAGACAGGATTCGTCTCTCCCGGTATTGGGGGTTGACATCGCGCTGTGTCTAGGAGAGCCATTACACGAGTAGTCCCTGGCCAGGGCAAACGAGATATACTGGTAGGCTTCCAGTGTTATCTCAGGGTGTTTTGGGCTTCACTCCGACACGACTTGTACCGCTATTGGGGGACTGACGTTTACCGACCCTAGGCCCGCCATGCGATGTATCAGACGAGCAGACCTGACTGTACGGAGAATGTCACACTCAGGCTCAGTAGGAGTTAGATGGGTTTCGCCTCGTCGGTCTTCTTGTCGGCATTACCTGGGGACCGTTACGCACAGCTAGTGCCGCTTGCGGTCTGTGGTTAAACCCAGTGCCAGCGTAGTGTCGAGTCTTTAGAGTCCCACACAGAAAGCTTTTCGCCTTTAGGCAAAAGAGTAGAGGTCGCATGGTATTGCGACAGGTCGCATGGTTTTGCGACAGGGTTCGGTCACATCCGTGCACTTGTGCACGTACAGTGTCTGGGAAGTTTACACTAGCGGGCTTTGGTTTAAGCCAGATCCTAGTGTACCTTTTGGGATTGGATTTATCCAGTATGCATTCGTGTTCCTCAGAACGCGGATGCGGGTGTGTATGCACAGTTGACAGGGAGACAGAGGCAGCGGATTCTCATTAGGGTTGTTGACAGTTGACCGTTGACTATTTGACTTTTTGCTCAACCCTAATGAGAATATGATATGTGATTAACTATTATATTAATTAAGTATTATGGTGACATTGTTGTTGACTCTTGTTGACTTTGTTGATATGTTGACTTTGTTGACCGGTTGACTAGGCTTGACTAGTTGACCATCATGATAACCATAGCCATCATTTCATGGCAAAGACTTTTGCTTGCTTGCTCATTTGTGTAAAATGAGTGCATGAAATGATATGGTTATGGTTGCTTCAACCATCACATAAGACTTTTTTGGTATGATGAGTTATCATGACTTTGGATTATGAGAGGGTGAGAGACAAAAGACTTGCTCATTCATTCTTGCTCATTCTCTCTCTTGTTCTTGAGCTCTCTTGTTTTGCTCTCACCCTCTTGCTCTTGCTCCCTCTCTTGAATCTATGGTTCTCTTATCTCATGAGTTGAGAATCAAGAACCATAGATAAAATCCCATACAAACTCTTCTCTACTCACTCTAGTTCACAAGGTTTAGCAAACCGAGTGAACTAGTTTCTTCAAAGAACGAAGAAGGAGCCAAAGGTTGGAGCTTTCAGGTGGATCTATCTTCGGCGTACGGAGACGACGGGAAGAAGCTAATCCGGACCACCATCGGAGCTTGAAGACGAAGGAGTTCAAGACAAGCAAGGTATAACCCCCTAACCGAGTAGCTAGAAACTCGTAGTTAGGTTGTTAGATAGAGGTTTAACCAAGATCCGGGTTATAGGTCCATGTTACCACCTCTATAAAAATCGTTTTTTACCAAATTCCGCATTCCCGAAAGTACCGGGAGAGGTAGCATGGACTTACAGTGGTATCAGAGCCTAGTTAAACTCTATCTAACATGTTAGCAAGTGACTAGATGATCGATCAAAGAAAAAGTCCCGAAAACGAACCCCGAAATTCGAACTTTCTGTCGATTTTTATACTGTTCAAAAGTTGATTATTTTAACACCTAAAATCGGCTCAGGCTTTTGTGTGAATAACCACCAAAGATGGTCCCACGATCGAGTCAAAGCGCCGCGGAAACGCGGCGGGAGCACGCTCCCGCCGCGGATCCGCGGCCGAGTTGACTCGGCCGAGGTCAATCTTTGGTGCAGTGTTATTCTGGGGGTATTTTGGGATTTTTGGAATATATATTTTCTGCCCAGATTTTCCAGAACGAAAATGTTATTTTTGGGGTCCCGAAAATCCGTATTTTTGATCGAACTTCTAAAAGACTTAAGCTAACGGGTTTTTCTGTAATGTGATATTTGTATTGAACGTCTACTAATCGCTATATGTCGATTAGTGGGGGTTATACAAATCTGTGATCTGTAATGTTGCTGGAATGTGTATATGAATATGTTGGATTGTCGCGGGTGAATAGCCGGGGGTTGTGAGACGAGAGTTTTCTTTTCTTTCAATTCATGTAAATTTGTAAATTGATATAATAATTATTTGTATGGCCGCACAACCGGGTCGGGGTTGTAGCCGTCATTGTATAATTTCTTTTTACTGTTTTTGCTCCTAGGATAGACCCATGGAGGGGGTGCACAAACTACCGGGTATGCCGAAGTGTCGAGTGGCCTACTCATGGAGATGAGGGAGGTTGCTACGCTTCGGGTACTTGGCGGGTAGTTTGCCGCACCCGTAGGGGTCTTGGGTGGGGTTTGGCTATTCACCGCGACCGTGTAATCTGTCTTTCGTTACAGGCTCGTACGAATTACAGATTCCTAGTATATCCAATGTATTCATCTGTGATCTGAAATGTTTATCATTGCAGTATATCTATATATGATATTATTTAGGCGTTGCTTATGTTTTACAGACGCGCTAGCCCAGCCCCCGCTCTTTCGTTAGTTAAGTAACCTAACGGGTAATGACGGGGCCCAGTGGCGAATGCGAATGGCATAAGCGTACGTCATATTTTGGTTGTTTTCTGCAATGGTAGGATTAAATGATGGGACGCATTAAAAGAACTAATGCAAGAATATCACGCATTAAAAGAACTAATGCAAGAAAATAAACCAAGTAAAAGTCGTTGGAACACTTTCGAAAAACCACTCGGTTCTTTTCAAAACAAACTTTTAAAATACGGAGTTTGAGCCACTCCATTTAAAAGCTATCTCGTTCCATCGACTAAATCAAGTTCACTACGTTCACGGTTTCGCCAAAACCATTCGTAGCCCTCCGTCGTTTCGCATAAATGGTCAATAGTATTCAAGCTATGTATGTTGGCCAAAGTCAAGGCATAGTGATTGGTAGCTATTGGGTATTCATGTGTAGCATAGATAGATGCGTTGGTTTGGGACAGTTGTACTGCCATTTTGGCCAAAGTCAAGGGTGGGTATGGGTGGATCCAAATTAACCTGGATAATGACGGGCAGAACATGACATGTGACTTATGATATTTTTGCCAAAGTCAAGGTCATAAGAGCATGGGGCAAAATCCACATCGGGAGTTTCAAAAGAACTGAAACTTGCTAGTATTGCATACCATTTGGAGCGTGATGATTCTGGTAGGATTCCTTCAGTTTCGTCACGCGATGATATTTGGATCCCGATCCTACTGTGAGTATATGCTACTCCTCAGGAAATTTCTCACTAATCGATCAATGCTATAAACCTAGTAGGTGCCTAGAAAGGTGTTAGCGGGGCTACGCCCCCAGGGAAAAAAGGTTCTTGAATTAAGGAACTTCGTGAAAGCGTTGGAAAACCTCCCTCGAAGTACCGACACCAGCCTGGCCGAACGGTTAAGCAAGAATTGTGCGGTGGGATTGATCCCGACTAATTCTTCCTTTTTGGTTTTAAGGAGGGATTCGAGAAACAGTGGGAGCCATCCTGTTTAGACAAACTAAAAACCACTCTAAACTTGCAAGAGCATCATGCTAAGTGTTTCTTCTTCTCTCTCCTAATTGCAGCGACCAATCGAAATGACTGAAGTTAAGTTACTTCTAGATAAAAACATACTGACAGGGCCAAACTACAAAGATTGGCTCAGGAATGTCAAGATGGCAATCACTTACGACAAGCTGGGGTATCTTCTTACCACCAAAGCTCCCCCTGTCCCTGGTCCCACTTCCAGCGTCGCGGATAAGGAAATCCGCAAGACTTGGGAGATTGATAGCGCGAAGGCCAAGTGCCTCGTACTTGCCTCGATGGACAACGAACATCAGAGGAGGCACGAGAATATGGACCTTGAATCCATATTTCTCCATACAAAAGAACTGTATGGAGAGCAATCTCGTATCGCAAGATATGAAGCGTCGAAAAAGCTATTTTCGGCAAAGATGGCCGTCGGATCATCAGTAGCCGAGCACGTGCTAAAGATGATCGGCTACATTGAGGAGCTCGCGGACCTAGGGACCACATTGGAGAGTGAGCTCTATACAGACTTAGTTCTCCAGTCCCTTCCTTCCACTTACGCCCAGTTTATACTGAACTTCAACCTACAAGAAAAAGAAGTTGAACTTTCAGAGCTCCTCAACATGCTGAGGAGCGCAGAGGGCACCCTACAGAAAGGTAGGGAAACATCCACTTTTTTTGTAGGAGGATCATCTTCTTCTAGGTCCAAGGCAAAAGCCAAGGGAAAGAAGAAGAAAGCCTCCGCCAAACCAAGGGGCGGTGTTAGTAAAGTGGATACGAAGGGAAAAGCAAAAGCAACAAAGATAGCGGGGAAGCTTGTGGATAAGGAAGAATGCTTCTATTGTCATAAGAAAGGTGACTGGAAAAATGATTGCAGGGCTTCGAAAGCCAGGACACAGGAATTGAAGCAGGTTGCGGCTTCAGCTTCAGGTGTGTATGTTATCGAAAACTGTCTTTCAATAAACTCTACTTCCTGGGTATTGGATACCGGATCTCATATCTGTAATTCTTTGCAGGCGTTGAGAAACCGTAGGGTTTTGAAAGCAAGTGACATGACCCTCAGAGTTGCAAACGGAGCTAGCATGGATGCTAAGGCCGTGGGGGACTATCACCTGGGAATGTCAGATGGACATGTTTTGGTTTTGCGTAATTTCTTTTTTGTACCCAACGCAACTTGTAATATCATTTCTGTATCTTTAGTTTCTAAAGAAGGTTATGAATTTGCGTTTGTAAGTAATGTTGTAAATATTCACCTTAATCAAGTTTTGATTGGGTCAGGTACATTGAGTAATGGTATATACATATTAAACCAACCACAGATTTTCAACGTCCAGAATACACACAAAAGAAAGTCTCCGGAAATAAATCAGACTTTCTTATGGCATTGTAGACTGGGTCACATCAATGAGAGAAGGTTGACGAAGTTACATACAGAAGGATATTTGAATCCATTCGAATATCAAACGTATGCCACTTGTCAATCCTGTCTCAAAGGAAAGATGACAAAGACTCCGTTTACTGGAAACGGAGTAAGAGCGAGCGAGCTCTTGGGACTCGTACACAGGGACGTGTGCGGTCCAATGTCTACACATGTGCGAAGCGGTTATTCTTACTTCATCACTTTTACGGATGACTTTTCAAGGTACGGTTATATCTTCTTAATGAAACATAAGTCCGAAGCCTTTGGAAGGTTCCAGGAATATAAGAATGAAGTAGAAAAACAAACCGGCAATAGTATTAAGATTCTAAGATCGGATCGAGGCGGAGAATACTTGAGTGCCGAGTTCCTGGATTATTTAAAATAGAACGGAATTCTCTCTCAGCTTACTCCTCCATACACTCCGCAACATAACGGTGTATCGGAGAGACGGAACCGAACCCTATTGGATATGGTTCGGTCCATGATGAGTAACACTGAGTTACCGCGATCATTCTGGGGGTATGCACTAGAATCAGCTGCATACCTTTTGAACCGAGTTCCTACTAAGACTGTGCCTACTACACCATATGAAATGTGGTGTGGGAAGAGACCCTATCTTAATCACATTAAGACATGGGGAAGTCCAGCTTTTGTCAAAAAGCAGCATGCGGACAAGCTCGAGGCACACTCAGTACTGTGCAAGTTTGTGGGATATCCAAAGAATTCCAAGGGATATTTCTTCTACTGCGAAGAGGAACAAAAAGTTCTTGTTTCTCGTCATGCCCACTTTCTAGAACACCAGTTCTTAGAAAAGGAAATAAGTGGGAGCGCAGTAGAACTGGAAGAAATTCCAGAACCACAGACTATTACTGAAAGCTTAGTGTAACCAGAGGGTTCAAAAGAACAGGACATTCCTACGCCGCTCCGCAGAAGTAGTAGGCAGTCTCATCCGCCCGAGAGATACTACGGTTTTCTCATAGACGGGGATAGAGAGGATTGCATCATAGATTATGATGAGCCTACTAGCTTCCAGCAAGCCGTTCAGAGCGTCGACTCGGTAAAATGGCTGGATGCAATGCGGACCGAAATGGAGTCCATGTACACCAACAAAGTATGGACGTTGGACGTTGCTCCAGACGGGGTAAAACCCGTAGGATGCAAGTGGATCTTCAAAAGGAAGATTGGTGTAGATGGACAGGTTGAGACCTATAAAGCTAGACTGGTTGCAAAGGGTTTTCGTCAAAGACCTGGTTTGGACTATGACGAGACCTTTTCTCCAGTAGCTATGCTGAAATCCATTCGGATCCTTCTTGCCATTGCTTCCTTCCACGATTATGAGATTCAGATGGACGTAAAGACAGCTTTTCTAAATGGAAATTTAGAGGAGTGTGTCTATATGGACCAACCAGAGGGTTTCATTCAGAGTGGGAGCAGCGGAAAGGTGTGCAAGTTGCTTAAGTCCATCTATGGACTAAAGCAGGCATCGCGGAGTTGGAACATCTGCTTTGATGAGACGGTCAAGGAATTTGGCTTTATCAAAAATCCAGATGAACCATGCATCTATAGTAGATTTGTAGCGAGAACTGTAGTATTCCTCGTTTTATACGTGGATGACATTCTCTTAATAGGAAATGACATTCCTATGCTACAATCTGTCAAGGGGTTCTTGTCACACAGGTTCTCCATGAAAGACCTGGGTGATGCCTCATACATTCTGGGTATCCGGATCTACCGTGACAGATCCAAGAGGATATTAGGACTTTCACAGTCCATATACATCGACACCATACTGAAAAGATTCAGTATGGAAGATTCCAAGCGCGGTAACCTACCGGCTTGTCACGGGAACACCCTCTCTAAAGAGATGTCTCCAAAGACTGATTTGGAGAGGGATCGCATGTCTATTATACCCTACGCTTCTGCGGTAGGCTCTATAATGTATGCGATGTTATGTACCAGACCGGATGTAGCTAATGCACTGAGTGTGGTAAGCCGGTATCATTCAAACCCTGGGGAGAAACACTGGATAGCGGTAAAGAACATTCTCAAGTACCTGAGAAGGACTAAGGAGATGTTCTTGGTGTATGGCGGAAAAGACCTCCAGATCGAGGCCTTTGCTGACTCCAGCTTCCAGAGTGACAAGGATGATTCCAAGTCCATGTCGGGTTTTGTCTTCACCCTCAATGGAGGGGCGGTGTGTTGGAAGAGTTCCAAACAGGAAACCGTTGCAGACTCGACGATGGAAGCGGAATACATCGCTGCATCTGATGCCGCAAAAGAAGCTGTCTGGATGAGGAAGTTCTTGAAAGAACTTCAGGTGGTTCCGTCCATTGTTGATCCAATACCTCTGTATTGCGACAACAACGGGGCTATAGCTTTAGCGAAGGAACCCAGGTCCCATCAGAGATCCAGGCACATCTTGAGGCGGTATCACCTGATCAGGGAGATCGTGGATCGCCAGGAGATCGAGGTTCGGAGAGTCGCTTCAGAAGATAACACTGCAGATCCATTCACCAAGGCCCTACCCCAGACTCAGTTCGAGCGGCTGATCGAGATGATAGGTCTTCGATACGCCAGTACATGGCCTTAGTGCAAGTGGGAGATTGTTAGTGTATATGCCCTAGAGGCCATTACTGTATCATACTACTTTGTATATTACTTAATGGAAGCTTGGGATATTCACCTTGTATATATAATCTTGCTCAAAATAGTAGTATGCTACTTGGTTTGTTTCTACTTCAATGTGTACATTAGTGGAGCCCTTAGGATCTTTGCTTGATTACCAGCGATGTGATGGCAGTCACACTAGTGGGGCTGGGTAATCTATAAGCACATCCTTATGCAGGTCCCTGGTCGCAGGACTATCGAGACAGGGCATCGATACTCCGGAGTAGACTAGCGTGTGCGCTTCTCATCCCAGTGTGGGAGATGGTCTGTCCCACAGCCATCAGTACGTCGTACTTGAGAGAGTATGCGGGTGCTCGTTGGGTTACGAGTACACTGGACAGGACTCGTCGGGAACTGACTAGTTGGTATTATACCTATCGTCAGTTATCAGTTCCCAGGTGACATGAGTACAGCTTAGTCCGCTGACTTGACACTGTCATTTCGCCTCGAGCGTGTTCCCAATGCATTTTGATTACTACCCTACCACGGCTCAAAGGAGTCGTGCAAACAGGTAGTAGTTGGGTGCAGTCCCGAAGCACTTGGAGGCAGTGACGGTTAGACAGGATTCGTCTCTCCCGGTATTAGGGGTTGACATCGCGCTGTGTCTAGGAGAGCCATTACACGAGTAGTCCCTGGCCAGGGCAAACGAGATATACTGGTAGGCTTCCAGTGTTATCTCAGGGTGTTTTGGGCTTCACTCCGACACGACTTGTACCGCTATTGGGGGACTGATGTTTACCGCCCCCTAGGCCTGCCATGCGATGTATCAGACGAGCAGACCGGACTGTACGGAGAATGTCACACTCAGGCTCAGTAGGAGTTCAGATGGGTTTCGCCTCGTCGGTCTTCTTGTCGGCATTACCTGGGGACCGTTACGCACAGCTAGTGCCGCTTGCGGTCTGTGGTTAAACCCACTGCCAGCGTAGTGTCGAGTCTTTAGAGTCCCACACAGAAAGCTTTTCGCCTTTAGGCAAAAGAGTAGAGGTCGCATGGTATTGCGACATGTCGCATGGTTTTGCGACAGGGTTCGGTCACATCCGTGCACTTGTGCACGTACAGTGTCCGGGCAGTTTACACTAGCGGGCTTTGGTTTAAGCCAGATCCTAGTGTACCTTTTGGGATTGGATTTATCCAGTATGCATTCGTGTTCCTCAGAACGCGGATGCGGGTGTGTATGCACAGTTGACAGGGAGACAGAGGCAGCGGATTCTCATTAGGGTTGTTGACAGTTGACCGTTGACTATTTGACTTTTTGCTCAACCCTAATGAGAATATGATATGTGATTAACTATTATATTAATTAAGTATTATGGTGACATGGTTGTTGACTCTTGTTGACTTTGTTGACTTGTTGACTTTTGTTGACCGGTTGACTAGGCTTGACTAGTTGACCATCATGATAACCATAGCCATCATTTCATGGCAAAGACTTTTGCTTGCTTGCTCATTTGTGTAAAATGGGTGCATGAAATGATATGGTTATGGTTGCTTCAACCATCACATAAGACTTTTTTGGTATGATAAGTTATCATGACTTTGGATTATGAGAGGGTGAGAGACAAAAGACTTGCTCATTCTTTCTTGCTCATTCTCTCTCTTGTTCTTGAGCTCTCTTGTTTTGCTCTCACCCTCTTGCTCTTGCTCCCTCTCTTGAATCTATGGTTCTCTTGTCTCATGAGTTGAGAATCAAGAACCATAGATAAAATCCCATACAAACTCTTCTCTACTCACTCTAGTTCACAAGGTTTAGCAAACCGAGTGAACTAGTTTCTTCAAAGAACGAAGAAGGAGCCAAAGGTTGGAGCTTTCAGGTGGATCTATCTTCGGCGTACGGAGCCGACGGGAAGAAGCTAATCCGGACCACCATCGGAGCTTGAAGACGAAGGAGTTCAAGACAAGCAAGGTATAACCCCCTAACCGAGTAGCTAGAAACTCGTAGTTAGGTTGTTAGATAGAGGTTTAACCAAGATCCGGGTTATAGGTCCATGTTACCACCTCTATAAAAATCGTTTTTTACCAAATTCCGCATTCCCGAAAGTACCGGGAGAGGTAGCATGTACTTACACTCTTCTTAGGCGGGTCCATGGCAGTCAGTTCTTTCATAACTTGGTCATCTAAGGTGATATCCTCAGCGACCTTTTCCTTTCCCTTATCTTTTCTAGTGCGGGTCCGAGATTCTTTTCCGGAAGCGTACGATTGCGCAGTTGAATGTTTTAGCAGGCTTCTCGCTCTTCCTCTTTTCCCGAGGTGGACTCTTTAAAGAGGGGGCTAAGAGCCATTTCCTCGTCAGAATCTCTCCCTAATGTGAGCACTTGCGGTCCCCCGGCGTTGACCGTGTAACAGTTACCGGCAGTTCTTTTGTGTCCTTCGGTTGTACTTTTCTGCTCCCGACGAGTTCTGCGTTTCATTCGCTTAAAATGTTGCCGATGAGCAACATATCCCTGCCACCATGTCTTAAAATCGTCGCACTCCTCAGTGGGGTGTGAAATCTTCCGATGATATGAGCAGTAATTAGGATGCATCTCCGCCCCATCGAGCGTGTTTTCTTCCGAGGGTGGTAGTTTCATTCCCATTGACATGGCCTTGGCAAACCGTTTCCTCGTCTTGAATATGTTTTTATCTGCGTCGGATGCCTTTCGATCTGGCGGGTGTACTTCAACTCTTTCGTTTAGTCGCCTGCGTTTGGCTCCCTCTGATGCGGCTATCTCACGCTCCTGGTCGGCTTTACTTTTCAAACGAATCTCGTCTAGAAAGGCGTCGATCATTTCGTCTGTCGGCCACACAAGCTCTGGTTCAGGCTCTTCCCCCATTTTCTTAGTGCCAGGAGTTTTTTCATCGTCGGTAAATGAGTGGGAGATCACATTACAACTCGCCACGTATCCCTCGGATTCATCCGACGAACTCTCCCCCTCATCTTCCTCTTGAAAGATGTGGTTGAGGAACTCTTGGAATGTGATGGGAGTACGTGCCTTCTGATTGTATTCTTCCAGCGCGTCAATTTGTTTCTGCAAGTCCGTACGTTTGTCATCAGGCTTCACGGGCTTCTTAGATTTCTTCTTCTTTTTCTTTGAATATTTTGATGGCTGGTTGTGAGTGCTCAGGGCATCACCACTGATCTTCGGAGTTGGGCGCGGCTTCAGCATTACTTCAATGATCTGGGGTTCCAGCGGGTTCTTCCACCTGAATGCCGGGCATGTCTGGAGCTCATTCAGCATTCTTTTGGTTTTTGCTGAAAGTACGATTTTCCATGGAGCTTCTTCAATGAAAGAACAAGTTTCCCCCGGTATGTCCGTCTTCTTGGGAGTGTGAGGTTGTGGCGGGTTCACCTTCCACTTCTCGGACAGCGCAAACTTGCCCTGTAGGTATTGATCTTCAATCCATCCTTTGAAGACAAAGCAATCCTCAATCGGATGGCTTACCGTTTGATGGTAAGGGCAGTAGTTGGGTTTATTCACCTCACTGGGTTGCGGCGGTCGCCTTGGGTTTGGCAAGTTGATAAGCCTGTTGCGTATTGCCAGCTCGAATAGCCTCTTTGTCTTATCCCGCGGTAATGAGTAGGGGCGCTTCATTTTCTCATTGTAATACCGCCGTCTTTCTTCCAGTTGATCCGCCATCTTTGGGGCACTGGGTTGCTGCTGAGCGTTCGCAACGAAGGTTGCCTTCCCTTTACCCTTGTCATTCCGAGGTTCTGGCTTCGGGGGAGACGGTCTGTGACCCATCTGGTCCATCTGGGCCAACTTGTCGATCAAATCCTGGAATGTGGTTGGCTTAAAGAACATCATGAACTGTGAGATAGTTGCATGAGGGTCTAGGGTTCCCACGAACATGCCCACCGCGGGCGCTTCCTCAATGCGTTGTTCGCATTTCGACCATAAGTTTCCCCAACGTATAGCGTACTGGACCCACGTCTCGCCTGGTTTCACCCTGGCATTAATTAATGCTGTTATCGGGGTACGTTCACTGGCGCTCGCAAATCGCTGAGTGAATAGCAACTCCATTTTAGCGAACGTCTTGATGGAATCGTTCGGGAGCTCAGAATACCATTCGAACGCTGTCTCTGCCGATGAATTGGCGAAGCAAGAGCTTATCGTCGCCACCAGTGTTGCCACAAAGCGCCCTGAACTGGGCCACATGTGATGGGGATTGCCCGTCCCCTAATAGACATGGAATTTCGGTATTGTGTAGCCCGGCGGGACTTGATCTGGTCATACCAGCTCGGATATGGTCGTCCCATCCTAACAACTTGACCAGCTGCCTCAGTCGCCTGGTGAACGCGTATCTGTTGGGCTATGTATTCGTCCAGGTCATCCTTGGAGATTGTCTCCTGTTTGGCGGTTGACAGAGCGGGCGGAGGATTTGACGTTTCTCCCTTGTCGTCTTCAAGAACGATTGGAGGATCTTCAGCAGGAGGCTCTTGTTGGATCATCATACCCACCATGTCCTGGAACAGAAGGGCCATTCGTTGTATATTGGCTGCTTGTTCAGCAGCCTCTTTATCCTTCTTCTCCAATATCCTACGAAGGAACTCAGGGTCAGTTTCTTGTTCCTGGCGTTGATCAGATGGCGCTTCGGGGCTTTCTTTCGGCCCAGTAAGTGCGGCCATCGCGGTCATCATTTCTTGGAGCTTCTGCTGTTGCTCCTGAGCTTTGGTCACTGACCGTGTGAGCGGTCTATGACCCGTGGATGCACGGCTGTCCTCTTTTCCAAACGCCATGTATATTTTATGCACCATCATGCCCCCAGACTTAGGGCGTTTAGGCTTATTGTCTTTGGCCTTTGCTGTAGGATTGGGGCCTTTCTCCAGCCTTCTTCTCTTTTGAGTAGTCGACGTGGGGGAAGCCGTTGCAGCGGGCATCCAAGCGGTTGTCGTCCTTGGTTGTTTGACGTGACGGTTCTTTTCTCCCCGCACTTTTTCCTTTTTCGGTCGGCGGGGATAATTTTGATCAATTACCGAGTCTTGGACTTGACGCCAGACCTTGTAAATCTTGGAGGATAGCCGTTGAGGAGGCTGTTCCGGCTTTGCTTCTGTAACCTCCTCCGCAGGTAGAAGGGATCTTTTGAGAATCACAGTCGGCGAATTTCTGCATACCCTGTTCAGCAGCTCGAAGCTGTTCCCGGTTGGAACAGCAGCCTCAATATCCACCGTTGGAGCTGGTGGAGTTAGTCCGGAGGGGGAGTTGCCCCCAGTCTTCCTTATCCGGCGCCAGTGGCGACATCGGGCATGACGGGTTGTTGGGATTGATTCAGCGACGGCTTCGTCTTGCCCCCCCGTTCTGGGGAGGGGCTGCTGCCGGTGTCAGCCTCTTGAAGACTGACGTTCGTTGAGAAGCTATAGATTTCTGAGCGGGAGCGGGAGCGGGAATGGAAGTAGTCAGTCTCGCGAAGTCCGACCCTCTGGGAGGAGAAGCCGCCTTGACGACTTCAGGAGTAGCTGTCTTCTTTGGGATGGCCTTCTCAGGTATCACGGACTTTTTGGCGGGCCCCTTGGAGTTCAGGCTTAGTCTAGTGAAGACCGAGGAGTTGGACGACCCGCTGAGAGGGACCGTGGGAGTTGCAAGTCGATCAAAGACCGACTTCTTGTTCGCTTCCGGTGCGGGAACTGGGATGTTAATGTTTACCGGCGGGAGCATGGTCCCAAAGAATAAACCGGTGGTAGTTTGAGTCACTTGCTCTACAGGGATAGTGAATAGGGAAGCAGCCTGCGGTCCATATGTTATACCTCCAGGTGAGGCGGAGCGTCGGTTGCATTTGCAGTTGAAGCAGGTCGAGCCATTGCCAGCCATTGATCCTTTTTGCTTTCTGCAGCAAACGAAACGCCAAGTCTTAGTACTTCGAAACCCAAGGGCAACCATTAGCAAACCCCGATTGGTTCGCGAATCACGACACACGAAGTGTGGAGTGGAAAGAGGAAAAGGTCCTACCGGGCGTGCCAGAATCTGTTCCCCTCCGAAAGACGACGCGACGGACTGTCTCGCCTGAGATTCGGGGCAGATGCTAATTTGTGCTATCCGTCCACCTCTCCGAAGATGCCAAGTTGATTTATGGCACCATGTATCGAAGGTTTAAACGGATGCGGCCGATGTAGCAGACTTCGTCAGATTCCCCCTCCTTTTGAGTGATTTTTGATTGTGGGGACGCTCTTCCCTGCAGGCGCAAGCCCCTGCAGTTAATTACGCTACCGCATTGCGGTAACAACTTTCTCCTTCTCCAGATGATCACTTCGTGTCGTGTGTGTTTGTTTTGTGTTTGGTTGCCCGTGGATTGTATACGGAGACTGAGTTATGTCGTCGCCCGTAGGGCGTGGACTAGTCCAAATCCGTATTATCTTAGATTTGGGTTTGGGGGTTTGGGTTTAAGGATACGTTAGCCTCGTTTGAGACTAAGATCGACTTAAACGTTTGTTAAGGATACGTTAGTCTAGTTTTAGACTAAGATCGACTTAACGGGATCGTTTAGATCCGACAAGAGAGCGATTATGGGAGCCCTGTTGTTTAGTTTAGTGACGTTGCGGTCAATAGGTAGTTTAAGGACATTGCGGTCCGGTATTAGTTTTAAGACGTTGCGGTCAAGGTTAAGGACATCGTAGTCCGTGGATTTAAGGACTCCACAGTCCGATATTAGTTTTAAGACATCACGATCAAGGTTAAGGACGTCATAGTCCGTTGTTAGTTTTAAGACATTCCGGTCAAGGTTAAGGACGTCGTAGTCCGTGGATTTAAGGACTCCACAGTCCGGCATTAGTTTTAAGACATTACGGTCAAGGTTAAGGACCTCATAGTCCAGGAGTTTAAGGACCCCACAGTCCGTATCAATGTGTGGTCGTCGGGACCCGTCACCTCTTTGAAGGCGTTGAGGAATTACAACGACAAGTAACAAAGGAGTGAAGAGATGTACCCTCACACCAAGGTAGATTAAGTGATCTGTAGTCCAATTTGGAAACTAAGATCAATTATTATATTATGAGCCCATTGGCCCAATTGAATTTGAATTGAGGACTTATGGCCATCTTGGGCTAAGTCCAATTATGTTTGGGATATTGGCCCTCTGTTGATTCATTGAAGGAGAGGCTTTGCCTCTGGAAACTTAGCCAATTGGGCTAAGGCTAATGTTAAACACTAGAGACCAACAGTGTTGAACACTGGGAATAAGATTGACAAGTTAGTGTTAAACACTAAAAGATAATCAGTGTTGAACACTGGGAACAGAGTTTTCAAATTAGTGTTAAACACTAAGCAAATCCAAATTAGTGTTAAACACTAAGAAAATCAGTGTTAAACACCGCAAGTAGAGTTTTCCAAATTAGTGTTAAACACTAAGAAAAATCAGTGTTAAACACTGGATACAGAGGTTTCAATTTAGTGTTGAATACTAAGGCAAGAGGGGTCACGTGGTCACACGTGAGAGCGCCCTGCTTCCCTTTATTTTTTTCTATAGATAAGTGTTTAACACTTTTAGTCCTGAAAGCCATCACGTGCGGGCACGTGATGGGAGCTCATGCTCTGGTTTATTAGAATACTCATTAGGGGTCACGTGGTGACACGTGAGAGCGCCCTAGAGTCTCTGTTTATTTTGCTTTTTCTTTATGTGCTTCAGGGGTCACGTGGGGAACTTGGGGCGTTGCCTCAAAGCTCTCTTTTATATATCTTCGCAGGAGTCACGTGGTAACACGTGAGATGTCTACTTTAGAGTTCTATTCTGTGGGTCTTTGCAGGGGTCACGTGATAGCACGTGACTCTGCATGTTTTAAAGTTCTGTTCATAGGGTTAAACCCTAGACTTTAGAGGAATTAAATTCCTGTTTTCTTCTGAAGAATTATATTCTTAATAGGGTTAAACCCTAGTTTCTTTTCTTAAAGGAATTAAATTCCTGTGAATTTGAGAGAATTATATTCTCAATTAGGGTTAAACCCTAGTTCTGTTCATTTTGAAGGAATTAAATTTCCTATAACATAGAGTTAAACCCTAACCTTATCTTAAAGGAATTGAATTCCTATCATTTTGTGAGAATTAAATTCTCTAAACTCAGTTCCTCCTCTGTGTTTTAGATCTGCATGGCAGGATCTCAACCCAATGAGAATTAAATTCTCAATTCATGAGTAGATGTGCACTTTGCAGATCCTCAACCAGAGAAAGAATTAAGTTCTTTTTTTTTATAAGAGTTAAACTCTTTTGAGAATTAAATTCCCCTTTGAAGCCTCCCTTTTCTTTTCTTACCTAAGGTTTTTCTTTTTGTAGAGAATCAAAGGCTCTATCTCTCTCTCTATATATATATCAGAAAAAGATCCAAAGGTCTCAAGGTTTCAGAAAAAGTTTTTAGAAAAAGGTCTTCGAAAAGGGTCCTCTCTCTTCTTTTCTTGGCTCCTATTTATAGGAGAAGTAGGAGAATCAATCTGCTTAGTAAATCTCTAATTGAGAGATTTGATTTGTATGTTGAGAGATTTGATTTATATTTATCATTAATATGGGCCTTTAGATTGTTAAGTGAATTTTATTCACCATTGGATTTTGAATCCAGAGATATCCCTTTGTTATCTCGGTTAGATTTAGGGGGGGAAATCTTTCCAAGTCTAAGATTTTTCCATAAATAGGTGATATTTAATCACCTTTAGATTTTTAATCCAACGGTTCCAAATAATCATTCCTGTTTGGAAAGATTTGAATGATCTCTTCTCAGAATTTAATTCTGTTAAATAATAAGGCTTTTAAAGCCGGTCACGTGTGGCCACGTGACCCCTGGTCACGTGTAGGCACGTGACCCCTGGAATGGGCTTCTCTCCTTTTACGCTTCTGTTCTCTGGCTGCTGCTCAGCCGTCACGTGCCAACACGTGACCATTGGTCACGTATGAGCACGTGACCTTTTCTGGAGCTTTTTCTTGAATGCGCTTTGTGCCGCTGCTTTAAACGTCACGTGCCAACACGTGACCGTTGGTCACGTGTAAACGTGATGCCTCTTCTGAGTCCTTTCCTGATTTTTAATCAGGGAACACCTTGTATATACAAAAAGGTAGTAGGGAGTATGGTGGTGATCCTCGTAGAGTACGTGGATGACATACTCTTGATAGGGAAGGAGTTTCCTATGCTACGCTCGGTCAATCTCCGCTTATCACAAGGATTCTCCATATAGGATCAAGTTGATACCTCCTAAATCCTGGGTTTTAGATCTATGAGATAGATCTAATTGGATGTTAGGATTCTCACTAGTTGTAGTGAGATGGTATCAATCGATCCTGGGGAGAATCACTGGAAAGGTTCCAGAGTGATAAGGACGACTGAATGTCAGTCGCAGGCATTGTCTTTACCCTCAGTGGAGGGACGGTATGCTGGAAGAGTTCCAAGCTAGATACCGTGACATACTAGACGATTAAAGGCAAGATACGTCGTTACCAAGGATGCTACTAAAGAGGCAATCTGGATATAGATAATAGTTCATGAGATGAACTCAGTTCCTGCCATTGTGTGACAATGGAGTTGTGGCTTTAGCAAAGGAACCCCCGTCCCATTAGAAATCCAGATATAATTCTTAGACAGTATCACCTGATCATGGAGATGGTTGATCTTCAGGGAGATCGAGGTTAGGAGAGTATACACAGAGGACAACAACGCGAATCCACTCACAAAGGCCTATTTCCCAGTAGAGACTTTTATGGGATGGTTGAGTATGAGATACTTCAACCACAGCTGTATGTTGGGTCTGCGATACCACAACAGATGGCCCTAGTGCAAGTGGGAGATTGTTAGTTATATGTATGCCTTAGAGGCTATTACTGTACATACGATGTATATTGTAGTGGATGCTTGGACATATATAGGAAGGACTTTCTTGCTCGACATAATAGTACGCTATCTGGTTGCTCTTTATCTTAACATGTACTCTGATTGTCTCTATGTTACATGTTGATAAAGCCCTTAGGATGAGTACTTGACTACCAGGACTATGATACGGATCATACTAGTGGGGACAGTGTAGTCGCCAAGTACATCCTTCAAATGTTCCTAGTCGTGGGAGTACCGAGACAGGGCATCGATACTCCAGAGTAGACTAGCGTATACGCATCTTGACCCATATGATGGGCGATGGATGATCCCATATCCATCGGTGTTTGACATCAAGGAGGGTGTACGGGTGCTCAGTGGAGACTGGGTACACTGGACGGGCTCGCCGAGAACTCCCAGATGGTATTATGCCTCACGTCAGATGGCAGTTCTCTGGTGACACTGGTACAGGTTAGTCTGTAGACCCGAGATCGTCATAGAGTCTTGTGTGATTCTCACTGTGCTTTGATTTCCATCATACCACGTCCAAGAGGGCATGCAAAAAGGTGGCTTTTGGGTACAGTCCCGAATCACATGGAGGCAATGAGCGATAGGAGGGGATTCGTCTCTCCCGGTATAGGGAGTTTATGTTGTGCTGTGTTCGATTGGCTATAACTGGAAATCCCTGGCCAGGGTTGCTGAGATTTACTGATAAGTGTTATCAGTAGTTTCTCGAACTGTTATAGACCTCATATCGACACGACTTATCAAGCTACTGGGGTCTGACGTTTACCACCCCTAGGCGAGATATGCGACATATCAGACGAAGAGACCGGACTGTATGGGAGTGTTACCGATTGGATTCGCAGGAGAATGTACAGGCTTGCTTGTTGATCTTCGGATCGCCCAATACCTGGGTGGCTGTTACGTTTAGCTGACCGCTTGCAGCTTGTGGGTGTTTGATATGATCATCACCTACTGCCGGCGTATTGACGATTCTTTAGAGTCCTGCACAGAGGTTTCTTGGCTCAGGCAAAACGGAGTAGCAGCACATATATGATATGTGCGGGACCGAGTGTTGGATATATGTATGCCCTAGAGGCCATTATGTGATAGTGGATGTATTTATACATGTATATATATATATATTCAGTGTACATTCTTGCTCGACATGATAGTATGCTATCTGGTTATTCTTTATCTAACATGTTGATTTGATCATGCTTTTATTCACACATGTTGATAAAACCCTGAGGATAATGGCTTGACTACTGTGATTATGATAGAGATCATACTAGTGGGACATCTGTAGTTTATAAGCATATCCTGAAATGTCCCTAGTCGTAGGTATATCGAGACGGGGCATCGATATACCAGAGTAGGCTAGCGTATATGATACTTGACCCATATGATGGGCGATGAATGTTCCCACATTCATCGATGTTTGACATCGATATCGTATACGGGTGCTCAGTGGTGACTGGGTACACTGGACGGACTCACCGAGAACTCCTATATGGAATTATATCTATCGTCGGATAGCAGTTCTCAGGTGACACTGGTGCAGGTTAGTCTGTAGACCCGAGATCGTCATAGAGTCTTGTGTGCTCTCCCACTGTACTTTGATTACCACCCTACCATGGCTCTACTGAGTCGTGCAAACAGGTGGCCGTTGGGTACAGTCCCGAGACACACGAAGGCGATGAGCGATAGGAGGGGTTTCGTCTCTTCCGGTATTGGGAGTTGATGTTGTGCTGTGCTCGACTGGCTATATGAGTAAGTCCCTGGCCAGGGCTGTTGAGATTTGCTGATAAGTGTTATCAGTAGTTTCTCGATCTGTTATAGACCTTTCACCGGCACGACTTGTTGAGTTATTGGGCTCGACGTTACCATCCCTAGACTCGATATGCAGCATATCTGACGAAGAGACCGGACTGTACGGTTGTGTTGCCGGTTGGCTCGACGGGAGTTGTAGCAGGTTCGCTTGTTTTCTTCTGATCGCTCAATACCCGGGTGGCCGTTACGTTTAGCTGATCGCTTGCGGCTTGGGGGTGCTTGATATGATCATCACCCACTGCCGGCGTATTGACGAGTCTTAGAGTCCCACAAAGGAGTTACCTAGTCCAGGAAAAACGTTGTGGTGCGCATATGCGATATGCGCTTGGACCCGGTTAAAATGCGCATATGAGATGCAGTATATTAATCGAGCGGCTTGCTTTTGGTCGGGTCGTATGTGATATGACCGGGTTGATAAATCAAGTGTTGATTTATCATTTAACCATTGGCTTCTCACTAGAAATCCTTTCTTGTCCCTTTTTGGATGTATGCATGCATGTATGCATTCATTCTTGTTCATGCACAAATGGATGTGCATGCACACATGCATACATACATCATTCTATCATGGTTGTATATACATAGAAAATGGTGGCAATATAAGACTCACACCTTGGATTTATATATGGATTATTATTTCTATTTGTGTTAAAATAAAAAGAAAAAGGAAAGGATAATTCATGGTTTAGTTCTACACTCTTCTTTGACCTAACCTTGCTCACCCACCATTTAACCATGGATTAACTTTCCTTTTGTGTTTTAACTCAAATTCAATAATATCTTTATTATTTAACCATGGTTTGAGATGAAGAGTGGAAAATATATATGCATATATTTTCTATTTTTCATTAGACATAATCTTCTTCTCTTGTTCTAAAAAGGCCATCATCTTCTTCTCATTCTTCTTTTGCTCTCTAGATTTCTCTAGTGAGCAAAACACTCACCAAGTTAGGATTTTGAAGTGAGAAAAGCCACCACAACACCATTATACACAAGTCTTGCCCACTTGTGTAGAGTGTTAGCTTCATTCTATTCTCTTGATCAAGTGAAGTTGAAAGCTTGGAAAAAGGAGCTTCGGGTGGATCATCGTGGACATTAGAAGACCTCAAGCGAACCCTTTTCCAACCCTTAAGTAGCCGAGGAGTCTAGCGTAGAGAGCTACAAAGGTTGTACTCTCAAAACCCTAGCTTCATCTACTTGTGTTGTTGTGTTTGTTTAAGAAACCCTAAATTTCTAGTGATGATTCTTTGCATGTTCACTTAGCACCTTAAAATTTTAATTTTGAGACATGTGATGCTTGCAAACCCTTCATAAGGTGCTAGGTAAAACTAATACCGAGAACAATACGTGTATGTGATACCGTATTAGATTCTCACGATATGAGATATCGGCCGGGTATATGAGATATAGCCGGGTCATCGGATCAAGTGTTGATTCGATGAACTGATACAGATTATATTAGTCGGTTATTTATGAAATAGCCGGATTATCGGATCAAGTGTTGATTCGATAATTTAATGTATAATTATATATTTGATATATTAAATTACATTAACTAATATAAGCTCACTAAAATATTCTTTTTCTCACTCGGGTAATACATTGATATATATGCGATATATGTTAATTGTATTATTTTATTTTGTTACAATAAATATTGTATATGTGATATATAATATTGTAACATGTTTTGGTTATAGATGCAACATGTTTTGTGGAGTTTAATTGAGGTTAGGGTTTGGATTAGGGTTAAGTCTTCATGAAGCTTTCAAGAAGCTTCTTGAAGCTTTGACTTTGACTTGGATATTTTGCATAGATATTTCCTTAACCCAACCCAACCCTTTACCCTAGTTAAATCTCTACATGAGTTAAGTTTTCATACTTAACCCATGGTTGCAATTCTAACCATAGACTTGAGTTTCATTATTCATCACAAAAGGATTCTTCTTCTTCTTCTTCCTTGAGTTCTTGATGGAAAAGCTTTCTAGCTTTTTCATTAGTGATGAAAATGAGTCAGTTAAAGAAAACAAATGAGAGCTAAAATCCTACTTCATCATCCTAATCTATCCTTACCATTTAGATTAGGGTATTCACTTCATTTAGTGAGTGAGATCTTGTGTTAAAGAAACTTCAAGGTAGATCATCTTAGTTATCGAACATCGGAAGCAAGTTTGCATCATTCTCTTCGTGGAGCCTCTTTAGAGTCCAGATACACGATGATCGCAGCGAAGGGACTTCAACACGGAGCTTATGAAGCGAAGGACCGGACTACAAAGGTTGTAATCCCAAACTCTTAGTGTTAAAGTGTTTAACATGCTTTGTTTTGCCTAATCTCTAGTTTAAAGATCTTGGTTAGGGTTGTTCGGCACGTCTAAATTTTAAATCGGGCATGGTTGATGCCTTATAGACCCTTGTGAGAGTGCCTAGTAACCCTACACGGACAACCCCAAATCTTAACATCCATAAGACATGCGCTCTTTCCATACCATATCTCATATGGAGTGGTAGGCACCTGATTTGGTTGGAACCTGATAGAGGTCTTTTTCAGATCTCCTTCAGATGTTGTCTCCCGTCGTTCTCCCGATGGATGCTTGAGGGGATCCCTTGTTGTGTGTGGGTCTCAATGGGTTTTGAGGTGGTTTGATGATTGGAGGAGTTGAACGCCAAGTACCTGCAAAGAAGTCCCTGGGTGGTTTGACGCCACCGAGGACCCTCCGACGATCAAGTTAGTACTAGATCCGAGCATCGTGATGGCTAAGTGAGTCTCAAATGGCTTACTTGACCCCTCTGTGATGGGGGTATATAGCGGTGGTGGCACGCAGCAGCCGGCGCGAGAATCTCGCCGGCAGTTATGCTCCCGACGTCATGCCCGCGTAGAGAGTGGATCGCCCGTTAATGGAGATCGCGGAGGCATGGAACGTGGGATGTTTCTGGCGGAGAATCCGCGCATGGCGAGATTCGCGGAGCGGTGGTTATGCCTGTGAGCGGTGGAGCTGGTCGGAGGACCGAGGAAGACGGCCTCGGCCGGGGGCTCGGGGACGAGCGAGAAGGCCGAGGGGTCTTAGTCTTGTGGCAGCTCAGGGCGAGCTGAGAGGCCGAGGGGGGCTAACTTGTGATTACAGGTCGGGTACAGGGGAGGCTTGGTCGGCCTCGGTGGGCCCTTTCTTCCGGGTCATGGGAAATGCCATCTGCCACGTGTCGCCAATATTGAGTATCATCATCAGCCCCCCACTCTTGTCCCGATCAGCCAGTGGGTCGGGTCAGGAGTGGACCGCCGGGTTGCCCGTGGTGAGCTCCCTCCTAATGGTTTCGTTGGGACGCGTCCCCGGACCGTGAGCTGTCTTTTCTGCCAGCGGATCAGGGCAAGATCTCCGCATTTAAGGATGGTGCGCCGGTTCGTATCTCTTTGAAGTGATGGCCCACGTGTCAAGCGTCGGTTGGCTGACGCGACGTGTGCAGACCTGCGATGTCTGAAAAGGCGCGGTCCAGTGCGGGGACGACAAGTGGAGCAATCAGAGCCGTTGGACGCGAGGAGGCGTCTCGGCGGGAGTTGAAGGGCACCGTTGGATGAGGTCGCTTGTGATGGTAAATAGGGGTGGGGCCCATTCCGGGGCCCCTACTCCTTCATATTTCTCGTTTCTAGGCCTCGGTTGCTCGACGCTCATCTCTTTCCTTCCACTTTCGTTTCCTGAGGATCATTCTTCCCAAGGTTAGATGTCTTCTCTTTTCGAGTCAGTAGATGTCGTTGAGGTAGGTTCTAGGAACCCTTTAGGTGAGTCTGAGTCCTCCCGGGGGGCAGGGGTTGGCCCCTCTTCCCGGGATCATGTGGCGGGGGCAGCCCCCAGGGAGGAGGCGGTAGATGCTGCCCCCAGTACCTTGTATTGGATAAGGCACAAGGACGAGCTTGCCAACGCGCAGGCTCGCTTCCACATCCACTCGCGCTATATGCTCCGCCTGGCCAAGGAGGGAGAGAGGGTAGACCAAGTACGGGGCAGGGAGATCACCTTGTATTTGGAAGCATTCTGGAGCGGAATGCGTTTGCCCTTCTCTCCTGAGGTCGTTGAAGCATTGAACTTCTTCGGGTTAGCCCCCGGTCAGTTGGTGCCAAACTCGTGGAGGATTCTCCTCGGGTTCCTGGTCCTCCTGAAGTTACAGGCGATCCCCTTCAGCCTTTCCCTCCTTGATTCTTCCCTCGTCTTAAAAAATCACCCCGGCGGTTGAGCGGGCGACCCAAGGTGGGTCTATCTCTCTTTCAGAAAGCGACCATGGGGCCCCGCCGTGATGGGGGTTGTGGCCCTGCCTTCTTCTATTCACGACTGGAAGAAGAAGTTCTTTTTCGTTTCCTCTCCCGAGGGCGAGGACTGGCCCATGCCTACAGAGTGGTCGAGGGAGAAGCACATGCCGGGGAACCAATCTAGCGACCCCGCCGCGGTGAGAGTGGCGTTGTGGGAGCCCATCCCCCGCTACGACGTGCTGTTGTCTGAGAGGGTTCTGAGTTGGGCCGGACTCAGCCCTATTGAGTTCGTCGGTAAGTTTAGGTTTACTTTTTTTGCTCATATATTGCCTGTGTCGTTGACTCCTTTGTACTCGGTTTTGTGCAGGACCCATGGATTTGGACTCGCTCAGAAAGTCCATGCGCCAGCCGAGGCCAATCGCGAAGGTCGGGGGCGCCGGCTCTTCCCGTTCACAGCCCGCCCCGGCTCCCTTTCCCCCGGTGGTAGCGCCCCGCGAGCACTCAGGGGCAGATCCCGCCCCGGGACCCAGCAAAGCGTCGAGTCGGAGGCGGGCTCGGATTCTGGAGGACCCGGCCTCGGGGGAGGAGGCCGGCTCTCCCACAAGGCCTTTCAAGAGGAGGTCTGCCCGGGGACCGTCTTCGCCGATCACGGTGGAGGAAGGCGGTCTCTAGTTCGCCGTACCTTCAGGGCTATCCATCACGGATAGCATGCTGCATGAGATAGAGGCATCGGCTGGGGTAGAGTCCCCGGGGGGACCTTCAGGGCTCATCTGGCGTCCATCGCCCAAGAGTCCGTGCAGGTAAGCGTCTGTCTTTCACTACTATTTGGGGTTCGGTGCCTCTCCCATTTTCCTGATCTCTCTTCTGCTTTTTAGGTCCTTCAACACGTCGCCCTCCCCCTGCGTATGGAGGCCGAGGTGGTTGCCCCGGCGATGAAAGCGGCGGGCCAGCTCGCCTCGCTGGATGAGATCTCCAAGCGGGAGCTGGAGGCGATGAAGGCGAGGGTCGTCGCCCTGGAGGGTGAGGTGGAGGCCGAGAAGAGGGAGGTTGCCCGGCACCGCGAAGCCACCGCGGTCGCTGAGGCCAAGTGTGAGGACGCTCAGGTGCTGGCCGGCAATCTGAAGAACACAATAAATCCCTTCGGAAGGAGTTGGGGGCGGCGGCCGAGTGGGCGAAGTCGGTCGACCTGAGGGCGACCAAGTTGGCCGACCTCTCGGCGGCGAAGGTGGTAGAGGGCTACAAGAAGTCGAAAGACTTCTATGATGACTTGGCTGTCGCCACGACCCTCATCTGGCACGAGGCCCTCGACGTTGTTAAGACCCGATTGCTGGGGTTCGCCGATGAAGAGCTCTGGGCCTTGTACCCCCTCATGGACACCAGTGGGTAGGGGTAGGAGGTTAATGACGAGGAAGTTGCTGAGGACCCAGCTCTCCTCGTGGTGGATGTCGAGGGCCCAGAGGTCGCTCCTGGCCCCGAGGCCTAAAGCCCCCTCTTCCTCCTCATTTTTATTTTGCCGCGCCTAGATCTTTGTAAGCCTCTGGGCATTTTGTTAGGCTAGGGAGCCAAGAATACCCTCTGTAAAGACCGCCTTTTAGTGATAAAACTTTTTCTTTCTTTGTTTCCCTTGATTTGCGCTTTTGTCTTTTGTTCATGAAGAACGCTTGTAAATTTTTCTTCTTGCGCTGTTGGGCCTCCGTGTCAGGTCGGCTACCTTCCTAGCGATCGTCTGTCGAGTTGATTTATGCGCTTATGAGGAGAAGGCGTCTCCATGCGTCTCAATGGCCCCGAATTCGAGGGGAGATCGCTCGAGACTTGGATAGACCTGATGCCCTTGGTTAGCAGCTCGGGCCGTCCGTGCGTGGTGGGCGGAGAGCTGCCCGCCTTATTTGGACCGAGCAGGGCAGCTTCCCGGTTGCCTCTTTCGAGGTCTTTTAATCCTTCAGGACGGGGACCGAGCAGGGTTACTGCTGTCACGACCCGAAATTTGCCCATGACGGCCCTAATACTACGTAACGCCTAAAGACGTAACACGGTAAAAGAAAGCCAAAACCCAGAAATCTAAACCAAGAAAAAAACACGGAAAAGATAATAAAAGTATTTGAAACATTTGAAATCGCAACCCAAATTCTTTAAAAGTCCTACTTTCTTTCTTTAAAATTTTAGCAACACCCCCTTTTTGTAAAAACTAGCCAAGATGAATACAACATAAATATACGACGCCGTAGCGAAGAAATAAAGACAATAGAGAGAAAACTGTATATAAAATGCAACAAATCCACAATTAATATACAATAACGTCCTCACCAAGTCTCTAAGTCTGTTAACATACTAGTAGATGGAGAGTTCAAGATATAACGAATGTACAATATGAAATACAGATAATCATCCAACCCACCTAAGCAAAATAATACTGTGAGCTGATGCGATATCTGTAGCAAAAGATGATAGATGAATAGCTGAATAGCCTGCTTCAACTACTCTGGGGAATAACCTGAAACACCTGTGGCACAACGGGGGTGAGTTGCCAACTCGTGAATAGTAGATAACATATGCAGGTAATCGCAGGAATGTACGTACAGCATGAATCTAAGATATGCGATTACAGTAATAACATGTCATGTAAATGCCGAATAATGGAAAGTACACTAGCAGGTACAATCAAAATGTGAAACTATGCATAAAATAGATAAGTATGAGGTAGGGGGTGGAATATGTCATTTCCACGGAAACCTGACATCGTGGTAGGATCACAATCCATCAAGACACTCAAATCCCAAATCCTCAAATCAGCCCCCAAGTTGGGCTCTCATATCATATGAGTCTCACATCTCCTCAATGTACAATATCGAATAGATCTCCTACATCCCGAATGTACAAATCAACAATCTCTTTCATATCCAATATCCAATCTCAATGAATCACCTATATCCCAAGTCTGATCTCAAGTAATTTCTAACATCCTAAATATATATATATATATATATATATATATGCAGAAATAAATATGATGGGGTCAATACACATATATTAGCGTCCCATTCCACTAATATTGGTGTAAGGGTATATATAACAACGGCTAAATCCCCTGTTATATATACAAAGGTATTAAAAGAAATATCATGAAAACAACGTGCCAAGCATCGACACAGAAATCCTGATCACGTATCATACGCTATCCCGAAAGCACGAGTGCCTAGCTCTGACCCTCGCCTTCCGACGTATGCATACGTACATGACTCCCAACGGTGTCTCCGTGATCCCCCGCCGAGTCATGGGTACTGTCACCGGTAGGTACTCGCCCGCCTCCAGGCTCAATCGGCAAAGTCCATCGATCTTCTTGCCGAGGGGAACCATACCGGGCCCCACCATGTACCCTCATAAGGCAACCACACCTCGTATGGAGTATATAATCAGAACCGATGAATCTCATGGTGGCTGCGCAAATATCATATCAAGAAAACCGGGTTTTTCAATGTATGCATAATTTCATAAACTCCCGCGGTTCCCAAATCCAGAAAACATCATGTAAAATCCAAATAAACAATGCGCAAATCCAGGAATAAATATATGCAATATATCTGAAATGCGAGTATATAAATGAGAATATGTAGCTGAAACCAGATGTATGCGAAAACAATAAGGTATAGCTAATTATAGGTGTCTACCTATAAGTAAATGATGTCGTATACCCCCTGGGTATAAATACAATATGAGTAAGGTATACCTGTAGATGTATCGTAAAGGGTATGTGTACCTATCTCTAATGGTACGATACTCTATAGGTATACGGGTATGGAAATGTCATATGTGATAAGCAGTACGAATCAATGTCACAAGGTCCATAACCAAGCAATATAGTATCTATAAGTGGTTTGTGTATGACATGGCAATTATTGACGGTGTGTGTAGCATATAATCAGTGCTCGTGCAACATGAATCGTCAATAATTTGTACAGTGTCCTATGGCTACTAGTCACAGTACAACTATATCTAAGTAAATAGGGTGAATGCGCAATTCTAACAATGACGTAGAATATGCGACAAGTATTAGAATTCTAGCCCAGACGCATAACACCATGCGGGCGATTCCCCTGTAGATGTTAAATCTACTCACCTACGCTCCACGCTAGGTGAATCCTACTATCTGCTCCCCCGTGTAGCAGTGTCCGTAGTCCACGCCTGCAAACCTGCAATTTAGACATGGAAAATATATATAAGCCAAATATTCCGCAAAACGCGATATCGAACCAAAACGAGAAACTCGCGTCGCGAACTAAACGCGCGTGTGCACGATACGTAGAATCATGTGTATACGCGTCTAAAACCATCGCGACACGCCGCGATACGCTGGATCACAGAACCCACTCACGTATCGCGCGTATCGCGCAAACACAACGAACACCAAATACGATATATTGTCCCAGATTTTCCTACAGGTCAAATCTTACAAAACTATACATGCCAAAACACTACAAAACACTGCAGAGAACCCTAGCCAAGACCCCAACACCTAACTCCTCTTCCTGGCCGCAATTTGCGGCCAGATTGAATTAATTGGCGGCCTGGATAGGGAGAGGGTGGCTCGTGTTCTTGTGGTGGTATCTATACCCAGTGTACATGCTCCAGTTTGCTCAATTTTGTCCTGAAGGGTCTGGGTCAATAGCAGATTACAGGATGTCACAATGTCGCTTTAAAAACACTAATTTTGCACAATATGGAAAACCTATGGTATTTTTGTGAAACCTGGGTTGAATCTCCGTTGAGGTGACCCTAACAACACTTAAATGGGTAGGGTTTACCAACACAATCAAGACTTAACCAAATTTCCACATAAAACACCATAATCTAGCACTAAACCCACTATTTAACACAAACCGACACTAATTAGCACACAAGCTAAGCAAAAGAGAGATGGGTTCAGAAAATATACCCTAGAGAACCCTATGAAGCAGGAGAAGAAGTGTATTGGGGGGGGAAGAGCTTCTGCAAGTGCTGGGGCTCCTGTTGCTGCTGTTGCTGCTGCTTGCCTCTGCTGCTGCTGCTCTCTGCCGTTGCTGCTGCTTGCTTGTTGCTGCTGCTGCTTTCTGCTGCTGCTGTAGTTGCTAGTGTGTGTGTGTGTATTTGAGAGAGTGAGAAAAATGAGAGGAGTGAAAAGGATGAGAGGAAAGAATGATAACACAAACAAGTCAACCCCCTTCCCTCTCTCTCTCTCTCTTCATTAATTGAAGCATGGCAAGGCCAAAATGCCCCATCATGCACTCTCTCTCTCCCTCTCTCACATGGTCAACACATCAACCCAAATTTAAATCCTTTTAAATTCATTTTTCATTTTAAAACAACCATCATGCTTAAAACCCATAACACTTAAAACAAAATTAGATTAGGGAATGGTTAAACCACCATGTTGCTAATCATGGTTAAACCCCAAAAAGCACCCTAGTTATCATACACAAGTGGGTGCAAGCCTAGGAAAAATCTAATAAAATATTCATTAAATAGGATAAAATAATTAAAAACCAAATTGGTAAACCTTTTTATTAAAAACTATATATAAAAATATAATTAGCCACAAAACACATTCTAAGGTGTTACAACTGCCCAGTGCCTCTTGGCGAAGACTTTGGTCCCTGTCGGTTGTGGTAGGAAGCTACCAGCCGAGGATAGCCGAGCAAGGACTCGACTGCCTCTGGGAGGACTTTGGCCCTTGGCGTGGGGGGCTGTAGAAGCCTACCAAGGACCCTTGGCCGGGCAAGGTTACTGCTCGGTGCCTCTTGGCGAGGGCTTTTGTCCTGAAGGTAGCCGAGCGAGGGATCCTCGGGCTCGACCGCCTCTGGGATGGCTTTCTGATCCTTGGCGTTGAGGTAGGGAAGCTAACCGCCAGGGATAGCCGAGCGATGGTTGTGCTCAACTGCCTCTGGGAGGACTTTCCGATTCCTGGTGTTGCGGTAGGGGAGCTACCCGCCAGGGGTGACTGAGCAGGGCAGCTGCTAGGTTGCCTCTTGGTGAGGGCTTTGGTCCCCTGGCGTTGCGGCAGGGGAGCTACCCGCTAGGGATAACCGAGTAGGGAGGCTACTGGCTTGCCTCTTGGCGAGGGTTCTGATCCCCGGCATTGCGGTAGGGGAGCTACCCGCCGGGGGTGACCGAGCAGGGCAGCTGCTAAGTTGCCTCTTAGAGGACTTTCCGATCCCTGGCGTTGCGGCAGGGGAGCTACCCGCCAGGCATAACCGAGCAGGGTGGCTGCTGGCAGCTGCGGGTCGCCTCTTGGTGAGGCTTTCTGATCCTTGGCGTTGCGGTAGGGGTGCTACCCGCCAGGGATGACCTAGCAGGGCAGCCGCTCGGTCGAATCACCAAGAGGTTTCGCCCGACCATACGCTTGGGGGACTGGAACAGTTAGCATGTGTATTGAATGCGGGGGGAGGTGAAGCGCCAGGGCCGCGTTGCTTCGGCTCCGTCGGAGGAGGCTTAGTGACCGCCGTGTAGCAGAAACTTCTTGGACGAGAGTGGGTGACCGTTGAGTTCCTCTAGGGCGCAGCGGGCTATATAAGGCTGAAGGAGCACTAGATCTTCCTTCCCTTGCAAACAGAGCGTTGAGAATGCAGGACTTCCCATTCACCATCCCCGACATCATCAATTTCGAAGACGTGTACCTGTATGACCAGAACTGTACCGAGGACACGATGCAGCTGGTGTACATGAGCATCGAGGACCACTTCGGCCGGTTGCTCCCCGGCGTTCTTCCCTACTGCAGCTGCTGATGTACTCCATCTGGAGGGCGTCGCCGTGTCTCTACAACCCCCTGTCCGAGCAGCTCTACGACGAGGCCATGGGCAAGCTGCGGTCTTTGAGGCGCTTCGGCCTCATCTCCACGAACCGGTTGGCTCGCTCGTAGGCGCTCGTCCGCGAGTGCTATGAGCTGAGGCTAGGGATCAACGCGTTCGGGGGGAACCGAGGGGAGAGGTTGGACCTTGCGAGGCCGCGGCTGGCAGAGATCTTCACTGAGTATCATGAGCAGTGCTCTCTGCATCCCCTTCCCCCGTTGTTGTAATATATATTTTTTTCTTTTTGCATGTACGGCTGAGGAGCCAATAATTCCTCCTTTTTTTTGAATAAATAAGATCTTTTCCACTTTCTTCGCAATGTTCTGTTGATCTTTATTAAATTGACAATAGGTCTTAGGGAGAGTTTACATCGCCTAAAAAGAAAAGTACATGCTAATAGATGACCCTATCAACGTGGCCCGAGCTTCCTGACAGCTTGCTGGTCTCCGAGCTTGGCACCGGGTACGGGGCTACCCGGGCGCTGGACTGGTCGTCTGAGGAGGAAAGCATGATCTGGCCGATGGTCAGCTCTGCGGGAGGTGGACGCTGGTCCTGTTCGCGGTCGGCCTGCCGTTTATCCCTTAAGTAAGCAGCGAGGTGCCCCGATCGGATGAGCTCCTCGATGTAATCCCGAAATTGCTTGCAGTCCTCGGAGGCGTGGCCCATCGTCCAGTGGAAGGCGCAGTAAGGGCCCCGAGTCTGCTTTGAGGCCTGACGCGGGATTGGAGGGAACTTGAAGAACCCTTCGCCTTGGGCCTCCTCCAGTAACACTGCGAGGAAGACATTGAGCGGGGTGTACTCCTGGAACTTCGGGTGATAGGGCTGCTGATGCTCCGGCCTCTCCTCCTGAGCCCTCTTCTTCTGGTCGGACCGATCTGTTTGGGGGAGGTTCGCATTCACCTCAGACTATAGCTGAACCTCGCGCTCGGTCCACGCCTTGACCTCGGCCATGATCTTAGGCTGTGCCAACGCAAAGGAGCGCAGCCACTCCTTGTGCCTCAGACAAGATCTGAGCGCCGTGATGACAGTCTCATCCCGGTGCTCGGGAACCTCGAGGAGGACGTTGTAAAAGCGGGTTATGTAAGCTTCGAACGTCTCCTTGTCTCCACTCTTAATTGTGAAGAGGTAGTCGACCATGCGCTTCTGCCGACGGTTCCAAACGAAGTGGCCGAGGAACTGAGTAGCCAGCTCGTCGAAGGTCGAGATTGAGCGAGGCTCGAGTCCTCGAAACCAGTCCCGACCAGAACGGATGAGGGTGGCTGGGAAGGCCCTGCACTAGGCGGCATTGGAATGGTCCTGGATGCTCATTCCCGCGGTGAAAGCATCCAAATGATCTTTGGGGTCGGTTTTCCCGTCGAACAGAGAGACATTCGGGGGTTTATTGCGCGAGGAAACGTGGATGGCGAGCAGTTCCTCGATGAACGGTTTGGTGAGCGAGTCGGCGGCATACTCGGCCCCGTCGGCCGAGTGGTGACCTTACCGGCGCATGCCCTCGATCTTCTTCTCAAAGGCGTCGAGTCGGCCGTGGTACTCCGAGGACTCGGTGCCTCATGATCCCTGGCCCTCGCTGTGGGAGACCTGCGTCTGGGCACGGCTCCGGTTCCTCTCGATGAGGTTCCTCAGATCCCCCGGCATAGTGGCTCTCGAGCCGTCGTGGCGAGCCCCTTCAATGTGACCCCATCGGGGGTGTGGGTGCCGGCCATGCCTGTGGGCAGGCGAGGTGAACGACATCTCCTCAGGGGGGCAAGGGTCGCGAGGAGGTTCGAGGCGTGGTGCTCCGGCAGCGGACCTTGGGGTGGAGCCGCGAGGTGCCCAATGGGCCTCGGGGAGTATCGGTCCGTGAGATCTGTGGTCGGGGGT
Source organism: Agapanthus africanus (assembly GCA_030015575.1). Taxonomy (NCBI): domain Eukaryota; kingdom Viridiplantae; phylum Streptophyta; class Magnoliopsida; order Asparagales; family Amaryllidaceae; genus Agapanthus; species Agapanthus africanus. The sequence goes on along the minus strand of CM057351.1, from coordinate 212,043,500 downwards.
CGCAGCCAGCCGGTGGTCAGCCGTGCCGACGAGGGTAGAGCATTCAGGATGCGGAGGAGCGGCAAGGTGTGGCCCAGGCCCGGCCGTTTGGGCGCGGACGAGCGCCTCCACGAGGGACTGTAGCCGATCTATTCGGCTGGTGAGGGCATGGATGATGGTCGCCGGAGGGGGTTCATCCGTGCCTCCGGTGAGGGGGAGGCGGCGGCTGGTACCCGAATCTTCAGGATGGTCGCTTGCCATGTGGATGGATATCGGAAGGCCAACTTTTTTTATTTCGTGGAGTTTGCGTTCCCACAGACGGCGCCAACTGATGGAGGGCCTTTTCAGATCTCCATCAGATGTTGTCTCCCGTCGATCTCCCGATGGATGCTGGACGGGATCCCCTGTTGTGTGTGGGACTCAATGGGTTTTGAGGTGGTTTGATGATTGGAGGAGTTGGACGCCAAGTACCTACAAAGAAGTCCCGGGGTGGTTTGACCCCACCGAGGACCATCCAACGATCAAGTTAGTACTAGATCCGAGCAGCATGATGGCTAAGTGAGTCTCAAATGGCTTACTTGACCCCTCTATGATGGGGGTTTATATAGCGGTGGTGGCACACAGTAGCAGGCACGAGAATCTCGCCGGCAGTTATGCTCCCTACATCATGCCCGCGTACAGAGCGGATCGCCCGTTAATGGAGATCGCGGAGGCGTGGAACGTGGGATGTTGCTGGCGGAGAATCCGCGCATGGCGAGATTCGCGGAGCGGCGGTTATGCCTGTGAGCGGTGGAGCTGGTCGGAGGACCGAGGAAGACTACCTCGGCCGGAGGCTCGGGGACGAGCGAGAAGGCCGAGGAGTCTTGGTCTTGTGGCAGCTCGGGGTGAGCTGAGGGTCCGAGGAGGCCAATCTGCGGGGAGCCCCGAGGGGGGCTAGCTTATGATTGCAGGTCGGGTACAGGGGAGGCCTGGCCGGCCACGGTGGGCCCTTTCTTCCGGGTCATGGGACATGCCATCCGCCACGTGTCCTGATCCCTGGTGTCGCTAATATTGAGCATCATCAGAACCGTTTTCAATAGGTATGCAGCTTCTCAAGTCCATAACCCCCAAAAGGAAATAAGCAACTCAGTAGTACTCATCATAGAGCACACCATATCACATAGGGGGCGATTGTTCCACCCTGATACAACTACGTGTTGTGGTGTATACGGTGGAGTAATGCTGACAGAGAATCTCATTCTCCTTTAGAATAGTCCAGGAATTCCGTGCACAAGTATTCTCCCCCCTGATTACATCTTAGGACATAATACTTATACCCTTTTTGGTTCACTACTTCTGACTTATATTATTTGAATTTCTCTAAAGGTTCAGACTTATGTTTCAACAGGAACACATGTGCGAATCTTGGGAGATCATCAGTGAATATAATGAAGTACAAAGAACCGGTTCTGGCATGTGTTGACAGGGGAATTATATACCATCATCCCAAGAGTTCACTAACTCTTTCTCTGTTTCCAATAAACGGAGCTATGGTCATCTTATCTTTGCGACATGACTGGCAAGTTTCACAAGATATGAATTCAAACTAATTTAAATATGCATTTTAATGTAACTTAGCTAGTCAGGTCGCATTGATATGACCTAGTCTACAATGCCTCAAGAAGGATTCATTCATTTCTGAACTCTTCCTCTTGTGTGTGTTCTGTACGTTGAGAACTTTAGTTTGATTTAGAACGTATATGCTTTTAGATAATGTTCCTGAACCGATCAACTCTTGATATAGGAAATGTTCAAAACATTGTCCAACAATACAAAATTATATCCTTCTTTACTAAATAAAGAGACTGATGATATTGTATATCAGGTTCAATATCTAATAATATTCGTTCAGAATCAATGTATTTGGTAATACAGGGTGATAACTGCCAACAACTTGGCTGCAACACTTGCACCGTTTTTAACTCTTAAAACTTATCACCCATTCTCAGTTCTCTACTTCTCTATAGCCCATGTAACATATTACATATGCGGGATCCTGATCCGGTATCACATACCCAGGACGTAGAGGATACTGAGAAACAGTTCTCGGTAATGAACACACCCGAAGAAGATGCATCATCATGCACTTTCTTTATTTGGGCAGCACGTGAATCCTGGTAATCCCCTATTTCCTGCTCGATCTTATAACAATTATAAGTTGGAGCGGGACCAACGTTCCCCAGCTCAGTATAACAAGTGGGTTCGGTCAATACATCTGTATTATTATCTTTATTAAGGCGTGACATGGTCGCTACCTAGAGAGAGAGAGAAGAAAACACTCAGCGTATGCTCTTGGAAGATTAGATTGGTTATTATTTTATCTAATTAGGATGGCTCCCACTATTTTAGTCAAATCTTCTTTCAAACCCTAAAAGGAAAGACTAGCCGGGATTAATTACACCCTACAAGTTCGCCAATCTTTCGGCCAGGCCAGTGTCCGTACTTTGAGGGAGGTTCCTCGTGCTTTCGCACAAACCTAATTAAAATAAACCTCGTTTTCCCAGAGGCATAACCCCGTTAACACCTTTCTAGACACCTACTTGATCGGCTAATTGTAATGTGTAAAACTCTCCCAGGAGTAACTCTTACTCGCAGTGGGTATCAGGATCCAACTATCTCATAGGAGGTATGCAATCTCATTGCAAATTTCAACACTTGAAATTCCCAATAATGTTTTGCCCCTAGCGTGCTATGACCTTGACGCATGCCAAACAACCCATAGTCTGCTAGTCAAGTTCAACCCGTGCATTTCCCGATTGAATTAAACCCACCCGTACGAGCCTTGACGCATGCTAAACAATGTCGTATGAATACCCTAACTCAATCGCATCAAATGCTTTAGCAGATAAGCACTAGTTAGCTACCGCACACTATGCCTTGACGCATGCCAAACTACCGTAGCACGAATACTAAAAAATACTTATCTGAAATGACGGAGGGCTATGCGGGTTTTTATGAAACCATGAGCGTAATGAACTGATCTCGTTGTAGAATCGAGTGAATTTTAAAATGGAGTGTTTTTTAGGCTTTTACTAGTTTTGCTAAAGAGGTCACTCCCGGTGAAGAGATCTCGGCTCTTTCCTTATCGAATAAGGTGCAGGATATTTCACAAATACCACTATGCAAAGAAAAAACTATAAAAGCAACCAATAGACAAACCGAGTTTGTAGCATCTGCTAGTTTCGCTAAAGAGGTCACTCCCGGTGAAGGGATCTCGGCTCTTTCCTTATCGAATAAGGTGCTGGATATTCTACAAGGAATACCGCTATGCAAAGCAAAAACTAGAGCTACCAGTTTTCGAGACAAGTTTCTACAATATCTTTAGGTTTCTTTTATTTCATTAATCTCATTAATGAAGTCCCATCATTTTAAGTTACCTAAACATCACAGATAAATACAACGTACGCTTATGCCATCTGCATTTGCCTCAATGTCCCCTCGTGCACCGTTAGATTAGGTAACAAACGACAGAGCGGGGCAGGGATAGCGCGGGTGTAAAACATAAGCAACGTCTATGTAATATATCACATATACTATATCCAGTATCTATCTCAACATATATAGTGATCACATCACAGATAAATCGCATCAGAACACAACATATGAAATATTGGATATACAAGGATTTCCAGGTTTTATTTTAAGCCTGTATAAAACACGGATTCCACGGTCGTGATAAATAGCCAATCCCACACCCCTAGACCCCTACGAGAACGGAAAGCAACCCTACCAATTATAGAGTTAGGAGACCTGGTCTCGACTCCTCGAGATGGTCTCCCACTGGACCCTAGAACCCGGTTACTTGTGCTCCCCACCTTGGGCCTATCCTAATGCGGAAAAGTAAATAATATACAATGGTGACATCTTCCTCAACCAGGAAGTGCCCCAATAAAAGAATATTACATACATTGAATTTTACATGAATGAAAATGAAAAACTCTCATCTCACATAAAATCCCCCGTCTATTCAAAACACGACGATCCAATATAACATATCACAGCAACACATAACATCACCTGTCATCAACATAAGTAAATATGCGTATCCCAATTGTCGTTGACACATAGCACCGAAACCGGAGATACACCATGATTGATCGTCTAAGTTGTGATGAAATGTAAAGTGTTCACAATCAAATATATTTATACCGCAATCAATTAACGGTGTCGATGTAGTGCGTTAATGAATACGGATCGTCCACAGGGAAAGTGAGATTTGATCATAATTGTTTTAGTTGAGTTGAAATTAAAAGAGAAAAGAAAATTTGATTCAAGATTTATGAATTTTAGTTTCAAGAATCAAGAGAAAATAAAGATCAAGAATCAATAAATCAAGAATCAATAAATCAAGAATCGTCCAAATTAAATGAGTTATCAAGATTTGTAATGAGGCTCGTAGGAAACGATCCAATCGATAGTGATGATGAAGAATTAGGATTACAAATTCTTATCAATTGATGATTTGTTGCTAGATCGATGACGATCAACGAGAATTAGGGATCTCTCGAAGAAACTAGGGTTTCTTCATCATATCCCTTATCATTTCGTTGATTAGCATTCAAATTCTAACCTCTAGAAAATTCAATCATCGATCGTTGATCTCTAATTAAGAGCAAAAATATTCAAGAAAGCATCTCGCTCGAAACTAGGTTGTCGATGATTCAATTTCCTCGAGTTTACAAAACTCATAAGACTTAAGAATCGTTCAAGAATTTAATCATCATCATCTATCTATTTTCTCGATTCCTCCACAAGCGGAGTTTTCACTCAAACATCATGACAAAGAAAACAATCAAGAATTGAGAACTCATCATAATGCTCAAATGTAAAGAAAAGCAAGATCAAGAGTTTTCACCTTTCGTTATTCAACATTTCGTTACAATTCACTCAAGACTACAAGAATTGAGGAGAGAACTCGATCGTCGAATTAGCTTCGCATCGTCTTTGTGAGTCGCGGATCGTCTTAGATCACTTGCTCGGATGAAGATCGGCGTTGCTCCAAAAAGGATTGATGGCTTCTTGCTTGATTTAGTACTCGATGGATCTTGATTTGGATTTTGAATTGTATTTAGGCTAGGGTTTGGATGCACAAGTTGTGTCACTCAACTTGCGGGTGAATTGTTGAACAATGAACAACCTTTAGAATGAAGCCTTGGGTCCCCTTTTATCGCCTTCTCCTTTAGCTTCCCTAAGAAGCTTGAACTAGCTTCCTTTAGAAGCTAAGCTAGGTTTAGCTTCTCTTGCAAGCTTGGTAGTTATGAAGGAAGCTTCTAGATTTAGGTAGTTAGCTAGCTTCCTTGAGAAGCTTGGTAGTGTTTAGCTTGTACAAGAAGCTTGGCTGTTAGGACAGAAGCTTCTGGAGATCTCTGGAGAATGAAGTGTGTTGAAGAAGTTTGCCATTTGAAAGGAAAAGCCTGCAAGAAGTTGCTGCCGATGACGAGTCACCATGGCCGCGGATTCGCCGCCAATAGGCCCCCTCGGCCGAGGATCCGCGGCCGTTTGGAGTGCTTGATGCATGCAATTTCCAGGGTGTTTTGGTGCTGATCCATAGGGCCTTATTTTATGTCTGGAATCTTTTTATATTTTCCTGTTTACTGCCAGATCCCAAGTCTTAGACTTGGCGTATTTTTGTCAGCACTTTTAGCAGTTTCGGCTCTTTTACCTGGAATTTCCTGTACACAATCTCGATACAAGTGTTGCGATATACAAAAGATCATGCGTGCAATAATAAACACTCAATTTCCCTCAAAATGCCGGTTATAATGTATAACACATGTTATATGGTATTTTACCGACAAATTGCTAATGTGTGCTATATTCATACCGAACACCTTTAGATGATTGCAAATAGTAGGGAAATTAATGTGTTAAAAATGCAATATTTTCGACTGATCAAATTCCCCCAAACTTAATTTTGGTTGTCTCGAGCAAACTTGTTTTATTAGAAAGAAGGAGAAAATATAAGTAAAAGAAAAACTAACTAGCAACTTTCGTTGGCAGCACGATTGCACTGAGCACGTGCAACAAGCCTTTAAACCACTTGGTGTCCTTAGTAGGAGGAGTGTTGTAACCTGAGGGTTTTCAGCGGATTGCACCCACAAAATCCCATAATAAAAGGAAGACCGTGAAAGTTACATATAAAGATAAAAATTGTAAAAGAAAGACTTTGAAAATTTGAGTTTCCAACTAATACTAGCTTTTCAGTTGTCATGAGCTCTATCTTAATAGTCATGAAAAGATGTTAGAAATCATATCATCCCTCAATAAAACATCGTCTTTATTCTTCATTCCTACCTTTCTTCCAAACATCGATCATATACCCCTACGTGTGTGTAATAGACATCCCTACACTCGTAGAATTCAATTCAAGCTAGCATACTCTTGTCCATCTACCTCAGTACTTTTTAATTTGATGAATATTTAGATGAGATTGCTCACACATTTTTCATGCGACCGTTAATACTTCTTGAGGTACTAACCGACCGATTACTCATGTGCTTGCTTATACGGTGTATTAGTATTTTCCTCGTCTTGCACCACCTAAGGCTTAGGAGTGACTCCCAGATCAGTTGGTCTAAGGCACTAGGTGATGAAGCACCCTCGCTATATATTTTTATTGCTTCCTTGGCAATAACAAAACCGGTGTTCATTTTTCTTCACCATTTTAACTTTTATTCATTTATAATTTCCTTCATACTTTGGCTTTTAGACAAGAGCATTTCATGGTATCCTCTACTATCCCGAGTTTCAAGACGTGTGTAAGTGTGTAATAGTAGGGTATCAACGTTCAAATGTTTGGCTTCCAGAATAAGAACTATTTTTCAGAATTATTTTTATCCTCAGATTAGTGACTTCTTTCATCTTACGAACCCTTGGGACAACGGCTCATAACTACTTATTACTAGTTCGTTTAAGAAAACTTCTAATTTTCTTGGTTTTCTTAAACTTTTCCAATCTTTTGGATGTAATTTTTCACTATCTAATCTTTTATTATCTTATTTATGTAAAAAATTTAAATTTTTATATGTTTTTTGCTTATACAAAGTAATATGCAAATGATGCGCAAATAAGCATAAACCTCTCCCAAACTTGTTTTCAACAGTGTCATCACTGTTGCTTTTTGCTAGATCACAAAAACCTGTAAGTTTGGGAGGAAATTTATTAATGGGGGCATGAAATATGATCGTGAAAAATCCTCCCCCAAACTTATTCTTCGGCTCACTATTTTGAATAAAATTTTTATTTTCAAGAGCCAGCTTATACCCCCCCCCAAACTTGAGTTAAACAATGTTAACCTTTGAAAATCATAAGAGGGGGTCAAAATTACTGGTCAATGCCAAGCTTTGCAAAGACCGAAAGTCAACACCAACCATTCAAAGATTTTATCAGTGTAGTGCACCGGTTGGTGAAAGAACGTATTATAAGGAGCCAGGAAGAAATGGGGAAAAGATAAGTGGTGTGAAGGAGAGGGTTTGCGTCTCAATTTGGAGAGACGACTCAGTGATTGTGATGGATTACTCGCATCCCTTTTACAGTCCAGAAGAGGGGGTGGAGGTTCAATTTCTTTATTTTGAGAGTGATTCATCTCAACACCCGTGTTTGCTAAAAATGCGAGCTCATCAACGAAAATTTCCTCAAAGCTCTCATCGATACCCCAAAGAATAATGTCATCACAAAGCGCGGGGTGATCTTCAGACTCCGAAAATAGTTCATAATCAATGTTGGTTGTTGACCCGGACAACTCGGTGGAAGAGTCTGTATGTGTATGATACATAGTTGGGTCAAACAACAACATATGAAAAGAGTCAAGATCAGTATCATGAGTTTGATCAAATTCGCTGCTGTCGACGTCCATTAATTCGACAGAACATACTCGAGCATGAGGATCGGAGGGTTGACTTCCCAACTTGTAAATGTTGAGCTCAATTGACCTATTCCCGAAAGATAGGTTCATAGAGCCGTTTCTACAGTTGATTACAGCGTTGGAAGTAGCCAAAAAGGGACGACCTAAAATCACCGGAATTTGGTTCCGTGGGTTCGCTACAGACTGTGTATCAAGAACAATAAAGTCTACAGTTAATAAAAATTCCCCGATTTTTATCAACACATCCTCAAGTTCAACCCTAGGTTTGGTGATTAATCGGTCGGCCATCTGGAGAGTTATATTCGAGGGCTTTAACACTCCGATACCTAGTTGCTCGTAGACTGAATATGGAAGCAAGTTAACACTAGCGCCAAGGTCAAGTAGAGCACAGTTAATGTGTTTATCCCCAATAGAAATAGAAATAGTAGGATAGCCAGGATCCTTACGTTTCCTAGGTAATTGTTGGGGAAAAGCTGTGTCTACAGTTTTTGACATGAATACCTTCTTCGGCACTTGAGTCTTCCTCTTTCTAGTGCACAAGTCTTTAAGAATTTTCGCATAAGCTGGGACTTGTTGTATTGCATCTAGAAGAGGGATGTTGATGTTAACCTGTTTAAATATTTCAGTGAACTTCTCCATTTGCGAACTTGGTCTGTTTCCCCTTAACCGATTCGGATAAGGAGCTTGAGCAATAAGATCGGGGTCCAACATTGGAGAAGATCGTGTGGGTAAGAACGATCTAACAATAGGAGTGGGGATCGTCTTTGGTGGACTAGAAGAGGTATGCTTAGGTGTCGAGCCTTGAGGAAAACGGAGAATAGGCTCGGAAGAAAATGGCGGGGTAGACGAACTGGGGTCAGAAGTAGAAGTAGAAGTGGAAGGAAAGGTCTCAGCCGGGGTATCATCGATTGATTCTTCATTATTATCAATCTCCTCACCAACATGATTGTCAAGCACTCTTCCAGATCTCAACGTGGTGATAGCGTTCACATGATGTGAATAGCCAGGATTGGGTAAAGGTTGAGCTGGAAGTTTCCCTTTCTCTCTAGCACTCAATTCAGCATTTATACGGGCAATTTGTGCTTCTATCGATTTAATATTTTCATTTTGAGAGACAATGCTCTTCATCATATTATCGAAGGAAGAATGAAAATTTGTCGTCGCTTGGATGGATTGTTTCATGAAAGTATCCAAGGTTTGTTCGAGTGCAGAGGAATTATCAGTACCGGCCATTTGCAGAGAATTTTCATATGGTGAAGAAGTGTTGGCCGAATTTTGAAAGTTTTATGATTGGTAGGGGTGCTGACTCAATTAAAGTGGTTGCTGTTGTGGTGGAGGACCACTTTGAAAGTTGTTTTGGTTTGGAACCGTGTTTTGATTTTGTGATTGGTTCCAAGCAAAGTTAGGGTGGTTCCTCCAACCCTGATTATACGTGGAAGAACACAGATCGTTTCTAGGTCTTTGTTGGAAAGCAGCATTGATATGCTCATGACCTTGAAACGGAGAATTTAAAGGACATTCTTCCGTAAGATGTGATGGATCAGAACAACATCCACAAACAGTTTTGGAGAGTGACATCTGATTTAGGGCGGCTGCTAAAAATTTATTTTCCATAGTTTCGAGTTTCTTTTGCATTGCTGACATTTCAGCTCTAACTCCTATGGAAACATCAGATTGGTGATTACCACCCCTAGACGATGGTTGACTTACACTCTCCCACTGTAGAGATTTTTCAGCGAAATCTTCTAAAAATCTCCAGGCTTCACCATCATCTTTAGTCATGAAGGTGCCTTGACACATGGATTCAAGGGTCTGTTTTGTGGTAGGATTAATGCCCTCATATATGATTCTGCACAGATCCCATCTAGGAATTCCGTGATGTGGACATTGAACTAACAGATCCATGAAGCGTTCAAAACACTTCGAGAATGGTTCATTTGGAAGCTGGTAAATTGATTTATTTCGCTACGTACTCGAGCTGTTTTATGATTGGGGTAGAATTTCTTTAGGAATGTTTTTACGAATTCTTCCCAGTTTGAAATAGAATGTGCAGCTGTGTTATAAAGCCACTTCTCGGCTATATCGCACAAAGTAAACGGGAGAAGACGTAGACGCATAGCATCCACAGAAAGCTGTGAAGTACCCATCATAGCGCATACATTTTCAAATTTGGTAATAAAGACATATGCGTCTTCAGACTCGAGACCGTGATATTTGGGTAGAAGATTGATGTATAGGAGTATTATTTCAAAATTATCCTCGTTGGCTGGTGGAATGGTGAGACAGGTCGAAAGAGGACCTCGCATAGGATAACATCTCTCTTGGAGAGAGATGCGGGGTGGATTCTGCGCACCTGCGGACGGCGGCAGAGTAGTGTTAAAGAAGTTCGATGGAGAATTGTCTATTGAAGTGGGTGTGGTGGTGGGTAAAGAAGTAGTAGACGTAGAAATACCGACTTTTGAGTCGATAGGAGGAACGCGGACAAGACGGGCACTAGAATCCCGTGTCCAGCCGAGCATGCACTAAATGGTTTAGCACAAGTGGCAGCGTTAAGATAATTAGGGGAAATGTGAGTTGGTGTTTGTTTTGAAAAAGATACGGATTTTTGAAAAATCAAATCACAAACATGCACAAGCAACCCTAATTCGAATGGTCACCTACGTCAAGTCTCTAGACCGCTCCTAGACTTCCAGAAGACAAGTCGCAAGATAAATCCTCTACTGCCTCTTTGTCCCTCCTGTGGCCAGGTAAGTGCCAAGTAAGTGGGAGGTTCGCTACTACGTAAGTAGTGGGCCTAATTAAGTAACCACTTGCCTTAGACACACTTGCCTTAGACACCACAAAAGAAACGTGGATAAGCAATAGATTACCCACGACCTTCTCCTGTCCTAAGTGAGCACGACGGTCCTTAGAGTCATGTCTATATATTTTTTAGTTAATGAGGGTAATGCGGATGCAGTTTTGTGATTTTTAGGGCTTAGGAAGGGTAATGAACTCCCCACCTAATCTGAATTTGGTCTTTGCCCCTTAAATTCCGTATTAAAAATGCAAACAACCAAGATCAAACACGCACAATTTTTCTTTTTGCGGCGCTGCGAATTTTTGCAAAGAAACCTGCAGAAATTGGTTAATGGAGCAGAGCAGGGAGGAGATAAGAAAGTCAGAAGTTCACCGAGCAAATTTTGTATAGCGAAACCCTAATACTGTCGCGCTTCCGCCGCAATGAGCCTCTAATGCCACAGTTCCGCGGTCTGGTAATGTGAACACTGCACTAAAATTTCAAGAACTGCTTCTGTTCACTCACTGAACTCTCTGGAATGTTCAGAAATTTTTTCCTCTTGCTCCACAGATTCCAGATTTCCTCGCAACAAATCATAACAAATCGTTTAGTGTTTGTGCGAATTTTGATCTAAAAATTCTGATGGATTAATAAATCTTTCAACTCAAATTTCAAAAACGAAAAAATTAGCACACTATCCCCGGCAACGGCGCCATTTGATTGATCGTCTAAGTTGTGATGAAATGTAAAGTGTTCACAATCAAAGATATTTATACCGCAATCAATTAACGGTGTCGATGTAGCGCGTTAATGAATACGGATCGTCCACAGGGAAAGTAAGATTTGTTCATAATTGTTTTAGTTGAGTTGAAATTAAAAGAGAAAAGAAAATTTGATTCAAGATTTATGAATTTTAGCCCTTGTCCTTTCGTTGATTTATGAATTATGAATTAAAGATTCAAGATTCAAGAATCAAGAATCGTCCAAATTGAATGAGTTATCAAGATTTGTAATGATGCTCGTAGGAATCGATCCAATCGATAGTGATGATGAAGAATTAGGATTACAAATTCTTATCTATTGATGATTTGTTGCTAGATCGATGACGATCAACGAGAATTAGGGATCTATCGAAGAAACTAGGGTTTCTTCGTCATATCCCTTGTCCTTTCGTTGATTAGCATTCAAATTCTAGCCTCTAGGAAATTCAATCATCGATCGTTGATCTCTAATTAAGAGCGAACACATTCAAGAAAGCATCTCGCTCGAAACTAGGTTGTCGATGATTCAATTTTCTCGAGTTTACAAAACTCATAAGACTTAAGAATCGTTCAAGAATTTAATCATCATCATCTATCTATTTTATCGATTCCTCCACAAGTGGAGTTTTCACTCAAACATCATGACAAAGAAAACAATCAAGAATTGAGAACTCATCATAATGCTAAAATATAAAGAAAAGCAAGATCAAGAGTTTTCACCTTTCGTTATTCAACATTTCGTTACAATTCACTCAAGACTACAAGAATTAAGGAGAGAACTCGATCGTCGAATTAGCTTCGCATCGTCTTCGTGAGTCGCGGATCGTCTTGGATCACTTGCTCGGATGAAAATCGGCGTTGCTCCAAAAAGGCTTGATGGCTTCTAGCTTGATTTAGTACTCGATGAATCTTGATTTGGATTTTGAATAGTATTTGGGCTAGGGTTTGGATGCACAAGTTGTGTCACTCAACTTGCGGGTGAATTGTTGAACAACGAACAACCTTTAGAATGAAGCCTGGGGTCCCCTTTTATAGCCTTCTCCTTTGAACTAGCTTCCTTTAGAAACTAAGCTAGGTTTAGCTTCTCTTGCTAGCTTTGTAGTTATGAAGGAAGCTTCTAGATTTAGGTAGTTAGCTAGCTTCCTTGAGAAGCTTGGTAGTGTTTAGCTTGTACAAGAAGCTTGGCTGTTAGGACAGAAGCTTTTGGAGATCTCTGGAGAATGAAGTGTGTTGAAAAAGTTTGCCATTTGAAATGAGAAGCCTGCAAGAAGTTGCTGCCGATGACGAGTCACCTGGACGCGGATCCGCCGCCAATAGGCCCCTTCGGCCGCGGATCCGCGGCCGTTTGGAGTGTTTGATGCATGCAATTTCCAGGGTGTTTTGGTGCTGATCCATAGGGCCTTATTTTATGTCTGGAATCTTTTTATATTTTCCTGTTTACTGCCAGATCCCAAGTCTTGGACTTGGCGTATTTTTGTCAGCACTTTTAGCAGTTTCGGCTTTTTTACCTAGAATTTCCTGCACACAATCTCAAGACAAGTGTTGCGATATACAAAAGATCATGCGTGCAATAATAAACACTCAATTTCCCTTAAAATGCCGGTTATAATGTATAACACATGTTATATGGTATTTTACCAACAAATTGCTAATATGTGCTATATTCATACCGAACACCTTTAGATGATTGCAAATAGTAAGGAAATTGATGTGTTAAAAATGCAATATTTTCGACTGATCACACCACATATTACTCTTACGGTCGCAGAAAAGAAAGTGAAAAACTACAACAGTTGGAATCCGCAACCACCTTAGACATCATAAACCCGAAATTTCTCATATTCGGATTTCATGCCTAACCAAATGAATTCCTTAGACATTGCATGCCTAACAATTATAAACCCCGCATTTTAGTCTCGATATTGAAAACACTTTACAATAACAAGTCGGGAAAGTCAACAAGATTCCCAACATCCAGATCGAATGATCGTCGGAAACTTTAGTAGACAGCCGCACCCCTCGATGCCGTCGACGAAGTGCATAAAGGCGGAACACCGCTGCCGCGAGCACCCGAACGGATACTTTTGGCGATGGGGTTCTCCTACAGTCACTTGGTCGGGGCTATGAGGCATGGCAATATAATAAGGTTACCCGGCGAGTATCCGCGTACACTACGTGATTGCGACAGATTTTTGATCACATCAAAATCCCGTGGCAACCGATTAGATGAGACTAAATTTCTAGATTTATAACATTCAAATTAGTTATCTCATAACTACTTGTGGGTTACAAATATTGTATCTCATGACATAATATCCGGACGACGTTAAACTTTTCGATCGATTCATCAAAGTCCCACAATTTCCCGAGAGCTCAACACTTGAGCACAGTTTTAATAATACCCAGAATATGCCACAGTACCTATGCACCAGCCGTAGAAGGAAAAACCCAAGCCTCACTCATGTGTCCATGGAACTACGGCAAACCCTAGGGTACTGTAAGTCCACGGTAGCGCCCCGGCCGTCTAACAGACGCCAAATGCGGAACAAAAACTTTTTACAACTGGCGCTATCGCGTACTATAACCCGGATCTGCCATTAAAGCTAAACTAACAAACTACAAAGTGGGTAAAAGAGTTATACCGAATGATCCGAGTCCTTCGGTCTTCAACCATCATCCCACGCTTTGTTGTGGCTGCTCCGATCTCCTGAATCTCCAATCTTCTCGTCCAGGTGGCACCACGTCGACGGATCTTTAAACGGGCTCCCGCCTCTGAACCGAGGCAACTCGATCGTCAAGTTTGCTAGAAGAGACGACCAAGATGATGTAGAGAAAGAGTAGAACACTTTGTCTCATTACGTCCAAAGCTATGGACGAACGGTTAATGAAGTTGCCTTTTGGAATCGGGTGATAAGAATTTGAGCTATCTGAAATTTCCATATACAAATCTATCATAATCTTTTCCCTAGTGAACAACAACCATATCCCCACAAGAGGGGGGGAGGCCGGCCACTATATAGAGGGGAGGGAGGTGAGTGTAGGAGAGGGGGAGGTGATTACAAGATCAATGAAGAGGATGAGTCACATAACACCTTGTATGAACACAATTAAAGCAAAGGATGAATCATTTAACCTAGTCACCAAAACCATTAATGCAATAATCAATGCACTAATGACTCACAAGCCTAGTCACCATCCTAGTCACCATCAAGAAACTTCCACACTCATCTCAAGAAAAGATAAATCCGTATTTAACCGAATGTTAAATAGGGGTGATAGAAAACTGGAAACTGGCAACTTCCAAAAGTGATCCTGAAACGAATTTCAGGATAACCCCGTATCAGTATAAACATACCCGCATTTGTATTACGACGGAATACAAATGCAACTGAGACAAAGATATTATATCTACACAGTATAATACTGGGTTCCGGCTTAAACCAAAGCCTACCAGTATTATCTGCCCGAAAAATGACACGTACGAAAACGTACGTGCATTTTCTGAACCTTGCCATAAAACCATACGGCCTCTACAACGTTTCGCCCGAACTTGGGAAAGTGTCTGTGGGGGACTCTAATGACTCATCAACACACTGGCACTGGGTATAACCTCTAGCACGTCAGAGGTACAAGCTGTACGTGACGGTTGCCTATGTATTGATTGGAAGGGAATACGAGCGAACTCATCCATAAACCCTACTGAGCCTAACAGTGACAATATACATACAGTCCGGTCCGTTCGTCTATGAGTATCGCATATCGGCCTAGGGGCTGGTAACGTCTGACCCCCAATAGCGGTATAAGTCGTATCAGAGAGTGGCCCAGAACACTCTGAGATACTACTGGAGTACCTACCAGTAAATCTCCTGCCTCGGCCGAGGGCTTTGTGTAATGGCTCTCATAGACACAACGCGATCTCACCCCCAATACCGGGAGAGAAGAATCCCCTGCCGATCCGCTCACTTGCCTCTATGTGGCTCGGGACTGTACCCAAAAAAGACCTATTTGCACGACTCCTTTGAGCCGTGGTAGGGTAGAAATCAAAGCACAGTGGGAACTCACACGAGACAAATGACGACCTCAGGTCGATGAACTAACCTGTACACATGTCACCAGGGAACTGCTATCTGACGACATGTATAATACCAACTAGCATGTTCCCGGCGAGTCCTGTCCGGTGTACTCATAACCTAATGAGCACCTGTATACATCTTAGGTGATCCTACTGACACCAGTGGCTTGTGAGACCGGCCACCGCCCCTCGTCGGGGTCTCGACTGTATACACTAGTCTACTCTGGAGTATCGATGCCCTGTCTCGAAACTCCCACGACTAGGGACACTATAAGGATGTGCTTACAGACCCCAGCTCCCACGTATATGATCGCCATCATACTGCTGGTAGTCAAGCAAGAATCCTATGGGCTCTATCAATATGTAATAGAGAACTAAAGCATGTATACGATGATAAAGACAAACCAGATAGCATACTATCATCTCGAGCAAGACTGTCATATCGGTATAGGTCCTGCCTAAATCATTGCAATCACGTACCTGCGATCCAATAATTTACTTTGAGGGCACTATCTCTAACAATCTCCCACTTGCACTTAAGGCTAATTATTGCGATGTCGCATACTCACAGCCCGTGTGATACCGAACATCCAACTCCTCTACTAATCAGTTTCACAAAGCTAGTTTGTAAAAATCTTGTGTTCGAGAAATAACCTCAGTGAGTGGATCCGCCCTGATGTTTCTTTCTATGTCTCTCTTAATCTCTAGTTCGCGGAGAAAGCCATCTCCCGAATCGAGTAATACCTGTCTTAGAATATGTCTGAATATCTGATGGGACCTAGTTCATAAATGAACTCCAAATCCAAACTTCTTAGACTGTATCGATAACTGAAACTAATCAGTATCCAGCACCAAGCCTCCCACAGTATCCTCTTGGACCACCTGTCCATAATACTGTCCCTCGTCAGAGGGAAAACTATAACTCTTACAATCACTCTGTCATCCATGTCACCTTTGAAGCCTGGAATGATAACCGTCTCCCGAAGGAGGCTGCCGTCATCAAATCCGTAGAACATTCACTTATGTTCTAAATCTGCTTTCTTATGTTTCTCCAGGATTGGATTAATATTAACTTATCGCATCTAGTGCAAAAACAACATCTGGTGTGGTACTTGACTTTTCACGATTGACTCAATTGCCTAAGCAAGTGATCTGCTAATCATCCACATCCCTCTCCCCTTTAGTCTGTAAGACACCTTTAGAGAGGGTGACTCCATCACCTGCAGGTACACTACCATGCCAGGAGTCATCTATTCTAAAATACTATTAGAATACTGTCAAAGTACCCTGATTGGGAAACTACCCAATATTAGATCTAAAACCATAGATCTAGTAACCAGAATGTCAGATATTATATCCATGTCCTTTGTGGAGAAACAACTGTGTGACGACCAAAGTACAATAGACATAAGCTACTTGCCCACTATGCTTCCGCTGCTCCCACTGACTACGACAACCCTCTGGCAGAATAATATCTACGTACACTTCTAAAGCTAGTTTAGAACGACGTTATACTTATCCTCTTGCCGGGTCTCATAGTCTGGAACAACAGTAGTGTCAAGTCTGGGTAAACAAGAACCTCCCTGTCACCGCCCTTGAGGCTACCGGAGTACCTCTCGGGTGTCTGAGGTTACCCACCATATTTGTGGAGTGGCTATTGAAATGTCAAACCTGATTGAATATATAGGTCCTATTAAATTTTCCATAATCGTTTGCGGTTCTGGAATCACTTTCAGTTCTACCATACTCCCACTACTGTTTTCTGAAAAAATCCATTTTACTAAAACTGTGGCGAGTCAAGAACAATATCACTATTGATCTTCCAGATGGTAGAAAATTAACCCTCGACTAAGCCCGGGTCAACCCACAAACTGCCATTACAGAAACATGCCCTGAGTTATCCAGAGTCTGGTTTTAAGCATAAACCGGACAACTCCCCGTATCTTAGCATCGTTAAGATATGAACCATTCTATATACAATATAGAAATAGAGGCACTAATTTAATTGGAACCAGATTCAAATCATGCAGCTGTCTCCAGTGCATATCAACTTAATGGCGAGAGGCTAATTAACATTACTCAACTTAGGAATCCATCCAATTATGAGTAACCTGAAAGAGAAACAAGTTTCTCAAAACCATTACTATCATCTGAATACCAATCACAAGTATCTACATCTTCGATTTTTTTGAAGAAGCCCGATACTTGCGACATCTGGTTCTCTACCTTATTCTTATACCCACAACTTCTCAAAACTTAGACATTGTATTTCTATGAAACACTTGTCTAAAAACCAGAGAAGTTACAAGTAAACAGAACAGAGTACGAGGACTTACCGCTTTGTCCTGACGGACACTGGACAACATACAATACTCTGTATAAATCCGCTGAGTTTGAATAACTCAAAACCTGTGCATCGTAGGTCGAAAACTGTACTTATGGTTACGAACTACTCCGTTGTTCAATGCTCCTTACCCAATCGTCAACTGATATAGGTAAATGTTACGGACAAAATTTCAAAAAGTTATATCTCACTTTATAAAAATAAACGTACAGATATATCATTTTGAAATTGGTGCACAACAACGGATACTCAAAAACCAAATACATGCGGTCTGGCAAAAACTCAGGCGACTTCGTCAAATATCACCAATTACAGCGAATTCCGATATAATGAGGATGATCACCTTATTCCCAATAACTTACTCCCACTCATCATCTGTAAAACCATACAGATGTGAGAATCATACCTGGTAAATACATACCCTGGAGTAAGTATCTAATCGGGAAATCAGTTTTCCTTTAACAATGCACTGAAACATGAAAATGTTTCGTAGGGGTATCCTGGTATTCCTAGTAATGCCTCTTCCATAATCCAATTCATGACTTTAACCGTATATTTTATTGCCATCTCTCCAAATCCCTTTATTTGTCTTTAGTCGTTATCTTCTGTACACCATTGTTAGGCTAAATGGTTTTCTTCCTTCCCTACCGTTCGGCACCAGCCTATGGTTTGGAAGAAGACTATCCAGTAAGCATAATAGGTGTACCCTCCTCAACTTAGGAGTACTCGTAACTTGAGAGAAGGTGATGATAAAAGAAAACTGAATAATACCTTATTCTATTTCTCCCGAACTGGGAAAAAGTAAAGGTGAAATAGGAGTGGCGATGAAGTACGCGGGTTGGTCGTGAATGATAACAGTCGCAATTTACTTTGCCCTCTTTCTAATCCCTTTATCTTGTCTTTACATATTACCTTCTGCACACCCTACTTAGGCTAATTGGTTTTCTTCATTCCTTACCTTTCGGCACCAGCCTATGGTTTGGAAGAAGACTATCCAATAAGCGTAATAGGTGTACTCTCCTAAACCAAGGAACCCTCGCAACTTGAGAGAAGGTGATGATAAAAGACAACTGAATAAACCAATTCAATTTCTCCTAAACCTGGATCCATTCTCGAAGAAGTCCCTTCGAGTTCGTATATAACCATACGATGGATCTATCCAATGGAAGTGGATATCCGTAGTAATACGGGGTGTTCTGAGAATTGCAAAGGGTAAAAGAAGGAGCAGCGATGACTTATGTAACTATAGACAATCCAAAAACCAGTATTTTAAGAAGGTTCGGTCAACTTGGTTACTGAGTCATAGTCTAGGGTCGGTCAAAGGTCGCTGCCAAAGAGAGAGAAAAGAAACACTCTGCGTGCACTCTAACCTAGATCAGAATGGTTATCACTTTATCTAATCAGGAAACCTCCCACTGTAATCTCAAATTCTCCTCCAAACATGAAAGAAGAATTAGTCGGGATCACCCGAAGAGTAAACCAACTCATCAGTGAGATCGGGATCCAACTATCATCGCATGATAACTTGATGGAAGCCACTCAAGTTATCACACTCCAGAAGGTATGCGCATGCCTGGCAAGTTTCTTGTATGTTTGAAACTCCCGATGTAATTTTTATCCCATGCTCTTATGACTTTGACTAAGGGCCAGCAAATCATATGTCACATGTCAAGTTCTTCCCGTTATTGTCCTGGTTGATTTGAACCCACCCGTACATACTCTTGACTAAGGGCCAACAAATTAATACGACTGTCCCAAACAAACGCATCTATCAATGCAACAAATGAATACCCAGCAGCTACCAAACATTATGCCTTGACTAAGGGCCAACAAATATAGCTTGAATACTACTGACCATCCATAAGAAATGACGGAGGGCTACGGCTAGTTTTTGGCGAAAAACCTTTAACGTAATGAACTTGATCTCGTTGAAGGAACCTGATAGCTTTTTATAAGAATATAGTGACGGAAATCTTTTGCTAAAGAGGTCACTCCCGGTGAAGGGATCTCGGCTCCTTCCTCGTGGAATGAGGTGCAGGATATTCCAACTGAATACCGCTATGCAAAGCAACTTGTAATCGACTATAGTAAAGTTATTACCCTGACGTAAACTTCTGCCCAAGGGGTCACTCCCGGTGAAGGGATCTCGGCCCTTGCCTCGTCGAATGAGGTGCAGGATATTCTAACTGAATACCGCTATGCAAAACAAAAGGAAACATCTTTGTAATAATACCTTTTAAAATTTGTTCCAACAACATCAAATATAGGTTTGTTTTATCCTTGTATTGATAAGAATCAATGCAGTCCTATCAATCAATCACACCAGAAAAGAACGAAAATAAAATGTACGTATATGCCATCCGCATTCGTCACTGGGTCCCGTCATCACCCGTTAGGTTACTTAACTAACGACAGAGCGGGGGCTGGACTAGCACGGGTGTAAAACATATACAACATCTAATAGTATATATACCAATATACAATAATCGCTCCAGGCGTGATAATATGCAACATTATAGAAAAGTAATAAGCATCACAGAACAATACAGATAATCTGGGATCCCTGGGTTTCACAGAGCCGCTGCTGAAACCCGACGTTCCCCTGGTCGTGTGGATAGCCTGTGCAATGAAACCTAGACCCCTACGGGTGCGGCAAGTTAACCTCCAAAACCTGAAGCGAGGCTGCCCCCTACAGCAAAATGAATGGACCACCCGGCACTTCACGGAATCCGGTAACTTAAGCACCCCTCCTTGGGTCAACCTGTACCCCCTACGAGTGCGGCGAATAGTCTGCCAATTCTAGAGTGAGGTCCCTTTGCCTCTCAAAGACATGAGATACGGACCCGTTGCCCTCCAGAACCCGGCTATCCGTGCACCCCGTCGCGGGGTAAACCTAGTACAGAAATAAAAATATGTACAACGGGTACATCGACCTCAACCCGGTCATGCCCCAAAAGAATATTATACAACAGGCAGTGGCGGCAGTCCACATGTTGGACGCTCGCCCCGCAATATCAAATGTACAAATAAATCCAAACTGCACTACCATTGCACCCTGCTATCCACCACGACAAATCCGCAACATCACAGCACAACACAGAACATCAACGCGAATGTCACGTTCGCAAACCCGTCTAAAAGAACTATAGCAATTAGACGCGGTTTACCGATCAAATGACATTCCCGGTCTGAGATATAAAGTAAGAACTGCATAACTAACATGTTTAAATTTCGATCGACCAAATATCCCAAAGTGGGCCCCATAAACATCTGCTGTACAGTAACAAAAACTGGGCCCAAAAGATATATACCAAAAACCACAATTTCCAAAATAAAGCTCTTTGGAAAAAGTTGGAGCACTGTTCCTACAAAGGCGCCGCGGTTCCGCGGTGGTCTTGTGGGATCACGTGCCCATATTTTTTCAGAATGCTTAGAAAAGGTTGCTTAGTTTTCTGTGATATGTAAAATAATTTTTAGGCTGTTTTAAAAATCGACAGAAACACAGAACTGAAAAAGTGTAGTTTTTGAAAATCGGTTCGATCGATATTTTAAACGCGTTAGCACAAGTTAGTAAAGCTTAATGGTGAGGCTCTGATACCACTGTAAGTCCACGGTAGCGCCCCGGCCGTCTAACAGACGCCAAATGCGGAACAAAAACTTTTTACAACTGGCGCTATCGCGTACTATAACCCGGATCTGCCATTAAAGCTAAACTAACAAACTACAAAGTGGGTAGAAGAGTTATACCGAACGATCCGAGTCCTTCGGTCTTTGTAACACTTTGAAATTTCGTTAGAATGTTTTTCGTGTTAATTAGTATTTGTGCGTGTTATTATATATGTGTACATAGGATTATTAATTATTTTTAGTCGTATTACCCTAATTGGGAAAATTTCCATTATGTAGCGTATACTTGCACAGTTAGCATTTTGTGACTTAGGTTTTAAAGTGTTAAAATGTTAACCATTCTTTGTTGCATGGTTCATTGTTATCCCCACCCTTTTTCTAAGTCAAAAACCCTTTTTAAAATTCAAAATTTCAATTAAATATGAAGCATGGTGTTAGGTGAGAACCCTTGACTTTTGACCCATTTTTTTCCTTCTCTCTTCTCTCTCTTTTCTCATTTCTGGAAATTCAGCAGAGAGGTAGCAGCAACATCAGAAATTCATCACCTTTTTCATTCCATTTTCACTTCTCTTTGATCTCTACACAAAACCCTACCCAAAATCCCTTTTCCCTTCACAAAAACAATGGAAAAATGACCTTTTGGGGGAGTTTGATGGCGAATCTGGACACTTCAGGCTAGAGCTGGGGATTTTGGTGTTTCTTAAGGTCTTTTGAAGGTATTAACTCATGTTTAACACCCTTTTCCCATATCTTGTAGTATTTTTAGCAAAATATCTCATATTTGTGCATTTTTAGTGCTATTGAAGGGATTTAGTGATGATATGTTAAAAGTAACATTTTTATGACTTGATTAGCTTGGTAATGTGTGTAAGTGCACGGCGGCGCCCCGGCCGTCAATCCGACGCCGGAATGCGGAAGCGGTGATAAACTTTAATTTTGCGAACTTAGCAAACCGGCACCACCGCGCACTAAACACCCGGATCGAACCATTAACTAGTCCTAGCTAACTACAAGATAGGGAATAGAGATATACCGACTGATCCGAGTCCTCCGGTCTTCTCGTCATCGTCCCGATCTCCCGCGGAAACTCCGGTCGTCGCCTCCTTGCCGGAAGGGCACCACATCGTCTGCATCTTTTACGGGCTCCCACCTCAATGCCGAGGCAACTCGGGCACGAAGCTGCCTAGTCGACGTGCCCAAGATTTGCTGTAGAATGTGTAGTGAAGAGCCATGTCTCATTTGGGGTTATGGAGTTTGCCTTTGGTGGAGGTATGATACAAGCCTTTTTGGAGATGGTGTTGTGGGAATTTCCAACATGAAATGAATCAAAAATCCCACACCAATAATCATGGGCAGCCCTATGCATGGCCGGCCAAGAAGAATGAGCAAGAGAGTGAGAGAGTGGAGAGTGTGTGGCTTGATCAAATAATGCAAGAGGAAAAACAATGTTATCATGAAAAGGCAATGATCACAAAATAATTCCAACACTCAACCAACAACCATGATAGCTAATAAAGCAACACTCCAACACCACCATCATCACCTCACAAAGTCAAGAAATCATGATAGAAGAAGAAGTCAAGGTCAAAGAATGGTGCACCATCATGATACAAGGAAATATGCAAAGACCCCCTCCACAAATGCTTATTTGCAACAATGCAAATAAGCCCTCCTCCACCAATCTTCGGCCAATGAACGATACAAAGAAATATGGCCGAAACGGAAAGCAAACTGGCAACTCCAGAAAACTGGTCCCGTAAAAAATTACAGGAAAACCCCGATACTGTGTATACACACCCGCATCTGTATTTCGACCGAAATACAAATGCAATGAGAAAAATTCTACACTGTACTATACTAGGATCCGGCTTAAACCAAAGCCGGCTAGTATTAACCGTTCGATCCTGATCCGTGCAATACCGCACGTATCTGATCGAACCCTGCCATATATCCATACGGCCTGTAGTACAAACTGTCCGATCCTGATCCGTGCAATACCGCACGTATATGATCGGACCTTGCCATATCTCCATACGGCCTTTACAACTTTTCGCCCGAAAGCTGAGTAACTGAATGCGGGGGACTCTAAAGACTCGTCAACACCTTGGTTGTGGATTTAACCACTAGCACGTCAGAGGTATAAGCCAATACGTAACGGGCTACCGGGTATTGACTAAAAGGGACGTCTGTGAGCGAACTCAGCCAGACAACCCTACTGAGCCTGTCAGTGACAATATCCGTACAGTCCGGTCCGTTCGTCTATGAGCATCGCATGGCCGGCCTAGGGGGTTGGTAAAAGTCAGACCCCCAAAAACGGTACAAGTCGTGTCGGAGTGTAGCCCAGAACACCCTGAGATACTACTGGAATACCTATCAGTAAATCTCCTTGCCTCGGCCGAGGGCTTCGTGTAATGGCTCTCCTAGACACAGCGCGACCTCACCCCCAATACCGGGAGAGACGAACCCCTGAAGATGCGCTTACTGCCTCCATGTGGCTCGGGACTGTACCCAACTAAAACCTGTTTGCACGACTCCTTTGAGCCGTGGTAGGGTAGTAATCAAAGCACAGTGGGAACTCACACGAGACAAATGACGATCCCCAGGTCGATGAACTAACCTGTACACATGTCACCAGGGAACTGCCATTTAACGTCTGGTATATGACCAACTAGCATGTTCCCGGCGAGTCCTGTCCGGTGTACTCATAACCCAATGAGCACCTGTATACATCTTAGGTGAACGAACTGACACCAGTGGCTTGTGAGACCGGCCACCGCCCCTCGTCGGGGTCTCGAATGTACACACTAGTCTACTCTGGAGTATCGATGCCCTATCTCGAAACTCACACGACTAGGGACCATTTAAGGATGTGCTTATAGACTACCAGCTCCCACGTATATGATCGCCCTCATACTGCTGGTGGTCAAGCAAGAATCCTAGGGGCTCTATCAACGTGCAATAGTGACCTGTCAGGTCATCTAAAGCAGTACACGATGATAAAGATAAACCAGATAGCATACTATCATCTTGAGTAAGACTGTCCTATCGGGATAGGTCCTCCATCAATCATTGTAATCACGTGCCTGTGATCGAATAATTGAATCTGAGGGCACTATCTCCAACAGTCTCCCACTTGCACTCAAGGCTAATTATTACGATGTCGCATACTCACAGCACGTGTGATACCGAACACCCAACTCCTCTACTAGTCAGTCTCACAAAGCTCGCTTGCGAAACTACTGCGTTCGAGGAATAGCCTTAGTGAGTGGATCCGCCTTGATGTCTCTTTCTATGTCTCTCTATATCTCAAGTTCGCGGAGAAAACCCATCTCCCGAAATGAGTAATACCTGTCTTAGAATGTGTCTGGATGTCTGATGGGACCTAGCTCATAAATGAACTCCAAATCCAAACTTCTTAGACTGTATCGTCAACTGAACTTAATCAGTATCCTGCGCCATGCCACCCTCAGTATTGCCTTGGACCACCTGTCCAAAATACTGCCCCTCATCAGAAGGAAAACTAGAACTCTGACAACCTCCTTGTCGTCCATGTCACCTTGGAAGCCTGGAATGATAACTGTCTCCCGAATGAGGCAGTCGTTATCATATCCCTAGAACATCCACTTATGTTCTAAAACTGCTTCCGACTGTTTCTCCAGGATTGGATCAATGTCAACTTATTGCATCTAGTGCAAGAATAGCATCTGGTGTGGTACTTGACATCTCATGATTGACTCAATTGCCTGAGCAAGTGATCTGCCAACCATGCACATCCCTCTCCCCTTTAGTCTATAAGACACCTTTAGAGAGGGTGACTCCGTCACCTGCAGGTACACCACCGTGCCAGGAGTCGTCCATTCTAAATACTCTTAGAATGCTGTCTAAGTACCCAGATTGGGAAACCACCCAAATCTAGATCTAAAACCATAGATCTAGTAACCAGTATGTCTGATATAATATCCAAGTCCTGTGTGGAGAAACCACTGTGTGACGACCAAAGTATAACCGATTGTAGTGTAGGAATATCACTTCCTACTCTGTGTATGTCATCCAAATACCATGACATCACACCCTACTACCTTCTCAACAGATCCATCCCCTATTCTGATGAAGTCAAACCTATGACTGTCATGTCAGAAATAGATGATCTATCTCCGCTATATCTGCTTTAGTCTATAAATAGACATAAGCCAACTGTCCACCAATGCTTCCGCTGCTCCCACTGACTACGACAACCCTCTGCCAGAGTCATATACACGTACACTTCTAAAACTAGTTTAGAACGACGCTATAATCATCCTCCCGCCGGGTCTCACAGTCTGGAACAGCAGCAATGGCAAGTGTGGGTAAACAAGAACTTCCCTGCCACCGTCCTTGAGGCTACCGGAGTACCTCTCGGGTGCCTGAGGTTACCCACCTTATCTGCGGAGTGGCCAATGGAATGTCAATCCAGATTGAATCTTTAGGTTCCTTATCAAATCTTCAGTAATCGATTGCGGTTCTGGAATCACTTCCAGTTCTACCATACTCCCACTGCTGTTTTATGAAAAAATCCATTTTTAATAAAACTGTGGCGAGTCTAGAACAATATCACTATTGATCTTCCAGATGGTAGAAAGTCAACGCTCGTCATAGCCTGGGTCAACCCACAAACAGACATTACAGAAACGTGCCTTGAGTTATCCAGAATCTGGTTTTAAGCATAAGCCAGACAACTCCCCGTACCTTAACACCGTTAAGATACGAACTGTTCTATATCCAATATAGAACCAGAGGCACTGATTTAATTGAACCAGATTCAAATCATGCAGCTGTCTCCAGTGCATGTCAACTAAATGGAAAGAGGCCGATCAGCGTTACTCAACTTAGGAATGCTTCCAATTATGAATAACCTGAAAGAGAAGCAAGATCTCTTAATCATTACTATCATCTGAATACCATACTCAAGTATCTACATCTTCGATCACTTTGAAGAATCCCGATACTTGCAATATCTGGTTCTCTACTTTATTCAAATACCTACAACTTCTCAAAATTCAGACCCTGTGTTTCCACGAAACACTTGTCTAAAAACTAGAGAAGTCATAAGTAAACCGAATATAGTACGAGGACCAACCCCTCTGTCCTGATGGACCCTGGACAACATACAATACTCTGTATAAGTCCCTTGAGTCTTATAACTCATTCACTGTGTGTCGTAGGTTGAAAACTGTACTTATGGTTAAGAAGAATTACACCGCTGTTTAATGCTCCTTACCTAACCATCCACTGATATAGGTAAATGTCACTGACATAATTTCAAAAGGTATATCTCACTCTATGAAAATAGACGTACATATATATCGATTTGAAATTGGTGCATAACAACGGATATTCAAAACCAAATATTTGCCGACCGGCAAACAGCCTAGGTGATTTCCTCAAATATCACTGATTACAACGAATCCCGATATAATGAGGACGATCACCTAATTCCCAATAACTTACTCCTACTCATCATCTGTAAGCCCATACAGATGTGAGACTCATACCTGGTAAATACATACCCTGGAGCAAGTGTCTAATTGGGAAATCAGTTTTCCTTTAACAGTACACAGTGAAACTGAAACATTGAAATGTTTCGATGGGGTATCCTGGTATTCCTAGTAATGCCTCTTCCATTATCCAGATTCACAACTGTAACCGTATAATTCTTTGTCACCTCTCCAAATCCCTTTTTATGTCTTTAGTCATTACCTTCTGCACACCCCTTTAGGCCAAATGGTTTTCTTCCTTCCCTACCGTTCGGCACCAGCCTATGGTTTGGAAGAAGACTATCCAATAAGCATAATGGGTGTACTGTCCTAATCCTAGGAACACTCGCAATGCGAGAGAAGGTGAAGATAAAAGACAACCGAATAACCTTTATTCCTATTTCTCCTGAACCAGAATCCATCCCCGAACTGGAACAAGTTCCTTTCGAGTTCGTATATAACCATACGATGGAATATCCAATAAAATTGGGATCTTCGTAGTGATACGGAGTGTCCTGGAGAAATACAAAGGTGATTTTGGATTGGCGAAGAAATACTTGGTTTGGTTGCGAATAGAAGTCACAATTTACTTTGCCCTCTTAGTAATCCCTTGCTTTGTCTGAACTTAATACCTTCTGTACACCATCGTTAGGCTAATTGGTTTTCTTCATTCCCTACCGGTCGGCACCAGCCTAAGGTTTGGAAGAAGACTATCCAATTTGCGTAATAGGTGTACTACTCCTAAACCAAGGAGTACTCGCAACCTGAGAGAAGGAAAAAGGAAAAGACAACTGAATAGTCCTATCCGTTTCCTCCAGAACCTGAAACCATCCTCGAATAAAATCTTTCGAGTTCGTATCTAACCATACGATGGTTTTGTCCAATGGAAGTGGACATTCGTAATAATACGGGGTGTCCTGGAGAAAAGGGTAAAAGTAGGAGTGGCAATGAGGTTTGCAACTCTGACAATCCAAAAGCCAGTGTTTAAGAAGGTTCGGTCAACTTGGTCACTGAGTCATAGTCTTAGGGTCGGGTCAATGGTCGCTGCCAAAGAGAGAGAGAAAAGAAACACTCAGCGTGCACTCTAACCTAGATTAGAATGGTTACCAATTTATCTAATCTGGAAACCTCCCACTGTACCGTCAAATTCTCCTCCAAACCTGAAAGAAGAATTAGTCGGGATCACCCGAGGAGAAAACTAACTCATCAGTGGGAATCGGGATCCAACTATCATCGCATGATAACGTGACGGAATCCGCTCACGGTGTCACACTCCAGAAGGTATGCGCATATCTGGCAAGTTTCAGTTCTTTTGAAACTCTCGATGTGATTTCTGCCCCATGCTCTTATGACCTTGACTTTGGCCAACATATCATAAGTCACATGTCAAGTTCTACCCGTCATTCTCCAGGTTAATTTGAATCCACCCGTACATACCCTTGACTTTGGCCAAAATGGCAGTACGACTGTCCCAAACCAACGCATCTATCTATGTTGCATATGAATACCCCAATAGCTACCAATCACTGTGCCTTGACTTTGGCCAACATACACAGCTTGAATACTATTGACCACCCATATGAAACGACGGAGGGCTACGAATGGTTTCTGGCGAAAAACCTTTAACGTAAAGAACTTGATATCGTTGAAGGAACGGATAGCTTTTTAAAATATAGTGACGAAAACCGTTGCTAAAGAGGTCACTCCCGGTGAAGGGATCTCGGCTCTTTCCCCGTAGAATGGGGTGCAGGTGTTAGTTATATGTATGCCCTAGAGGCCATTACTGTACATACGATGTATATTGTAGTGGATGCTTGGACATATATAGGGAGGACTTTCTTGCTCGACATGATAGTATGCTATCTGGTTGTACTTTATCTAAACATGTACTCTGATTGTCTCTATATTACATGTTGATAAAGCCCTTAGGATATGTACTCGACTACTGGGACTATGATGAGATCATACTAGTGGGGCCACGGTAGTCGACGAGTACATCCTATAATTGTTCCTAGTCGAGGGTGTATCGAGACAGGGCATCGATACACCAGAGTAGACTAGCGTATACGCATCTTGACCCATATGATGGGCGATGGATGATCCCATATCCATCGGTGTTTGACATCAAGGATGGTGTACGGGTGCTCAGTGGAGACTGGGTACACTGGACGGACTCGCCGAGAACTCCCAGATGGTATTATACCATACGTCAGATGGCAGTTCTCCGGTGACACTGGTACAGAGTAGTCTGTTGACCCGAGATCGTCATAGAGTCTTGTGTGATTCCCACTGTGCTTTGATTTCCATCATACCACGTCCAAGAGGGCATGCAAAAAGGTGGCTTTTGGGTACAGTCCCGAATCACATGGAGGCAATGAGCGATAGGAGGGGATTCGTCTCTCTCGGTATAGGGAGTTGATGTTGTGCTGTGTTCGATTGGCTATAACCGGAAATCCCTGGCCAGGGTTGCTGAGATTTACTGGTAAGTGTTATCAGTAGTTTCTCGAACTATTATAGACCTCATATCGACACGACTTATCGAGCTACTGGGGTCTGACGTTTACCACCCCTAGGCGAGATATGCGACATATCAGACGACGAGACCGGACTGTACGGGAGTGTTACTGTTTGGATTCACAGGAGAAGTTACAGGCTTGCTTGTTGATCTTCTGAGCGCTCAATACCTGGGTGGCTGTTACGTTTAGCTGACCGCTTGCAGCTTGTGGGTGTTTGATATGATCATCACCTACTGCCGGCGTATTGACGATTCTTTAGAGTCCTACACAGAGGTTTCTTGACTCAGGCAAAACGAAGTAGGAGCACATATGTGATATGTGCGGGACCGAGGATAATGCGATATGTGATACCGTATTATATTCTCGTGATATTTGATATCAGCCGGGTCATCGGATCAAGTGTTGATTCGATGAATCGGTACGGATAAATATTACTCGGTTATATGCAATATAGCCGGATTGTCGGATCAAGTGTTGATTCGATAATTTAATGTATAATAATATATTTGATATATTAAATTACATTAACTAATATTTGCTCACTAAAAGATTCTTTTTCTCACTCGGGTAATACATTGATATATATGCGATATATGTTAATTGTATTATTTTATTTGGTTACAATAAATATTATATATGTGATATATAATATTGTAACATGATATGATAAATAATGCAACTTGTTTAGTAGAGATTAAACATGGTTAGGGTTTGATTAGGGTTAAGGCTTTCTAGATGTTTCTAGAAGTTTTCTTTCTTTGTCTTTGTTAAGATATTATGCTAGATATTTCCTTAACCCTAACCAAACCATTAACCTTAGTTAATTCTCTACAAAGGTTCACTTGACCATGGTTGCATAATTCTATCATATTATTCTTTTCCTATTCATCACAAAAGGATAATTCTATTATTATTCATCTTCTTCTTCCTTCATTCTTTCATGGAAAAAAGCTTTCTTGAAATTTCCAAAGTGATGAATAAATGTGAGAAAAATATAAATAAAGAGAGCAAAAATCCTACTTCATCATCCTCATCTTCCCTTGCCCTTTAGATGAGAGTGTTCACTCATCTTAGTGAGTGTAAGCTTGTGTTAAAGAAACTTCAAGGTAGATCATCTTAGTATCGAAGATCGGAAGCAAAGGTTGCGTCTTTCTCTTCGTGGAACCTCTCGAGAGTCCGGATCCCGATGATCGCAGCGAAGGGACCACAACACGGAGCATATGAAGTGAAGGACCGGATCTACAAAGGTTGTAATCCCTCTCACTTAGTGTTAAAATGTTTAGCATGTTAGTTTTCGCCTAATCTCTAGTTTAAAGTTCCGTATTCGGGTCGTTCGGCACGGCTAAATTTTTAATCGGGCATGGTTGATGCCTCGTAGACCCTTGTGCGCGTGCCTAGCAACCCTACAGTGGTATCAGAGCCAAGCTAGAGCTTTAGGCGAAGTCTGAACGAAGTTTAAAGTCCGATCGAAACTCGAAACCCCGATAAAACATGCTCTCTGGAAATTTTCTAAAAATTGGGATTTTTCCACATTAAAAATATCCAAAAATTACAGCAGGTAATTACAAGAATTACTGTGAAGTACGTGAGCGCGATTCGACCAAAGAGCCGCGGAACCGCGGCCCCACCCCAGCTTGTGCGGCGGTTCCGCGGCCACGTGATCGATTCTGCGCACGTGCTTTTCACAGTAACTCCTATTTTTTAATGTTGTATTTTCTGGAATTTTTTATTTTTTATTCAACTGTTGAATTATCCAGGTTGTATTGGGGACTTAAAGTTTTGATCGGATATTATAACTTTGTTTAGTTTTGTCCGGATAATTTTAGAAACTGTTAAAAAGTTCGAACGGATATCAATAACTCACTTTTTCCCCTGTCGGAAATTTTTTCAAAAGTTGGATTTTTCCTCGTGTTTAAGAATGTTCTAAGTCGTGCAAGTAACTCGATGGACCCTCTAGAAGACAACAAACCTTAACTCGATTATGTGATCGTCTTGAACTGCCCTTTGAACCTTAGGGTTTAGGGCAGTACGGCGTGCCACATGTGAGGCGTTGACTTGACCCTTCTACGGCTGGACCATTGGTACTGTGGCATGTAATGGATGTTTTTAAACTGATTTCAAGTGTTGAGATATATTGGGGAAATCTTGGGTGTTTGATGATTCGATCGGAAAGTTTAACTTTGTCTATTTATCTGGAATGTGATACAATAATTGGAATCCACAGGTAGTTATGAGATAACTAAGTTGAATATTATAAACATAGCAGTTTAATCTCAGATGATCGGTTGCCACGGAATTTTGATGCGATCAAAAGTCCGTCACAATCACGTAGTGTACGCGGATACTCGCTGGGTAAACTTAATAGACAGCCTCACTCCATAGCCCCGACCAAGTGACTGTAGGAGAACCCCGTCGCCGAAAGCATCCGTTCGGGTGCTCCCAGTAGCGGTGTTCCGCCTTGGTGCACTTCGTCGACGGTATCGGGGGTGCGGCCGTCTACTAAAGTTTGCGACGAGCATTCGATCAGGACATCGGGAATCTTGTTGAATTGCCCGACTTGATATTGAAAAGAGTTTTCGATAATGAGACTAAAATGCGGGGTTTATAATTGTTAGGCATGTGATGTTTAAGGAATTCATTTGGTTAGGCATGCGATGTCTAAGGAGGTTGCGGATTCCGACTGTTGTGGTTTTACACTTTCTTTTCTGTGACCGTAAGCGTAGTATGTGGTGTATCGCCGGCTTCGTTGCTATACATCAACGACTATCGGGGTACGCATACTTGCTTACGTTGATGATATGAGATATTATGTGTTGCTGAGATATGTTGTATTGGATCGTCGCTTTTGAATAGCCGGGGGTTTTATGTGAGATGAGAGTTTTTCTTGTTCATTCATGTAAAATTCTTTTGTATGTAATATTCTTTTATTGGGGCACTTCCAGGTAGCGGAAGATGTCACCGTTGTATATTATTTACTTTTCCGCATTAGGTAGACCCAAGGCGGGGAGCACAAGTAACCGGGTTCTTGGGTCCTGTGGGAGACCATCTCGAGGAGTCGAGACCGGGTCTCCTAACCCTAGAATTGGCAGTGTTACTTACTGCTCTCATAGGGGTCTAGGGATGTGGGTTTGGCTATTCATCGCGACCGTGGAATCCGTGTTTTATACAGGCTCGTATTGAAAACACGGACGTCCTAGTATATCCAATATTTCATATATGTTCTTCTGCTGCAATGTTCTGTGATGAGATTATATTACTGCCTGAGACGAATGTTTATATTATATATATATGAGATATATGTTATATTGCAGATTTCGTTTCAAATGAGATGCTTGTGAAGCATAATAAAATGGGACTTCATTAATGAGATTAATGAAATAAAAGAAACCTACGATGTTGTAGAAACTTGTTTAATAAAAACTGGTAGCTCTAGTTCTTGCTTTGCATAGCGGTGTTCCTTGTAGAACATCCAGCACCTTATTCGATAAGGAAAGGACCGAGATCCCTTCACCGGGAGTGACTCCTTTAGCAATAACTGGAAGACGCTACAAACTCGGTTTGTCTTTTGATTGCTTCTATAGTTCTTGCTTTGCACAGCGGTATATATGATATATCCTGCACCTTATTCGATGAGGAAAGGGCCGACGATCCCTTCACCGGGAGTGACCCCTTTAGCAAAACTAGAAAAGCCTCAAAAACACTCCATTTAAAATCACTCGATTCTACGACGATATCAAGTTCATTACGCAAAGGGTTTTCTGAAAAACCCGTCGTAGCCCTCCGTCATTTCAGATAAGTACTAGTTAGTATTCGTGCTACGTTTGTTGACTATGTTAAGGCGTAGTGTGCGGTAGCTGATTAGTGCTTATCTGTATAAGCATATGATGCGATTGGATTAGGGTAGTCGTGCGACTTTGTTGACCATGTTAAGGGTCGTGCGGGTGGGTTTAATTCAATCGGGAAATGACGGGTTGAACTTGACTTGCACTTATGATTTGTTGACCATGTTAAGGTCATATAGCTGCTAGGGGAAAAATATTATTGGGAATTTCAAGTGTTGAAATTTGCAATGAGATTGCATACCTTCTATAAGATAGTTGGATCCCGATACCCGCTGCGAGTAAGAGTTACTCCTGGGAGAGTTTTACACATTACAATTAGCCGATCAAGTAGGTGTCTAGAAAGGTGTTAACGGGGTTACGCCTCTGGGAAAACGAGGTTTACTTTAATTAGGTTCGTGCGAAAGCACGGGGGACTTCCCTCAAAGTACCGACACTGGCCTGGCTGAAAGATTGGCGAACTTGTAGCGTGTAATTAATCCCGGCTAGTCTTTCCTTTTAGGGTTTGAAGGAAGATTTGACTAAAACTGTGGGAGACATCCTGATTAGATATATTATATAACCAATCTAATCTTGCAAGAGCATACGCTGAGTGTTTTCTTCTCTCTCTCCAGATAGCGACTATATCATGCCTTAATCAAGATAATAAAACGGATATATTGACCGAACCCGCTTGTTATACTGAGCTGGGGAACGTTGGTCCCGCTCCAACTTATAATTGTTATAAGACAGAGCAGGAAATTGGGGAATACCAGATTTCCCGTGCCGCCCAAACGAAGAAAGTGCATGTTGATGCATCATCTTCGGGTGTGTTCATTAGAGAGAACTGTTTCTCAGTATCCTTTACGTCCTGGGTATGAGATACCGGATCAGGATCCCGCATATGTAATCTGTTACATGGGCTACAGAAAGGTTGAGAACTGAGAACGGGTGATAAGTTTCATGAGACAGAAAACGGTGCAAGTGTTGCAGCCAAGTCTGTTGGTCACTATCACCCTGTATTACCTGAATACATTGATTCTGAACGAATGTTATTAGATACCGAACCTGATATACAACATCATATCAGTTTCTTTATTAGTAAAGAAGTGATATAATTTTGTATTGTTGGATAATGTTTTGAACATTTCCTATATCAAGAGTTGATCGGTTCAGGCACGTTATCTAAAAGCATTGACATTCTAAATCAAATTACAGTTCTCAGTATACGGAACACACACAAGAGGAAGAGTTCAGAAATGAACGAATCCTTCTTGAGGCATTGTAGACTAGGTCATATCAATGCGACCCGACTGGCTGAAGTTGCATATAGATGCATATTTAAATTAGTTTGAATTTACATCTTGTGAAACTTGCCCGTCATGTCACAAAGATAAGATGACCACAGCTCTGTTTATTGGAAACAGAGAAAGAGTTAGTGAACTCTTGGGATTGATACATCCTGATGTATGAAAGTCCCCTGTCTACACATGCCAAGACCGGTTCTTTGTACTTCATTACATTCTCTGATAATCTCTCAAGATTCAGACATATGTTCCTGATGAAACACAAGTCCGAACCTTTTGAGATATTCACAGAATATGAGTTAGAAGTAGAGAACCGAAGATACGGGTAAAAGTATTATGTCCTTTGATGTGATCAAAGAGGAGAATACTTGAGCACGGAATTCCTGGACTATTCTAAAGGAGAATGAGATTCTCTCTCGGCATTGCTCCTCCGTATACACCACAGCACGTCGGTGTATCGGGGCGGAGCAATCACACCCTATGTGATATGGTGTGCTCTATGATGAGTACTACTGAGTTTCCTATTTCCTTTTGGGAGTTATGCACTTGAGAAGCTGCATACCTATTGAATAGGGTTCAAATCAGATCAGTTGCCTACCACTTCATATGTGATATGGAAAGGGAAGAGTCCATATCTTAAGCTTGTTAAGATTTGGGGTTGTCCGGCCTATGTCTAAAAGCATAATCCGGACAAGCTCGAGGCAAGGTCTGCTATGTAGAATTGGAAAGGTTCCAGCTATACAAACTGCAGCTGATGATTTGGTAGAACCAAAGGATTCAATAGTTTCCAACGAACCTCAGCCTCTCCGCCGATCTAGTACGGTTTCTTACCCACCTGAGAGATACTTCGGTTTCTCTATGATAGTGGGAGCGAGGATTGCATCATGAGATGATGACCTAACTAGTTTCGAGCTGGCCATCAGGAGTGGGACTCTGTAAGAATGGCTGGATGCTTATCGATCTGAGATGGAATCCTTATACACCAACAAAGTATGGACTTTTGGTTGCTTTATCTGAAGGGTTAAATCCCCATCAGGAGCAAGTATATCTTGAGAAGATTACTTGGTGTACATGGAAAAGTTGAGACTTTCAAAGCTAGACTTGTTAAAGGTTTGCATCATAGACCAGGTATGGATTATGTTGAAACCTTTTCTAAGGATCTATGCTTAAGTCCATCCAGATCCTACTTGCCACGGCTACAAACCATGACTACGATATCTGGTGGTTGGGTGTCATGACTGCTTTTCTAAATGATGTTTTAGAAAAGAGCGTCTATAAGTACACAGCCAGAGGGCTTCGTAGACAGTGGGTGTAGCGGAAACGTGTGAAAGATGTTTTATATGATAAAACAGGCATCGCGGAGTTGGAACATCTGTTTTGATGTGGTAGTCAAAGAGTTTGACTTCATCAAAATGGTAGATGAACCTTGTATATACAAAAAGGTAGTAGAGAGTATGGTGGTGATCCTCGTAGAGTACGTAGATGACATACTCTTGATAGGGAAGGGGTTTCCTATGCTACGCTCGGTTAATCTCCGCTTATCACAAGGATTCTCCATATAGGATTAAAGTGATACCTCCTAAATCCTGGGTTTTGGATCTATGAGATAGATCTAATTGGATGTTAGGATACTCACTAGTTGTAGTGAGATGGTATCAATGGATCCTGGGGAGAATCACTGGAAGGGTTCCAGGGTGATAAGAGCGACTGAATGTCAGTCGCAGGCTTTTCTATACCCTCAGTGGAGGGACGATATGTTGGAAGAGTTCCAAGCTAGATACCGTGACATACTAGACGATTAAAGGAAAGATACATCGTTACCAAGGATGCTACCAAAGAGGCAGTCTGGATATATATAAGTTCACAAGATGAACTTCGTTCCTACCATTGTGTGACAATGGAGTTGTGGCTTCTGCCAAGGAACTAACGTCCCATCAGAAATCCAGATATAATTCTTAGGCAGTATCACCTGATCATGGAGATGGTTGATCTCCAGGGAGATCGAGGTTAGGAGAGTAGACACAGAGGACAACAGCGCGAATCCACTCACAAAGGCCTTTTTCCCAGTAGAGACTTTTATGGGATGGTTGAGTATGAGATACTTCAACCGCAGCTAGTTGTTGGGTATGCGATACCATAACAGATGGCCCTAGTGCAAGTGGGAGATTGTTAGTTATATGTATGCCCTAGAGGCCATTACTGTACATACGATGTATATTGTAGTGGATGCTTGGACATATATAGGGAGGACTTTCTTGCTCGACATGATAGTATGCTATCTGGTTGTACTTTATCTAAACATGTACTCTGATTGTCTCTATATTACATGTTGATAAAGCCCTTAGGATATGTACTCGACTACTGGGACTATGATGAGATCATACTAGTGGGGCCACGGTAGTCGACGAGTACATCCTATAATTGTTCCTAGTCGAGGGTGTATCGAGACAGGGCATCGATACACCAGAGTAGACTAGCGTATACGCATCTTGACCCATATGATGGGCGATGGATGATCCCATATCCATCGGTGTTTGACATCAAGGATGGTGTACGGGTGCTCAGTGGAGACTGGGTACACTGGACGGACTCGCCGAGAACTCCCAGATGGTATTATACCATACGTGAGATGGCAGTTCTCCGTTGACACTGGTACAGAGTAGTCTGTTGACCCGAGATCGTCATAGAGTCTTGTGTGATTCCCACTGTGCTTTGATTTCCATCATACCACGTCCAAGAGGGCGTGCAAAAAGGTGGCTTTTGGGTACAGTCCCGAATCACATGGAGGCAATGAGCGATAGGAGGGGATTCGTCTCTCTCGGTATAGGGAGTTGATGTTGTGCTGTGTTCGATTGGCTATAACCGGAAATCCCTGGCCAGGGTTGCTGAGATTTACTGGTAAGTGTTATCAGTAGTTTCTCGAACTGTTATAGACCTCATATCGACACGACTTATCGAGCTACTGGGGTCTGACGTTTACCACCCCTAGGCGAGATATGCGACATATCAGACGACGAGACCGGAATGTACGGGAGTGTTACTGTTTGGATTCACAGGAGAAGTTACATGCTTGCTTGTTGATCTTCTGAGCGCTCAATACCTGGGTGGCTGTTACGTTTAGCTGACCGCTTGCAGCTTGTGGGTGTTTGATATGATCATCACCTACTGCCGGCGTATTGACGATTCTTTAGAGTCCTACACAGAGGTTTCTTGACTCAGGCAAAACGAAGTAGGAGCACATATGTGATATGTGCGGGACCGAGGATAATGCGATATGTGATACCGTATTATATTCTCGCGATATTTGATATCAGCCGGGTCATCGGATCAAGTGTTGATTCGATGAATCGGTACGGATAAATATTAGTCGGTTATATGCAATATAGCCGGATTGTCGGATCAAGTGTTGATTCGATAATTTAATGTATAATAATATATTTGATATATTAAATTACATTAACTAATATTTGCTCACTAAAAGATTCTTTTTCTCACTCGGGTAATACAATTATATATATGCGATATATGTTAATTGTATTATTTTATTTGGTTACAATAAATATTATATATGTGATATATAATATTGTAACATGATATGATAAATAATGCAACTTGTTTAGTAGAGATTAAACATGGTTAGGGTTTGATTAGGGTTAAGGCTTTCTAGATGTTTCTAGAAGTTTTCTTTCTTTGTCTTTGTTAAGATATTATGCTAGATATTTCCTTAACCCTAACCAAACCATTAACCTTAGTTAATTCTCTACAAAGGTTCACTTGACCATGGTTGCATAATTCTATCATATTATTCTTTTCCTATTCATCACAAAAGGATAATTCTATTATTATTCATCTTCTTCTTCCTTCATTCTTTCATGGAAAAAAGCTTTCTTGAAATTTCCAAAGTGATGAATAAATGTGAGAAAAATATAAATAAAGAGAGCAAAAATCCTACTTCATCATCCTCATCTTCCCTTGCCCTTTAGATGAGAGTGTTCACTCATCTTAGTGAGTGTAAGCTTGTGTTAAAGAAACTTCAAGGTAGATCATCTTAGTATCGAAGATCGGAAGCAAAGGTTGCGTCTTTCTCTTCGTGGAACCTCTCGAGAGTCCGGATCCCGATGATCGCAGCGAAGGGACCACAACACGGAGCATATGAAGTGAAGGACCGGATCTACAAAGGTTGTAATCCCTCTCACTTAGTGTTAAAATGTTTAGCATGTTAGTTTTCGCCTAATCTCTAGTTTAAAGTTCCGTATTCGGGTCGTTCGGCACGGCTAAATTTTTAATCGGGCATGGTTGATGCCTCGTAGACCCTTGTGCGCGTGCCTAGCAACCCTACAGCAGGATATCCCAAATGAATACCACGATGCAAAGCAAAAAGTAATCGGCTATAGTGAAGTTAATGCCTTGACGCAAACTTTTGTCCAAGGGGTCACTCCCGGTGAAGGGATCTCGGCCCTTGCCTCGTCGACTGAGGAGCAGGATATTCCAAATGAATACCACGATGCAAAACAAAAGAGAACGTCCTTGCAATAACAGCTTTTTGAAAAGTGTTCCAACAACATCAGAATAGGTTTGTTTTAACTTGCATTGATCCGAATCAACGCAGTCCCATCAATGGATCACACCACAAAGAACGAAAATATACTGATGTACGTATA
The DNA here is from genome assembly GCA_030015575.1 of Agapanthus africanus. Lineage (NCBI taxonomy): Eukaryota > Viridiplantae > Streptophyta > Magnoliopsida > Asparagales > Amaryllidaceae > Agapanthus > Agapanthus africanus. Next base: position 212,004,220 of record CM057351.1, on the reverse strand, counting down.
TGCCATCCGCATTCGCCACTGGGTCCCGTCATTACCCGTTAGGTTAGCTAACTAACGACAGAGCGGGGACTGGACTAGCGCGGATGTAAAACATATACAACATCTACTAATATATATACCAATATATTATATTTCGCTCAAGGCGTGATAAAATGCAACATCACAGAAATGTACAGCATCACAGAACAATACAGATATATGGGATCCCCGGGTTTCACAGAGCCACTACTGAAACCCGACGTTCCCCTGGTCGTGTGGATAGCCTGTGCAATGAAATCCTAGACCCCTACGGGCGCGGCAAGTCACCCGCCAAAACCTGAAGCGAGGCAGCCCCCTTCAGTACCGTGAATGGACCACCCAGCACTTCACGGAATCCGGTAACTTGGGCACCCCTCCTGGGTCAACCTGTACCCCCTACGAGTGCGGCGAACAGCCCGCCAATTCTAGAGTAAAGCCCCCTCCGTCTCAATGCCATGAGATGCGGGCTTGTTTCCCTCTAGAACCCGGCTATCCGTGCACCCCACCTTGGGGTGATCCTAGTACAGAAAGTAAAATATACATACAACGGGTGCATCGACCGCAACCTGGTCGTGCCCCAAAATAATAATACAATCAGGCAGTGACGGCAGTCCATATGTCGGACGCTCGTCCCGCAATATCAAATGTACATAATACAACAAAACTGTACTAGCATTGCATCCAGGCTATCCCCCACGACCGATCCGCAACATCACAGCAATAACACAGAACATCAACGTGAAAGTCACGTTCGCAAATCCGTCTAACCGGGCTATAGCAGTTAGACTGGATTTACCGATCAAGTGACATTCACGGTCGCAGATATAATGTAAATACTGTGAACTAATGTGTTTAAAATATCCGATCGATCAAATTTTAACAAGTGGGCCCCCATGTACTACTGTAGCACATCAAGAAATTCTGGGCCCAATATTAATATTCCAAAACCCCTAAAATCACCCCAGAAGCCCACTGAAAAAGTTTGACCAATTGAACATTCCATACTGCGGCGGAACCGCGGCCCAAAGAGGGGTTTAGCCGCGGTTCCGCGCTCCCCTTGAATGATCAATTCATCGAATTTCTCCAGTAGTCTTAGAACTTCCAGCACATTAGTTTTTTACAACCTGAAAAATTTTTCGACTCCAGAAAATTTCAACAGAAAACTGATGCATGTGAAAAACGCGGATTTTGGAATTTTGGTCGATCGGAGATGTAAACACATTAAACAAAGCTAGACTATGTTAATGGCGAGGCTCTGATACCACTGTAAGTGCACGGCGGCGCCCCGGCCGTCAATCCGACGCCGGAATGCGGAAGCGGTGATAAACTTTAATTTTGCGAACTTAGCAAACCGGCACCACCGCGCACTAAACACCCGGATCGAACCATTAACTAGTCCTAGCTAACTACAAGATAGGGAATAGAGATATACCGACTGATCCGAGTCCTCCGGTCTTCTCGTCATCGTCCCGATCTCCCGCGGAAACTCCGGTCGTCGCCTCCTTGCCGGAAGGGCACCACATCGTCTGCATCTTTTACGGGCTCCCACCTCAATGCCGAGGCAACTCGGGCACGAAGCTGGCTAGTCGACGTGCCCAAGATTTGCTGTAGAATGTGTAGTGAAGAACCATGTCTCATTTGGGGTTATGGAGTTTGCCTTTGGTGGAGGTATGATACAAGCCTTTTTGGAGATGGTGTTGTGGGAATTTCCAACATGAAATGAATCAAAAATCCCACACCAATAATCATGGGCAGCCCTATGCATGGCCGGCCAAGAAGAATGAGCAAGAGAGTGAGAGAGTGGAGAGTGTGTGGCTTGATCAAATAATGCAAGAGGAAAAACAATGTTATCATGAAAAGGCAATGATCACAAAATAATTCCAACACTCAACCAACAACCATGATAGCTAATAAAGCAACACTCCAACACCACCATCATCACCTCACAAAGTCAAGCAATCATGATAGAAGAAGAAGTCAAGGTCAAAGAATGGTGCACCATCATGATACAAGGAAATATGCAAAGACCCCCTCCACAAATGCTTATTTGCAACAATGCAAATAAGCCCTCCTCCACCAATCTTCGGCCAATGAACGATACAAAGAAATATGGCCGAAACGGAAAGCAAACTGGCAACTCCAGAAAACTGGTCCCGTAATAAATTACAGGAAAACCCCGATACTGTGTATACACACCCGCATCTGTATTTCGACCGAAATACAAATGCAATGAGACAAATTCTACACTGTACTATACTAGGATCCGGCTTAAACCAAAGCAGGCTAGTATTAACCGTTCGATCCTGATCCGTGCAATACCGCACGTATCTGATCGAACCCTGCCATATATCCATACGGCCTGTAGTACAAACTGTCCGATCCTGATCCGTGCAATACCGCACGTATCTGATCGGACCTTGCCATATCTCCATACGGCCTCTACAACTTTTCGCCCGAAAGCTGAGTAACTGAATGTGGGGGACTCTAAAGACTCGTCAACACCTTGGTTGTGGATTTAACCACTAGCACGCAGAGGTATAAGCCAATACGTAACGGGCTACCAGGTATTGACTAAAAGGGACGTCTGTGAGCGAACTCAGCCAGACAACCCTACTGAGCCTGTCAGTGACAATATCCGTACAGTCCGGTCCGTTCGTCTATGAGAATCGCATGGCGGGCCTAGGGGGTTGGTAAAAGTCAGACCCCCAAAAGCGGTACAAGTCGTGTCGGAGTGTAGCCCAGAACACCCTGAGATACTACTGGAATACCTACCAGTAAATCTCCTTGCCTCGGCCGAGGGCTTCGTGTAATGGCTCTCCTAGACACAGCGCGACCTCACCCCCAATACCGGGAGAGACGAACCCTTGAAGATGCGCTCACTGCCTCCATGTGGCTCGGGACTGTACCCAACTAAAACCTGTTTGCACGACTCCTTTGAGCCGTGGTAGGGTAGTAATCAAAGTACAGTGGGAACTCACACGAGACAAATGACGATCCCCAGGTCGATGAACTAACCTGTACACATGTCACCAGGGAACTGCCATCTAGCGTCTGGTATATGACCAACTAGCATGTTCCCGGCGAGTCCTGTCCGGTGTACTCATAACCCAACGAGCACCTGTATACATCTTAGGTGAACGAACTGACACCAGTGGCTTGTGAGACAGGCCACCGCCCCTCGTCGGGGTCTTGAATGTACACACTAGTCTACTCTGGAGTATCGATGCCCTATCTCGAAACTCACACGACTAGGGACCATTTAAGGATGTGCTTATAGACTACCAGCTCCCACGTATATGATCGCCCTCATACTGCTGGTGGTCAAGCAAGAATCCTAGGGGCTCTATCAACGTGCAATAGTGACCTGTCAGGTCACCTAAAGCAGTACACGATGATAAAGATAAACCAGATAGCATACTATCATCTTGAGTAAGACTGTCCTTTCGGGATAGGTCCTCCATCAATCATTGTAATCATGTGCCTGTGATCGAATAATTGAATCTGAGGGCACTATCTCCAACAATGTGTTGTTAGTGTGTACTTAGACTTGGGTTTGCTTCAGGTTCCACAAAAATACCCTAAAGTATTGTTTTAGTGCTAAATTGGACTTTTTAACTAGAAATAGGGATCTGTTGGATCTGCTACAACCCGAGTTGTTTCAGAATAAAATTGGAATTACTGTAGCATATACAGGGGGTTTAGAGTGCACACACAAAACCGGGGGACCCACCTCCCTACCCAGGCCGCCAGAAAATGCCTTCTGGCCGCAAATTGCGGCCTGATGGGTGAGTTGGGGGTTGGGGTTTGGGCCACTGGAGTCTGCATCTATGTGGAGTGTTTTGGTATATATATTTTTGTAATATTTGTTCTGTATCAAAATCTGGAGTTGAATACCCTATTTCCCGTATTTTTACTCTTTCGCGACACGCGTGATACGTGTGTGTGGGTTTGGGGTTTCTGCGTATCGCGACGCGTCGGAGTGACTTCAGGCGCGTAATCACACGTTTTAGCGCATCGCGCACACGCGCGCTTGGTTTGTGGCACGGGTTTCTAGTTGACTTTAAATGTCGTGTTTGTATGGTTTTGAGCTTATGTGTGATATTCTGTGGAATTCCAGGTTCGCAGGCAAGTGCGACGGATGCCGCGAAGAAGGGGAAGCACATCTTCGGCTATACCTAGCGAGAGACTACGGTGAGTAGATTTAACATCTACGGGGAAATCGCCCGCATGGCGTTATGCGTCAAGGCTGATAGGACCTTGTAGCAGCATATTACACTTACCTACATTGACTGTTCATGGCTACTATTTTGTGCATACCACATTCCCTGCTATAGGTATATAAAGTAGAATTGATAGAACACCACACCATTACTAACGGTTCATGTTGCACGAGCACTTTCCTGCATGTTACACACACACCGTTAGTAATTGCCATGACACTCACACTGTAGAATTTCCATGATCATTATGCTGTAGCTCATCTTTTATGTGACTAAACATGATATTCATACTTGATGCATATATCACATTGCTTGACTTGCATATTGATTCGGATTACATGATATTCATACTTGATGCATATATCACGTTTCTTTGACTTGCATATTGATTCGGATTACATGATATTCATACTTGATGCATATATCACATTGCTTTGACTTGCATATTGATTCGGATTACATGATATTCGTACTTGATGCATATATCACATTGCTTGACTTGCATATTGATTCGGATTACATGATATTCATACCTGCGCACATACACATTGTATATTCATACCAGTGCACACATACCTTGATATCTTCATACCTACGCACATACACATTGTATATTCATACCAGTGCACACAAACCTTGATATCTTCATACCTGCGCACATACACATTGTATATTCATACCAGTGCACACATACCTTGATATCTTCATACCTGCGCACATGCACATTGTATATTCATACCAGTGCACACATACCTTGATATCTTCATACTTGCGCACATGCACATTGTATATTCATACCAGTGCACACATACATTGATATCTTCATACTTGCGCACATGCACATTGTATATTCATACCAGTGCACACATACATTGATATCTTCATACTTGCTTAGATTACGCATTGAGATATGTTGTTTCCATGTTAATTCTGGATTTGGGGAACCGTGGATATTTCAAAAGAGAATAGTTAATTATCTAAAAACCCGGTTTCCTTGATATGATATTTCGGTGCGTCCACCATGTGTTTTCTCGGTGCTAGAGTGATATATGTGAGCCTGAATCGAGGAGTTGGATGAGGCCGATTACGGGAACATGGTGGACCCGGTATGGTACCCCGGGGCGAGAACGGTTTCGCTGTGTATTAGACGGTGAGCCTGGCAGAGGGACTACTACCTACCGGTGATTGGTTGGACCTGGCAGTTATCCGGAGGATACTGATCAGAGTCGATAGATGGATGCGGGATGATCCGTACTGCCGGGGCGGAGGGCCGATACCGCAGACGGAGCCCGTGGTCTGATCCGGACTGACGGATGCCCGACGAATGAGGATTTGCGTGTCGATGTTGGACACGAGTACTTATGATATTTGGGTGCCGATGTTGGGCACTCGTGATTCTCAGAGATTTACAGTATTGGAGGGCCGATGAGAGTGCCGGCGCCTGAGCTATTTGGGGGATCTGGGTGCATTGATGGACACCGAGTATATATTCCACGTTGACATTCTGTGTAGATGTTATATTTCCCATGCTCAGCATTCATTATTGTATCTCATCCTGTAGTTATATTACCTGATAGAGCACTTGCATGATTATTACACATACTGATTATTACACATTGATATCATCTGCTGGCATATGATAGAGTAGCGCAGTACGTGCATGCTCGCGATTATCTTTATATGTTATTTCTATTCACGAGTTGGAAAATCACCCCCGTTGTGCCACAGTGTTTGCAGATTGCCCCTCGGAGTAGTCGCGGCAGGCTGCCTTTTTGCATCTTTTGGCCACAGATACCACTACAGTTGGTGCGAGAGCTATTTTGCTATTAGGTGGGTTGTGGTATCTGGTTACTTTTATTGTACACACTTTTGTATCTAGTATTCTCCATCTACCATATTTGTACTGGACTTAGAGACAATGTGACGACGATGATGTATATTTTTGTATTCTGGTGTCGAGCTCGTGGGAGCCGACTGTATATATTTATGCAGTTTATTATGCTGTGATGTTTACTTATTGCTCATTCTTCGCTACGGCTTCGTATATTACTTTTTTGTTGTTGTTTCCCGCCGTTGGGCGTGATTGCTCCCGTTTGGGAATGCTTTATTTCATTACATATCATTTCACTTATATCCTGTCTTATACCCGATTTTCGGGGTTACTTTTACAAAGGAAATGCTGCCAAAATTATTATAAGAATAATTTAACTTTAAAAAGAACTTTATTGAACTATTTAAGGTTTTATAAATGTTTAATTGAATGTTTTCAACACTCACTACCTTTTAATGGTTTTGATTTCTGGGTTCGGCTTACTTAGTCGCGTTACGTCTGTAGACGTTGCGTGGTTAAGTGCCGGTCACGAGTCGAAATATTCGAGTCGTGACAAAGTTGGTATCGGAGCGTAGGTTTTTACCTTTCGGAGTGTAGGATGACCCTGGTATGATAGAGTAGGTAGCTGAAGCAGAGTGGCGTAGCGTGTGTATGTTCCGCGGCATACTCACGACACGGTACTCCGCCAAAGCGACCTTAGGACTTATTGATTTAAATTCCTTCTCGAGTATATACATTCTTGTGATTCGATTTCCGTACCCTTATCGAATCCTACTTTTCCTTTCAGCCATTATGCCGCCAAAGACTACGAGGGCGTAGAGAGCGACCGCGAGGGCCGAGATTCGAGTTGACTCATCCGAGACGAGGACTGATCCGGATAGTACACCGGTTGTGCCCGAGCAGGCTATTCCTGCCGTGACAGATCAGATTGCCATGTTAGGGGCCGGTGTGCAGGAGATGCGCCAGACGGTGGGATCCAGTATGCAGGAGATGCGCCAGATGATGGGATCTCTAGTTGAGACACTTCGAGCGCAGCGTCCAGAGGTAGTTCCACCCGTTGCAGAGACCGCGGTGGTACCCATAGTACAGGAAGTTGCCCCTGCAGCTACATAGGTCATCTCGGTATCGTTATCAGAGTTTATGAGGCTGAAGCCTCCGGTCTTCACAGGCACCGATGCAGCCGAGGACCCACAGTCTTTCATTGATAGGATGGCTCGGATATGCCGTTCCCTCAGATGCGCAGATGCGAGATGGGTTGAGTTCGCGAGCTTTCTCCAGGAAGGTCTTGCGCAGAAATGGTGCGAATCAGTCGAGAATGGTAGAGCAGCAGGTCTTCCTCCTATGACCTGGACAGAGTTCGTGGCGCTATTATTTGCCCGCTTTCTTCCCCTGAGTGTCAGAGATGCTAGAGCACGCAGGTTCGAGTCCTTACGCCAGACTCCGGAGATGACAGTGGCAGAGTACGATGTGCTGTTCACCGAGCTATCAGTTTATGCTCCGTACTTAGTGGCTACCGAGGAGATGCGAGTTAAGAGATTTGTCCGAGGCTTGCTCACACCACTGTTCCTTGCGATCAGCGCCCAGCATTACGAGACATATGCAGCAGCAGTAGATGCAGCATTATTAGTTGAGTAGCGCCTTTCTGAGACTTCGGCAGTTCCAGGGCCGAAGAGAGTTCATGCAGATACATCAGTGCAGAGACGGCCTTTTCGGCGCCGTGACAGGCACCTTCCAGGTGGCAGAGATTCGAGGCAAGGCCAGTTGTTTAGCTCCTATCCCCAGGAGGGTCAGCGACCATCATCGGGATGTTTCCGTTGCTGGAGTTCTTATCATCGTATGCGAGATTGTCTTGAGATACCACGGAGGGAGGCGGCAGCACCGCATGTCACATTACCACCTTCACCAACCCAGAGGGCGTTGCCTATTGTACCTACTGTTACTCAGCGTCAGACCCATGCACAGAGAGGTCGTGGACGCGGAGGATTTGTTCATAGAGGATGAGGTGATCGAGGCAGAGGACGACCAGTTACCGGCAGGGGACAGTCAGTCGCAGGTGGAGGACAGGCGCGAGTTTTTGCTTTGACGCATCAGGACGCGCAGGCATCCAATGCGGTGGTCTCAGGTATCCTTCCAGTATGTTCTGTTGATGTACACGTGTTATTCGATCCCGGATCCACGCACTCGTACGTATCCACACACTTTGTGCCGAGTTTGGGTAGAGAGTCCGGTTTGCTTGATCAGCCGCTTGTTGTGACTACTCCTGTGGGAGAGTCGTTTGTTGCTAGGCACATGTTCCGATCCTGTACCGTCCGTATTGGCGAGAGAGAGTTGTCTGTCGATTTGATCCTTCTTAAGATGTTGGACTTAGACATTCTGTTGGGCATGGATTGGTTAGCCACGTGCTATGCTTCTGTTGACTGCCGCGAGAAGACAGTTAGATTTTGTTTTCCTGACGAGTCGGTTTTTGTTGTGTTGGGGGACCGTAGTGCCACCCCTCACAGTATGATTTCTTCTTTTCGCGTTGGACAGCTTTTGAGGAAGGGAAGTCAGGGATTTCTCGCCTATGTTTGCGATACTAGAGCTACAGAGGTTCCGATGGATCAGATTCCGGTTGTTAGCTAGTTCCCTGATGTGTTCCCTGACGAGCTTCCTGGGCTACCGCCCGAGCGCGACATTTCTTTCTGTATTGATTTGGTTCCTGGCACGGGGCCTATTTCTGTACCGCCTTATCGGATGGCCCCGGCGGAACTTAGAGAATTGAAGGGTCAGTTGCAAGATTTGCTGGACAAGGTGGACGGATAATACTAGTGGGCTTTGGTTTAAGCCGGATCCTAGTATTATATTGTTGGATTATTTTCGTTTCGTTGTATTCATATTCAGTCGGAATACGGATGCAGGTATGTATATACGGATGAGGGGTATTCTTGTAATCCGTTACAAGATTACTTTTGAAGATGCCATTCCTTTTCATAGTATTAAACGTTTAGGGTTTTGTTTAAATGTTTAATATTGTTATAATGCAAAGTGTGAGTGCAAGTCTTGGCATGGTGCATTGATTGTGGCATGGTGACTCATGGTGTGTTTCCTTGTGCCATGATTGATTCTTTATTAGTTTTTGTTGTGAGATATTTGTGTGGGGGCAGACCATTTTTTGTGCTGGGATTTGCTTTTCTTTCCAATCACAAATACCTCACACTCACAAGAAAAACAACAGAGTCTTCATTCTTCATTTGCTTGTTTTTCATTTACCAAAAACTTGAGCTCACTCTTTTCATCCATGGCTTCTTATTCAACCTCCACGCATTCCATCTCATTTTTTAAGATTCCTTGGGTGTTTTGAGACAAAGTATTCACACACTATCTCTACTTCATCTTGGATATCTAGGCTAGCAAACTGGATGCCCGAGTTGCTTCGGTTTTGAAGCAGGAGACTGTATTACTAATCCTCGACGTGGATCGTCTTCGACGAGGGAGACCGGAGAACGAACATGATCGAGGAAGCCGCGACAAGCTTAGGATAGAAGTTGAAGACCGAAGGATATGGATCGATCGGTATAACCTCTCTAAAGTCCTTTATGATAACTAGTATAGGGTTAATGGTTCGATCCGGGAATCGGGTTCCGTTAGCGCCGGGTTATAAAAGTTTTTGTTCCGCATTTGGACACAGATAGATGGCCGAGGTGCTGGCGTAACCTTACATGGTATCAAATCCAACCCATTAACCACTTACTAGTTGGTTTAGACAATGTTAAAGTATCGAAACCAAAACAAATCTGAAACAATACCCGTAGTATTCCGGTTTCTGTCATTTCTTTCAGAGTCTTCAACAATTATTTTAGCAGCTGCAGAAGACTACTTAGGTGACCTATAGACTGCACCCCAAATACGAGCCAATTCCACCTGAAATGGACCGAGCACATTTGATAAAAAACCGAGTCGGCCGGCCATAGTTTTGAGTTTGGGCTTCGAATTTTGGGTATGGTCTATTCTCTGGAATATTGGTTCAGTGGTATTGCTAGTTTGGCCCATTTTTGATATGGTTTTATCTAGTAGTTAGGGGCTATTCGGGGTTATTTCGAACTCGATATTTATAACATTGTTTAAAGTTTACAGTACATGCGTTACTATCTGCGACCGTGAATGTCATTAGATCGGTACAACTTGTCTAATTACTATAGTTCTTTTAGACGGGTTTACGAATGTGACATTCACGTTGATGTTCTGTGTTGTGCTGTGTTGTTGCGGATTCATCGTGGTGGATAGCTTGGGTGCAATGTTAGTACAGTTTATTTTTATTTGTACATTTGATATCGCGGGGCGAGCGTCCGACATGTGGACTGCCGTCACTGCCTGTTTATATATTATTTGTTTTGGGCACGACCGGGTTGAGGTCGATATCACCGTTGTACATATTTTCATTTCTATACTAGGATTACCCCGCGGTGGAGTGCACGGATAGCCGGGTTCTGGAGGGCAATGAGTCTGCATCCCATGGCGTTGAGAAGAATGGAGCCTCACTCTAGAATTGCCAGGCTATTCGCAGCACTCGTAAAGGGTACATGTTGACCTAAGATGGGGTGCTCAAGTTACCGGATTCCGTGAAGTGCTGGGTGGCCCATTCGCTTTGATGAAGGAGGCTGTCTTGCTTCTGGTTTTGGCGGGTAACTTGCCACACTCGTAGAGGTCTAGGTTTTCAGTGAACAAGTTATCCACACGACTAGGGGAACGTCGGGTTTCACTTGTGGCTCAAAGGAAACCCGGGGCTCCCAGATTATCTCTTTTGTTCTATGACGCTTATCGCTATTCTGGGATGTTGCATTTATCACGCATGGAGTGATTATTATATATTGCTATATATATACTAGTAGATGTTGTATATGTTTTACACCCGCGCTAGTCCAGTCCCCGCTCTGTCGTTAGTTAAGTAACCTAACGAGTGATGAAGGGACCTTGTGGCGAATGCGGATGGCTTTATACATACATCATATTTTCGTTCTTTTATGGTGTGATTAATTGATGGGACTGCGTTGATTCGGATCAATGCATAGAAAACAGACCTATTCGATGTTGTTGGAACAATTTTAAAAAGTTGTTATTACAAGGACGTTTTCTTTTGTTTTGCACAGCAGTATTCGATTATGAATATCCAGCACCTCATTCGACGAGGCAAGAATCGAGATCCCCTCACCGGGAGTGACCTCTTGGGAAGAAGTTTCCGTCAGGGTTATAACTTCACTATAGTCGATTACTTTTTGCTTTGCATCGTGGTATTTAGTGGGAATATCCTGCACCTCATTCGACGAGGAAAGAGCTGAGATCCCTTCACCGGGAGTGACCTCTTTAGAAAATGTTTTTGCCACTATATATTTTATAAAAAGCTATCCGGTTCCTTCAACGATATGAAGTTCATTACGTTAAAGATTTTTCGCCAAATACCATTCGTAGCCCTCCGTCATTTCAGAAGGGTAGCACTTAGTATTCATGCTATGTTTGTTGGCCTTCATCATGGCATAGTGTAAGGTAGCTATTTGTTACTTTTCTGTTGCATAGATAGATGTGTTGGTTTGGGACAGTCGTACTACTATTTTGGCCTTCGTCAAGGGTATGTACGGGTGGGTTCAAATTAATCTGGACAATGATGGCTAGAACTTGACATGTGACTTATGATATGTTGGCCTTCGTCAAGGTCATAAGAGCATGGGGTAGAAATCACATCGGTGGTTTTAAACATACAAGCAACTTGCCAGGCGTGCGCATAACTTCAGGAGTGTGATAACGTGAGTGGATTCCATCAGGTTATCATGCGACGATAGTTTGATCCCGATACCCACTGATGAGTTAGTTTACTCCTCGGGTGATTTTAGATGATCCCGACTAATTCTTCTTTCAGGTTTGGAGGAGAATTTGAGGATACAGTAGGAGACATCCTGATTGAATAAAGTGATTGACCATTCTGATCTAGATTAGAGTGCACACTAAGTGATTCTTTTCTCTCTCTCTTTGGCAGCGACCATGGCCCGACCATAGACCATAACTGTAAGTCTATGTTACCCGCCCCGCTGCTTTCGGGGCGGCGGAAGAGTTAAAAACGAATTTTTATCATAAAGGAAACATAGACTAACCATGAAGGATCTTTGCTAAACAAAAACTAACAAACAAACAAAGAGCTTTAACTACTAGGTTAAGAAATTATACCTAAAGCTTGAACTCCTTCTCTTCTTGTGTTGCTTCCTCTTGTTGTGAGCTCCATTGAGTGGTATAGATGGCTCCTCCTCACCGTCTTCTTTTTTCCAAAGAAAGATCCACCCGAAGGCCTCTACCTTGAGCTCCAACCTCTATCTTGAAGTAACTAAGGTGCTTGGTGAGCTAGACTAAGAACCCTAGAGAGAGCAGAGAGTGATTTTGGTGGTTTGGTCTCAATTTCCCTTGGTTCTCAACACATAAGAGGTTAGGGTTTGAGAGAGAGGGTGAAGGAGAGAGAGCTAGGAGAGAGAATGTATCATGATAGAATAAGAAGAGATAGCTCTCATATTAGCATATAAGAATAATATTTTTAATTAACCAGAATTTTGATGGTTGGTTTTATTTGACCATTATCATGTCACCATTAATGCTATGCACATGCTTAACAAAACAACAAAAAGAAAAATATCTAAGTCAACTTTGGTCAACAAGTCAAAATGGTCAATCCAAATAGACATAACACAATTATCACTAATTAAAACTATTAATCAAATTTCATCATCTCATTAAGGTCTTAATCAAGTCAATGGTCAAAACCCTAATGAGGTGTCTCCTTCATCTGTCTCTGTCAACTGTATATACATACCCGCTTCCGCATTCCTAAGAACACGAATGCAATGAGACTGAACCATACCAAAATCAAATACTAGGATCTGGCTTAAACCAAAGTCCACTAGTATCAACTGCCCGAACACCAAACGCGCACAAGTACGCATATATGAACGAACCCCGTCGTAATACCATACGACATCTACTCCGTTTCGCCCAAAGGTGAACAACCCTCTGTGTGGGACTCTAAAGACTCGACACTACGCTGGAAGTGGGTTTAACCATAGGCCGCAAGCGGTACTAGCTGTACGTAACGGTCCCCAGGTAGATGCCGATAAGAAGACCGATGAGGTGAACCCATCCGAACTCCTACTGAGCCTGAATGTGACAATCTCCGTGCCATCCGGTCAGTTCGTCTAAGAGTATCGCATGTCGGGCCTAGGGGGAGGTAAACGCCAGACCCCAAATAGCGGTACAAGTCGTGTCGATGTGTAGTCCTGAACACCCTGAGAAACTACTGGAAACACTACCAGTAAATCTAGCTTCCCCTTGCCAGGGACTTTGTGTAATAGCACTCCTAGACACAACGCGATATCAACTCCCAATACCGGGAGAGACGAATCCTATCTAACCGTCACTGCCTCCAAGTGCTTCGGGACTGCACCCAACTACTACCTGTTTGCACGACTCAAAAGAGCCGTGGTAGGGTAGTAATCTAAGAACAGTGGGAACACACTCGAGGCGAAGTGACAGTGTCAAGTCAATGGACTAAGCTGTACTCATGTCACCTGGGAACTGATAACTGACGATAGGTATAATACCAACCAACAGTTCCCAGCGAGTCTTGTCTAGTGTACTCGTAACCTAACGAGCACCTGCATACTATCTCCAGTACGACGTACTGATGGCTGTGGGACAGACATCTTCCCTCCTGGGATGAGAAGCGTATACACTAGTCTACTCTGGAGTATCGATGCCCTATCTCGATAATCCTACGACCAGGGACCTGTATAAGAATGTGCTTATAGACTACCCAGCCCCTACTAGTGTGACAGCAATCACAACGCTGGTAGTCAAGCAAAAGATCCTAAGGGCTCTATCAATATGTATTAGCAATATGTTAAAAAGAAACACATACACATATTAAGATAGATACAAACCAAGTAGCATACTACCATATTGAGCAAGAATGTCAATCCGTGTATATATCCCAAGCTTCCAAAATGTAATATACAAACTAGTACTATACAATAATGGCCACTAGGGCATATCACACTAACAATCTCCCACTTGCACTAAGGCCATGTGCTGGCATATCGCAGACCTATCATCTCGAATAGCCTCTCGAACTGCGTCTGAGGAATGGCCTTTGTGAATGGATCTGCAGTGTTATCTTCTGTAGCATCCCTCCGAACCTCGATCTCCCGGCAATCGACGATCTCCCTGGTCAGGTGATACCGCCTCAAGATGTGTCTGGACTTCTGATAGGACCTGGATTCCTTCGCTAAAGCTATAGCCCTGTTGTTGTCACAATACAGAAGTATTGGATCGACAATGGACGGAACCACCTGAAGTTCTGTTAAGAACATCCTTATCCAGACTGCTTCTTTTGCGGCATCAGAAGCTGCGATATACTTCGCTTCCATCGTCGAGTCAGCAACGGTTTCCTATTTGGAACCCTTCCAACAGACCGCCCCTCCATTAAGGGTAAAGACATAACCCGACATGGATTTGGAGTCATCCTTGTCACTCTGGAAGCTGGAGTCAGCAAAGGCCTCGATCTGGAGGACTTTTCCGCCGTAAACCAAAAACTTATCCTTAGTCCTTCTCAGGTACTTCAGAATGTTCTTTACCGCTATCCAGTGCTTCTCCCCTGGGTTTGACTGATACCGGCTTACCACACTCAGTGCATAAGCTACATCCGGTCTGGTACACAACATCGCATATATTATAGAGCCTACCGCAGAAGCGTAGGGTATGATAGACATGCGATCCCTTTCCAAATCAGTCTTGGGAGACATTTCTTTGGAGAGGGTGATCCTGTGACAAGCCGGTAAATTACCGTGCTTGGAATCTTCCATACTGAATCTTTTCAGTACGGTGTTGATGTACCTGGACTGCGAGAGTCCCAATATCCTTTTTGATCTATCATGATAGATCTGGATCCCCAGAATGTAAGAGGCATCACCCAGGTCTTTCATGGAGAACCTGTGTGACAAGAACCCTTTGACAGATTGTAGCATAGGAATGTCATTTCCTATCAAGAGAATGTCATCCATGTACAAGACGGGGAATATGACAGTTCGTGCTACAATCTTACTATAAATGCATGGTTCATCTGGATTTTTGATAAAGTCAAATTCTTTGACCGTCTCATCAAAACAAATATTCCAACTCCGCGATGCCTCCTTCAGTCCATAAATGGACTTAAGCAACTTGCACACATTCCCGCTGCTCCCACTCTGGATGAAACCCTCTGGCTGGTCCATATATACACACTCCTCTAAATTACCATTTAGAAAAGCGGTTTTTACGTCCATCTGCCAAATCTCATAATCGTGGAAGGCAGCAATGGCAAGAAGGATCAGAATGGATTTGAGCATAGCTACTGGAGAAAAGGTTTCGTCTTAGTCCAAACCAGGTGTTTGACGAAAACCCTTTGCAACAAGTCTAGCCTTATAGGTCTCAACCTGTCCATCTACAACAATCTTCCTTTTGAAGATCCATTTGCAGCCTACGGGTTTTACCCCTTCTAGAGCAACGTCCAAAGTCCATACATTGTTGGTGTACATGGACTCCATCTCGGTCCGCATTGCATCTAGCCATTTTACCGAGTCAGTGCTCTGAATGGCCTGCTGGAAGCCAATCGTCTTATCATTATCAATGATGCAATCATCTCTATCCCCGTCTATGAGAAAACCGTAGTATCACTCAGGTGGATGAGAAAGCCTACTACTCCTACGGAGCGGTGCGGCAATGTCCTGTTCTTTTGAACCTTCTAGTTCTACTAAGCTTTCAGTAATAGCTTGTAGTTCTGGAATTTCTTCCAGTTCTATTGCGTTCCCACTTATCTGATTTTCTAAAAATTTAGTTTCCAGGAAGCAGGCATGACGAGAAACAAATACATTTTGTTCCTCTGCGTAATAAAAGAAATATCCCTTAGAGTTCTTTGGATATCCCACAAACTTACACTGTACTGAGTGTGCTTCGAGTTTGTCCGTATGCTGCTTTTTGACAAAAGCTGGACATCCCCATGTTTTAACGTGTTTAAGATGGGGTTTCTTCCCACTCCACATCTTATATGGTGTGGTAGGCACTGACTTAGTTGGAACCCGGTTCAAAAGATATGCAGATGATTCTAGTGCATAACCCCAGAAAGATCGCGGTAACTCTGCGTTACTCATCATGGAACGTACCATATACAATAGGGTTCGGTTCCGTCTCTCCGATACACCATTGTGTTGTGGTGTGTATGGAGGAGTATGTTGAGAGAGAATTCCATTCTCTTTTAGGTAATCCAGGAACTCGGCACTCAAGTATTCACCACCTCGATCAGATCTCAGTGTCTTGATACTCTTGCCTGTTTGTTTTTCTACTTCATTCTTGTATTCCTGGAATTTTTCAAAGGCTTCAGATTTATGCTTCATTAAGAAGACATGTCCATACCTTGAAAAATCATCCGTAAAAGTAATGAAGTAAGAATAACCACTTCGTGCATGTGTAGAAATTGGACCACATACATCGCTGTGTATGAGTCCCAAGAGCTCGCTTGCTCTTACTCCGTGTCCAATGAACTGAGTCTTTGTCATCTTTCCCATGAGATAAGATTGACAAGTTGCATAAGACTGATATTCGAACGGATCCAAATATTCCTCTTTATGTAATTTAGTCAATCGTGTTTCATTGATGTAACCCGGTCTACAATGCCATGAGAAAGCATGATTTAATTCTGGAGACATTCTTTTGTGTGTATTCTGGATATTGAAAATTTGCGGTTGGTTTAATACGTATATTCTGTTGCTTAATGTACCCGACCCAATCAAAACATGATTAAGGTGAATGTTTACAACATTGCTTACAAATGCAAAATCATAACCTTTTTTAGACATTAAAGTTACAGATATGATATTACAAGTCGAACTGGGTACAAAATAACAGTTGCGCAAAACCAAAACATGTCCATCTGTCAATCCTAAGTGATAGTCCACCACGGACTCAGCATCCATGTTTGCTCCGTTTGCAACTCTGAGGGTCATATCACCTGCCTTCAAGACTCTACGCCTTCTCAGTGCCTGCAAAGAATTACAGATATGAGATCCTGATCCGGTATCCAATACCCAGGAAGTAGAGTTGATTGACAGACAGTTTTCAATAACATACACACCTGAAGCCGAAGCCACAACTTTCTTCGGGTCCTGGTTCTTGGCCTCGAAGCCCTGAAATATTTCTTCCAGTGTCCTTTCTTTTGACAATAAAAGCATTCTTCCTTTCCCACAGTCTGTCCCGCTACCTTTGCTTTTCCCTTAGCTTCCACCTTACTGACACCGCCCCTTGGTTTGGTGGGGGCCTTCTTATTCTTTCCTTTGGCTTTCGTCTCAGACCTAGAAGAGGAAGTTACTCCAACAAACAAAGCGTGTGTTTCCTTGACTTTCTGTAGGGTGCCCTCTGCACTCCTCAACATGTTGAGGAGTTCCGGAAGTTCAACTTTTTTCTTTGCTTGTTGAAATTCACGATAAACTGGGCCTAGGTGGAAGGAAGGGACTGGAGAATCAAGTCAGTGTACAGCTCATTCTCTAACGTGGTCCCGAGGTCCGCGAGCTACTCAATGTTGCCAATCATCTTCAGGACGTATTCCCCTACAGATGATCCGACGGCCAACCTCGCTTGAAACAGCTTTTTCGAGGTTTTGTATCTGGCGATACGGGATTGCTCTCCATATAGTTCCTTAGTATGGAGAAATATAGATTCAAGTTCTATATTCTCGTGCCTCCTCTGATGTTCATTGTCCATAGAGGCAAGCACGAGGCACTTGTCCTTCGCACATTCAATCTCCCAGGTCTTACGGATTTCCTTATCCGTGACACTGGATTCTGGACCTGGGACGGCGGGGGACTTATTGGTAAGGAGATACCCCAACTTGTCATAAGTGATTGCTATTTTGACATTCCTGAACCAATCTTTGTAGTTTGGCCCTGTCAATTTATTTTTATCTAATAGTAACTTAAGGCCCGTCATGATGTTTGGTTGCTGCAATTAGGAGAGAGAGAAGAAACACTTTAGCATGATGCTCTTGCAAGTTTAGAGTGGTTTTTAGTTTGTCTAAACAGGATGGCTCCCACTGTTTCTCGAATCCTTCCTCAAACCATAAAAGAAGAACTAGTCGGGATTGATCTCACAATACAATACTTGCTTAACCGTTTAGCCAGGCCAGTGTCGGGACTTCGAGGGAGGTTTTACGACGCTTTCGCGAAATTCCTTAATTAAATAACCTCTTTTCCCTGTAGGCGTCGCTAACACCTTTCTAGTCACCTACTTGGTTTATAGCATTGATCGTTAAGTGAAAAAATCTCCCGAGGAGTAGCATATACTCACAGTAGGATCGGGATCCAAATATCATCGTGTGATAAAGCTGAAGGAATCCTACCAAAATCATCACACTCCAAATGGTATGCAATACTAGCAAGTTTCAGTTTCTTTAGAAACTCCCGATGTGGATTTTTGCCCCATGCTCTTATGACCTTGACTTTGGCCAACAAATCATAAGTCACATGTCAAGTTCTACCTGTCATTTTCCAGGTTAATTTGAACCCACCCATACCTACCCTTGACTTTGGCCAACAAAGCAGTACGACTGTCCCAAACCAACGCATCTATCTATACTTCATATGAATATCCAACAACTACCAATCACTATTCCTTGACTTTGACCAACAAACATAGCTTGAATACTATTGACTATCCATACGAAATGACGGAGGGCTACGAATGATTTTGGCGAAACCGCGAACGTAGTGAACTTGATATAATCGAAGGAAGGTGATAGCTTTTAAAAGGAGTGGTTTAAGCTCCGCATTTAAAAGTTTTGCTGTTTTGAAAAAACCGAGTGGTTTTGAAATTGTTCCAACGATATAACTTTGGTTTGTTTTCCTTGCATTAATATTATGCCACCCATCAATTAATCCTACTATTGCAGAAAACAACAAGAATATAACGCACGCTTATGCCATCCGCATTCACCACGGGGCCCGTCATCACTCGTTAGGTTACTTAACTAACGACAGAGCGGGGGATGGAATAGTGCGGATGCAAAACATAAGCAACGTCTACTAGATATCATATATAGATATATACATTCGTCAGATGCAATGATAGTCATTCCAGATCACAGATGAACACATTGGATATGCTAGAAATCCGCGTTTCGTTCAAGTCTGCAACGAAAGACGGATTACACGGTCGTGATGAATAGCCAAAACCCCATCCTAAACCCCTACGGGTGCGGCAAACTACCCGCCAAATACCCGAAGTGGAGCAGCCTCCCTCAACAAAGTGAGTAGGCCACTCGGCACTTCAAAGTACCCGGTAGTCTGTGCACCCCACCTTGGGTCTATCCTAGGAGCAGAAAATAGTAAAAGAAATAATATACAAAGGCGGCTACATCCTCAACCCGGATGTGCGACCCAAAAATAATATTACATCAATTTAAAATTTACATCAAATGAAAGATAAATAAACACTCATCTCACATCCCCGGCTATTCATCCACGACAATCCAACAAGTTCATATACGCAATCCAATATCACAGATCACAGATGTGTACAACCCCCACAAATCGACGTATAGCGATTAGTAGACGCTCAGTACATATATCACATTACAGATATAATCCAATTAGCTAAAGTTTATAGAATTTTGATCAATATTCTAATTTGAAACTACCCTAAATACAACACTATACTCAAGAATCCGAGCAGAAACAAAGTATCTGAAAAATCACAAAACCTCAAGCTGGACAATCTGCAGGAAAAACGAGTTGACTCTGAGTTGACTCGGCCGCGGATCCGCGGCGAAATGCATGGTTTCGCCGCGCTTCCGCGGCAGTCTAACCGAGTCACGATCTCATTTTTCTTGGGTGTCCCTAAAAAGCCTGCACGTATTTTTCAGGTCTCTGAAAATATTTTTAGACCTGTTTTAAAATCGACAGAAAACACAAGTTTTCGATGGTTTTTATTGCAATTTTTCCGGGATCGAAGTTCTAAAGACTTTGCTAACATGTTAGTTGTTGTCTAGCTAGGCTCTGATACCACTGTAAGTCAATGTTACCCACTCCGGTACTTTCGGGGAGGCGGAAGAGGTAAAAAACGAATGTTTATCACAAAGAAAATATAGACTAACCATGAAGGATCTTTGCTAAACAAAAACTAAGAAACAAACAAAGAGCTTTAACTACTAGGTTAAGAAATTATACCTAAAGCTTGAACTCCTTCTCTTCTTGTATTGCTTCCTCGTGTTGTGAGCTCTATGGAGTGGTGTAGATGGCTCCTCCTCACCGTCTTCTCTTTGCCAAAGAAAGATCCACCCGAAGGCCTCTACCTTGAGCTCCAACTTCTATCTTGAAGTAACTAAGGTGCTTGGTGAGCTAGACTAAGAACCCTAGAGAGTGCAGAGAGTGATTTTGGTGGTTTAGTCTCAATTTCCCCTGGTTCTCAACACATGAGAGGTTAGGGTTTGAGAGAGAGGATGAAGGAGAGAGAGCTAGGAGAGAGAATGTATCATGATAGAATGAGAAGAGATAGCTCTCATATTAGCATATAAGAATAATAATTTTAATTAACCAAAATTGTGATGGTTGGTTTGATTTGACCATTATCATGTCACCATTAATGCTAAGCACATGCTTAACAAAACAACAAAAAGAAAAATATCTAAGTCAACTTTGGTCAACAAGTCAAAATGGTCAATCCAAATAACCATAACACAATTATCACTAATTAAAACTATTAATCAAATTTCATCATCTCATTAAGGTCTTAATCAAGTCAATGGTCAAAACCCTAATGAGGTGTCTCCTTCATCTGTCTCTGCCAACTGTATATACATACCCGCTTCCGCGTTCCGAAGAACACGAATGCAATGAGACTGAACCATACCAAAATCAAATACTAGGATCTGGCTTAAACCAAAACCCATAAGTATCAATTGCCCGAACACCAAATGCGCACTAGTACGCATATGTGAATGAACTCCGTCGTAATACCATACGACATCTACTCCGTTTCTCCCAAAGGTGAACAACCCTCTATGTGGGACTCGGCAGTGGGTTTAACCACACGCCACAAGTGATACTAGCTGTACGTAACGGTCCCCAGGTAGATGCCGATAAGAAGACCGATGAGGTGAACCCATCCGAACTCTTACTGAGCATGAATGTAACAATCTCCGTACAGTCTTGTCTGTTCGTTTAAGAGTATCACATGTCGGGCCTAAGGGGCGGTAAACGTCAGACCCCTAATAGCGGTACAAATCATGTCGGAGTGTAGTCCAGAACACCCTGAGAAACTACTGGAAACACTACCAGTAAATCTCGCTTGCCCTGGCCAGGGACTTTGTGTAATGGCTCTCCTAGACACAGCGCGATATCAACTCCCAATACCGGGAGAGACGAATCCTATCTAACCGTCACTGCCTCCAAGTGCTTCGGGACTCTACCCAACTACTACCTTTTTGCACGACTCAATAGAGCCGTGGTAGGGTAGTAATCTAAGAACAGTGGGAACACACTCGAGGCGATGTGACAGTGTCAAGTCAACGGACTAAGTTGTACTCATGTCACCTGGGAACTATTAACTGACGATAGGTATAATACCAACCAACAGTTCCCAGCGAGTCATGTCCAGTGTACTCGTAACCTAATGAGCACCTGCATACTATCTCCAGTACGACGTACTGATGGCTGTGGGACAGACCATCTCCCCTCCTGGGATGAGAAGCGTATACACTAGTCTACTCTTGAGTATCGATGCCCTGTCTCGATAATCCTATGACCAGGGACCTGTATAAGGATGTGCTTATAGACTACCCAACCCCCACTAGTGTTACTACCATCATAACGCTGGTAGTCAAGAAAAAGATCCTAAGGGATCTATCAATATGTATTAGCAATATGTTAAGAAGAAACACATACACATATTAAGATAGATACAAACCAAGTAGCATACTACCATATTGAGCAAGAATGTCAATCCGTGTATATATCCCAAGCTTCCAAAATGTAATATACAAACTAGTACTATACAATAATGGCCTCTAGGGTATATCACACTAACAATAACTCAGTAACCAAGATAACCGGACCTTCTTAAAACATATTGACTTTTGGATTGTCAGAGTTGCATACTTCATTGTCACTCCTACTTTTACCCTTTTCTTTTCTCCGGAACATTCCGTATCACTACGAAGATCCACATTTATTGGATATGACCATCGTATAGTTACATACGAACTCGAAGAAACTTGTTTCAGATTCGATGATGGTTTCCGGTTATAGAGAAATTGAATAACTATTCAGTAGTCTTTTCTTTTTACCTTCTCTCAGGTTGTTGGGTTCCTAGGATTAGGAAAGGGTACAGCTATTGCGCTTATTGGATAGTCTTCTTCTAAACTATAGGAAGTTGCCGAAAGGTGGGGAAGGAAGAAAACCAATTAGCCTAAGTGTGGTGTACAGAAGGTAATAAGTAAAGACAAATAAATGGATAGAAAGAGGGTAAAGTAAATTGCAACTGCTATCATTCACGACCAAACCACATATTTCATCGCCAATTCTAATTCACCTTTGAATTATCCAGAACACCCCGTATCACCACGAAGATCCACAGTTATTGGATAATCCGTCGTATAGTTACATACGAACTCGAAGGAACTTGTTCTAGTTCGAGGATGGATTCTGGTTCAGGAGAAATAGAATAAAGTTTATTCAGTTGCCTTTTATCTTTACATTCTCTCAAGTTGTGAGGGCTCCTTGGATTAGGAGTGTATACCTATTACGCCTATTGGATAGTCTTCTTCCAAACCATAGGCTAGTGCCGAACGGTAGGGAAGGAAGAGAACCATTTAGCCTAAGGATGGTGTACAGAAGGTAATAAGTAAAGACAAATAAAGAGATTTGGAGAGATGGCAAGGAAATATACGGTTACTGTCATGAATCTGGATAATGGAAGAGGCATTACTAGGAATACCCGGTTACCCCTTCGAAACATTTTCATGTTTCTGTTTCACTATGCGTTGTTAATTGAAAACTGATTTCCCAATTAGATCCTTACTCCAGAGTATGTATTTACCAGGTCTAATTCTCGCATCCATATGGTTTTACAGATGATGAGTGGGAGTAAGTTATTGGGAATTAGGTGATTACATCCTCCTTATATCGGAATTCGTTGTAATTGGTGATATTTGAGGAAATCGCCTGGGGTTTTGCCTGAAGGCAAATATTTGGTCTTGAATATCCGTTGTTATGCACCAATTTCAAACTGATATATCTGTACGTTTATCTTATAAACTGATATATAACTTTTTGAAATTATGTCCATGACATTTACCTATATCAGTTAATGGTTAGGTAAGAAGCATTAAACAGCGGTGTAATTCTTCTTAACCGCAGTATAATTTTCAACCTACGACACACTGGGTTTGAGTTATTCAACTCAGGGGTCTTATACAAAGTATTGTATGTTGTCCAGTGTCCATTAGGACACAGATGTTGTCCTCATACTATATTCTGTTTACTTGTGACTTCTCCAATTTTAGAAAAGTGTTTCGTAGAAATACAAGGTCCAAGTTTTGAGAAGTTATAGGTACAAGAATAAAGTAGATAACCATGTGTTGCAAGTATCAGGATTCTTCAAGAAAATCGAAGATGTAGATACTTGTGTTTGGTATTTAGTTGATATTAATGGTTTTGAGAAACTTGTTTCTCCTTCAGGTTACTCATATCTGGATGCAATCCTAAGATGAGTTATGTTGATCGGCCTCTCTCCATTCGGTTGACATGTACTGGAGACAGTTGCATGATTTGAATCTGGTTCCAATTAAATTAGTGCCTCTGTTTCTATATTGTATATAGAATGGTTCATATCTTAATGATGTTAAGGTATATGGAGTTGTCCGGCTTATGCTTAAAACCAAACTCTGGATAACTCAAGGCAAGTTTCTATAATGGCAGTTTGTGGGTTATCCTGGGCTATGACGAGGGTTAACTTTCTACCATCTGGAAGATCAATAATGATATTGTTCTTGACTCGCCACAGTTTTAGTAAAATGTACTTTTTCAGAAAACAGTAGATGGAGTATGGTAGAACTGGAAGTGATTCCAGAACCACAAACGATTACTGAAATTTTAATAGAACCTAAAAATTCAATCGTGTTTGTTATTCCATTGGCCACTCCGCGGATATGGTGGGTAACCTCAGGCGCCTGAGAGGTACTTCGGTATCCCAAAGACGGTGACAGGGAGGTTCTTGTTTACCCAAACTTGACACTACTGTTGTTCAAGACTATGAGACCCGGCAGGAGGATGAGTATAGCATCATTCTAAACTAGCTTTAGAAGTGCACATGCATATGACTCTGCCAGAGTGTTGTTGCGGTCAGTGGGAGCAGCGGAAGCATAGTGGACAAGTAGCTTGTGTCTATTTATAGACTAAAGCGGATATAGTGGAGATAGATCATCTAATTTTGATGTGATAGTCATAGGCTTTGACTTCATCAGAATATGAGATGGATCTGTTAAGAAGGTAGTAGGGTGGTATGTCCTGGTATTTGGATGACATACACTTTGTAGGAAGAGAAATTCCTGCACTACGATCGGTTATACAGTGGTTGTCACACAGTGGTTTCTCCATATAGGATATGGATATTATATCTGGCATTCTAGTTATTAGATCTATGGTTTTAGATCTAGATTTGGGTAATTTCCCAATCTGGGTACTTTGACATTATTCTAAAAGTGTTTTAGAATGGACGACTCCTGGCATGGTGGTGTACCTGCAGGTGATGGAGTCACCCTCTCTAAAGGTGTCTTACAGACTAAAGGGGAGAGGGATGTGCATGATTGGCATATCACTTGCTTAGGCAATTGAGTCAATCATGAGATGTCAAGTACCACACCAGATGTTGTTTTTGGACTAGATGCAATAAGTTTATATATTAATCCAATCCTGGAGAAACGTTCGGAAACAGTTTATGAACATAAGTGGATGTTATAGGGATATGGTAATGGTAGCCTCCTTCGGGAGACGGTAATCATTCCAGGCTTCCAAGGTGACCTAAATGATAGAGTGACTGTCAGAGTTATAGTTTTCCTTCTTAAAGAGGGGCAGTTGTTTGGACAGGTGGTCCAAGCGGATACTGAGGGAGGCATGGCGCAGGATACTGATTAAATTTAGTTGATGATACAGTCTAAGAAGTTTACTGGATTTGGAGTTCATTTGTGAACTGGGTCCCATCAGATATCCAGGCATATTCTAAGACAGGTATTGCTCATTTTGGGAGATGGCTTTCTCCGCGAACTTAAGATAAAGAGAGACATAGAAAGAAATATTGGAGCGGATCCACTCACTGAGGCTATTTCTCGAACACAATAGTTTTACAAACAGGCTTTGTGAAACTGATTAGTAGAGAAATTGGGTGTTCGGTATCACAAGTGGGAGATTGTTGGATATAGTGCCCAAGTCAATTATTGGATCGCAGGCACGTGATTGCAATGATTGAGGGATGACCAATACCGGTAGAACAGTCATACTCGAGATGATAGTATGCTATCTGGTTTGTCTTTATCATCGTGTACATTATTTAGATGACATTACAGATCACTATTACATGTTGATAGAGCCTATAGGATTCATGCTTGACTTCCAGCAGTATGATGGCGATCATATACGTGGGAGTTGGATGGTCTATAAGCACATCCTTAAAGTGTCCCTAGTCGTGAGAGTTTCGAGACTAGGCATCGACACTCCAAGAGTATACTACTTTATACGGATCGAGACCCCGACGAGGGGCGGTGACCGGTCTCACAAGCCATTGGTGTTAGTTGGTTCACAGGTGATGTATACAGGTGCTCATTGGGTTATGAGTACACCGGACGGACTCGCCGGGGACATGCTAGTTGGTATTATACCTATTGTCAGATAGCAGTTCCCATGTGACATGTATACTGGTTAGTCTATCGACCTGAGATCGTCATTTGTCTCATGTGAGTTCCCACTGTGCTTTGATTACTACCCTACCACGACTCAAAGGAGTCGTGCAAACTTGTTTTAGTTGGGTACGGTTCCGAGCCACATGGAGGCAGTGAGCGGATCGTCAGGGGATTCGTCTCTCCCGGTATATCGGTGGTTGATGTCGCGGAGTGCACGGGTGGCCATCACCAGAAATCCTCAGCCGGGGTAGACAAGAATTACTGATTCGGATCAGTAGTTTCTCAGTTGGTGATAGGCTTCATACCGACACTAAATGTCAAGTTATTAGGGGTCTGACTTCATCCACCCTCTAGACTCGATATGCGATACTCATAGACGAACGGACCGGACTGTACGGATATTGTCACTGTCAGGCTCAGTAGGGTTTCTGGTTGAGTTTGCTCGTCGACCTCCCTTTCGCTCAATACCTGGGCAGCCGTTACGTACAGCTAGTGCCACTGATGTGCTTATGGTTAAACCCACTGCCAGCGTATTGACGAGTCTTTAGAGTCCCACACAGAGGATTTCCCTGGTTCGGGCGAAACGTTGTAGAGGCTGTATGGTATTATGGCAGGGTTCGATCATATTCGTGCACTTATGCACGGATCATGATCGGACAGATAATACTAGTGGATTTTGGTTTATGCCGGATCCTAATATTATATTGTTGGATTATTTTTGTCTCATTGTATTCGTATCCCGTCGGAATACGGATGCAGGTATGTCTATACGGATGAGGGGTATTCTTGTAATCCGTTACAAGATTACTTTTGAAGATGCCATTTCTTTTTCTAGTATTAAACATTTAGGGTTTTGTTTAAATGTTAATTTCACGACCCGAAAGAGCACGTGACTGGCCCTTGAACCATATGAAGTCTATAGGACCCCATCCGATCCAAGTAAGCCAAAAGCCCAGCAATCTAAAACCATTTAAAGAGTAAATAAGGAAAACTGGTTTTGAAAAGTAAAGAAATCATGTTTCGAAAATCAAAGTTTTTAAATAACTAAGCCGAATGTGTATTTTTAAAATGTCTAACCTTTCCTGAAAATTTCGGCAGAGTTTCCTTTGTAAAAACTGGCCCCGAACGGGGTACAACAAGAATAATATAAGAAATGATAAAAGACATCCCCAAGCGGGAGCTAGCTCTTCGTCAATCGACGGTCACAACCACGCAAGCAATAATAATATACAACGCCAAAGGGCGAGGATCAAACCCAAAAAGAAACTCAAAACAGCCAGAAAACCGTAATACTACAAGCGCGACTCTAAGGTCGAAATAATACAACACTGTTTTCTAAGTCTGAAACAATATACAAGTTTTGGTTGATGGAATGACTAGATACAATAAATAATACATGAACAATGGTGGTTCTGATACAAAAGAACCCACCTACCAATGCAAGTCACCCATATGGAAGCAGTGTGCCAGAAATGCCGCTATGGAATCTGTACGGCAAAAACCTGCAAGGACTGTGGTACAACGGGGGTGAGTTGCCAACTCGTGAATAGAAAATATCTACAAGCAGAGATCGAATGCATGACCCATCCTAGGTCAATACGATCAGATATATATAAACCTCAATATGAATAAGACTGAAACATGCTAAACTGGCAATGTAATCTCTATACATGAGTGCAATGCCAAATGCTCGTGCCAGTGCCTTAGGTAATAGCATAACATAAATGTGAGGTAGAATCAATGTAATCAATCTGCATGTACGTGGATCCCGTCCACTCGTCACCCAATGACAATAACCATCATGCATGTAAATATCATCAGCATATGCATGGAAATATGAGGATATAAACCACCTGTGTCCCTCGCGACACGTCAAAATCATGGAACCGGAGTGCCCAGCATCGGCACTCGAAAACATCATGAAAACTGTATCCAGCATCGGCACGTAAATCCTCATATATCGGGCTCCGTCAGTCCGGATCGGCCCACAGGCTCTGTCTGCGGTATCGGCCCTCGGCCCCGGCAGTACGCCCATATCCATCTATCGACTCTGGTCAGTATCCTCCGGATAACCGCCAGGTCCAACAAAATCACCGGTAGGTACTCGCCACCCTGCCAGGCTCATCGTCTACTCCACAAAAAACATTTCTTGCCCCGGGGAACCATACCGGGTCCACCATGTACCCGCAATCGGCCTCATCCGCCTCCTCGAATCGGGTTTCACATGTCGCTCTCAGCACCGAGAAAACACATGGTGGACGCACTGAAATATCATATCAAGGGTAACCAGGTTTTCAAAACAATTACATATCCTCTTTGAAACACCCACGGTTCCCCAAAACCAGAAATATCATGGAAACAGCATATCTCAATGCGTATAATCAGAAAGCAGCATGTATACGACATATAGCAGGAAGGTAAGCATATCAATATGTCATGCAAGGGTCATATCCTGAATGCAACAATACTACAGTGTAGTGACATGGTAATTATCGATGATGAAGTGTGTGAGCCGGCAAATAAGTGTACGTGGAACATACGCATCATCGATAATGGTGCTGGTGTCCTAGCAGCATGACTGAAATATATCAACAATATAAGCGATGCAATGCAAACAGCATGAATGTGCGGAATCGAGTAGTCAACGCAACAGTAGAGAACCTGCCTCAATAGATATATCATGCAACCTTGCCTTTTGAAATAAGACGAATCAGGGCTTTTGGTAAAATAAGGGCTACGGTGTTTTAAGAAAAGATGCGCCTTTTGAAAATATCCGTATAAACCCTTTTTCCTATCTTTAAAATATCCCTGATTCGTTAGTTTTGAAATAGGTTTGACTCGGGTCTAGTCTAACGCCTACTATGCGAACTACGAACCCACAATCAAGTCAATAGAGAGGGGTATGGAAACCGCCTAAATCTGAGTCGATATCACACTATCACATCACATGACAGGTATCACTACCATCATATTACATCTCCAATACGAACTCTGTCATGTCGCCAAATCTCACGGCCTCAATCGAATCTCATCGACTCATCTCAATCCCACGTGTCATCCTCAAATCTCGTATATGAACACATAGTCCCATACCCATGTGTAGATATACACACCATCATATGCGCACAGATATATGAAAGAATGTATGCAAGTATGTGTGTATGTGTGAGTGTGGGTGCAACCACTACTCTAGGGTTTCGCACTATACTCAACCAATACATCCTTATCACCAATAATCCATTATTACCATCAATAATCCTAAACAACACATAATAAATATACGTGTGCATACGTATTCGTATACATCACCACGGACTGCGGGGGTGCTATACGCCATCCACCCGACTTCTCCCCGTAGATATAATCTACTCACCTTGCTTTTCGTGTATCGGTGCCGATGTCGCCATCTTCATCTTCTTTGCCTCGACATCTCGTAGGGTACCTACAAGTATATCATAACGCTAAAGCACATGAAAATCACATCGGAAACCAAAATAGCACACGCTACCCGCATTGGTAAAAACCTATCGACTCGCATGTAAACACGATCAATATCCACTTGTCGTTGACGTCCATACGCCACCCGACAGGAATGAATCACCAAATACCAAAATCCATACTAAAACAAGTCGTAAATCATACACCAACTCAAGCAAATCAACCCAGATTTCACCCTAGATGGAATCAGTCAAAACTAGACATACCCAGGGTCAAGAATAAAGGAAATGGGGTCATGCACAACATTCGAGACAGATCCCTCCTGCTCTGGCCGCAATTTGCGGCCAGAAGGAATTAATTGGCGGCCTCACTTTTGAGTTGGGGGCTAGGGTTTGGTGTGGTGGTTCTATGGTGCCTGCACATCTCACTGTCAACTCAGTTTCATTTTTGGTGTCTCGGGGTGATAGCAGATTCCACAAAACACTTCCAGATTTACAGTTTTTCTCCGACATCGATTCTGTAATTCAGTATTCTGGTTTCAAGTTTAGGTTTGGGTTCAAATTAGCATCACACAAGGGATTCTAAGGTCACCACAATCCTCAATTCCATCTTTGATTTCAGTTTTACCCTAAACCCTAACTAGAAATCTCTAAAGTCCACAAACAACGCATTATCGATACAAAACTAGAATAGATGCACAAGGAAATGAAATACTACTCTAATAGGTCCAGAATTTACCTCCTTTGGCAACTCAAGAAAATTCTTGAGTTGCTCAAAGTCCTCCAAATCCAATCTTGCTAGGTTCAATGTGAAGCTAGTGAGCTTGGGAGTAAGTTTTGTGAAGTGGGAATGGGGTTTTGGCTTTGTTTTCATGGTGGATCTAGGGTTTTTGTGAAGAGGGTGAGAGAGGGATGGCAGCAGCAGCAGCAGCAACAAGGAGAGGGAGAGGAGAGAGAATGAGAAGGGGAAAATGATGGGGAATGGTTCATAAAGTGAGGGTTGACTTGGTCTCTCTCTCTCTCATCATGCTACTTTTTCCTTTTCTTTTCTTTTCCTTCTCACTCCAATAGTGAACCCAAAGAACAACCATGGCAAAAGAAATGTAACACAAGTGTAACAAGTGTGGAAAATGATATGTGCACATTTTTGCACAAAAATGCTAAAAATCCAATTAGCGATTTTTAATCGCGATTAACACTAACTTAGCATATAACTAGTCTTAAAAACATTAAAATGGCATAATTCCATAAAATACCCTATTTTAGAATTTTCCATAATTTTTCCCCATTTATTTGTATTTAATTATACCAGAATATTAAAATATTCATTAAAATAATATTAAATTATAAAATTTCCTAAAAATCAAATTTTATTATTTTGAAAACGTTACAGTTAATATTGTTATAATGGAAAGTGTGAGTGCAAGTCTTGGCATGGTGCATGGATTGTGGCATGGTGACTCATGGTGTGTTTCATTGTGCCATGATTGATTCTTTATTAGTTTTTGTTGTGAGATATTTGTGTGGGGGCAGATCATTTTTTGTGATGGGAATTTCTTTGCTTGCCAATCATAAATACCCCACACTCACAAGAAAAACAACAGAGGCTTCATTCTTCACTTGCTTGTTTTTCTTTTGCCAAAAACTTGAGCTCACTCTTTTCTTCCATGGCTTCTTCTTCAACCTCCACCCATTCCATCTCATGTGTTTAGAATCCTTGGGTGTTTTGAGACAAAGTATTCATACACTATCCCTACTTCATCTTGGATATCTAGACTAGCAAACCGGATGCCCAAGTTGCTTCAGTTTTGAAGCGGGAGCCCGTATTACTAATCCTCGGCGTTGATTGTCTTCGACGAGGGTTCCGGAGAACGAACTTGATCGTGGAAGCCGCGACAAGCTTACGACCGAGGTTGAAGACCGAAGGACACGGATCAATCGGTATAACCTCTCTAAAGTCCTTTATGATAACTAGTATAGGGTTAATGGTTCGATCCGGGAATCGGGTTCCGTTAGCGCCGGGTTTTAAAAGTTTTTGTTCCGTGTTTGTCCACAGATTGATGGTCGGGGCTCTAGCGTAACCTTACATCCGCTACTCTTCGGGAGAATTTTTCACTAAATAATCAATGCTATAAACCAAGTAGGTGAAGGGTCCCGGCAGCACCCCGGCCATCGAAACACGGCCAAAATGCGGAATAAAAATTTTCTAAACTGGCGCTACCGCTACCCGATTTACGGATCGACCTTAAACCCTAAACTAGCAAACTAACTAAGATTTAGAATCGTTATACCGAGTTGATCCGAGTCCTTCGGTCTTCATTCTAAGCTCCTAGCGGTTCTTTGACGAAGTTTGGTTGCTGGTCTTCCTTTATCTCCGATGATCCACCCGAGGGAAACAGCGCAAGCTCCAATCTCGACAAACGAGGTGACCGACGCTCCAAAGTCGCTAGCGATGGAGAGTGGGGGTGTATGAAAGTGTTACTATAATTTTCTCTCTACCCATGAGCTCAAGAGAGCATCCATAGAAGATGAATGGAGGTGATGAAGCATTTTTGCATGAACCAAAATGGTTAAGTCTTTTTCTTGAGAGCATGAGAGAGTGGGAGTGAGTGTAATGCCATATCCAAATCAAAAATATGAAATCCCACCAAGATAAGTGCCCCCCCCATTTCTCATGCCCACAAAAAAATATCATTTCATTTGTTCCACCTCATTTATAAAACAAATGATTTTCCAAAATGGAAAATCATATGAATGAGGTGGCATCTTCTTCTAGAAGCTATTCCGTACAAAATACGGAATACTTCCCGGTACATGTACCGAAATTCATATACGCGTATTCGTACCAAAATACGAATAGCCGAGAGAGAAAACGAATAGTGAACAATAATACTAGAATACGCATATACAAATACATATATAAATTATTAAATCAAAACCTGATTTAATAAACTGGCTTAATCCTAAGCCGCTAGTATTATCAACCGTCCAATTAAAGTCTGAGCAACAAGTGCACATATTTAATCGGACATCTGTATGTATCAACATACCTCATGTACACCATATCTCCTGAACCGTGAAAACCCTCTTTGTGGGACTCTAAAGACTCGTCAATACGCTGGCAGAAGATTTAACCACAAGCACGTCAGCGACACTAGCTGTACGTAACGGCTACCCAGGTATTGAGCGAAAGGGAGGCTGATGAGCAAACTCATCCTGAACCCCTACTGAGCCTGTTAGTGACAATATCCGCACAGTCCGGTCTGTTCGTCTAAGAGTATCGCATATCGAGTCTAGCGGGGTGGATAAAGTCAGACCCCCAACAACGCGACATTTAGTGTCGGTATGAAACCCATCACCACTTGAGAAACTATCGATCCTGGATCGATAATTCTCGTCCACCGTGGACACGGATTTATGGTGATGGCCATCCATACACAACGCGACATCAACCCCCAATACCGGGAGAGATGAATCCCCGACGATCCGATCACTGCCTCCATGTGGCTCGGGACTGTACCCAACTAAAACCTGTTTGCACGACTCCTTTGAGCCGTGGTAGGGTAGTAATCAAAGAACAGTGGGAACTCACACGAGACAAATGACGACCTCAGGTCGACAGACTAACCTGTACACATGTCACCTGGGAACTGCTATCTGACAATAGGTATAATACCAACTAGTGTAGGGTTGCTAGGCACGCTCACAAGGTTCTACGAAACATCAACCATGCCTGATTAAAATTTTAGCCGTGCCGAACAACCCAAAGCCGGATCTTTAAACTAGGGTTTAGGCGAAAACTAGTATGTTAAACAGTTTAACACTAAGTGAGAGGGATTACAACCTTTGTAGATCCGGTCCTTCACTTCAATAGCTCCGTGTAGATGTCCCCTTTGCTGCGATCGTGAACTCCGGACTCTAGAGAAGCTCCACAAGAATAACGAACGTGCTTGCTTCGATGACTTCGAGGCCGAAGATGATCTACGTCGGGGAGACACTAACTCAAGCTATTCCTTCACTAGGTCAAAAACTTTGTGAAGAGAACACACTCTACTACATGGAAAGTGGTAGAGGATGAAGAAGTAGGAAGTGGGCTCACTTTAGAATTGATTTTCTCACACTTTTTCTCATGGCACCATTAGAGCTAGTAAGCTTTTCATGGAGCTTGATGAAGGAGAAGAAGAAGAAAGAATAATATCATCATATGAATTAATCCTCCTCAATAATGTAACCTTGGGTGAGTTAAGCTATCATGCTTAACTCATGTAGAGAATTGACCAAGGTATATGGTTAAGGGTTGGGTTAACTAAATATCCTTAAGAATGACAAAAGAGTTGACTTTGTCAATGTTTCCACAAGCTTTATGAAAGCTTGAGAACTTTGACAAAGTCTTTCTCTTTTGTTATTCTTAAGATATAAAGAAAACCCTAATCTTTACCCTAATCTTGGTATAAATCTCATACACCCATCTTTGATGTATCATCAAGCATGACACAATCATATGTACACAAATATATAACACATATACACTTATGCACAATCTAGTGAGAAAATAAATCATAAGTGAGCTAATACTAGTTAATGTAATGTAATATATCAAATATATAATTATACATTAAATTATTAAATCAACTCATGATTTAATAA
This sequence comes from Agapanthus africanus, assembly GCA_030015575.1. NCBI lineage: Eukaryota > Viridiplantae > Streptophyta > Magnoliopsida > Asparagales > Amaryllidaceae > Agapanthus > Agapanthus africanus. The sequence goes on along the minus strand of CM057351.1, from coordinate 211,970,080 downwards.
CCCGGCTATAACCGACTAATATCATGTGTAACAACTTATCGAATCAACACTTGATCCGATAACCCGGCTATATCGCATACAACCGATCAATGTCACGAATCGCGAGAATAGAATACGGTATCTCATATCGTATTAATCTCGGTCCCACACATATCACATATGTGCTCCTACTCCGTTTCGCTTGAGCCAGGAAACCCCTGTGTAGGACTCTAAAGACTCGTCAATACGCCGGCAGTAGGTGATGATCATATCAAACACCCACAAGCCGCAAGCGGTCTGCTAAACGTAACGGCCACCCGGGTATTGAGCGATCAGAAGATCAACAAGCAAGCCTGTACATTCTCCTGTGAATCCAATCAGTAACACTCCCGTACAGTCCGGTCTCATCGTCTGATATGTCGCATATCTCGCCTAGGGGTGGTAAACGTCAGACCCCAGTAGCTCGATAAGTCGTGTCGATATGAGGTCTATAACAGTTCGAGAAACTACTGATAACACTTACTAGTAAATCTCAGCAACCCTTGTTAGTGTATATGCCCTAGAGGCCATTAATGTATCATACTAGCTTGTATATTACTTAATGGAAGCTTGGGATATTCACTGTTGTATAGACAATCTTGCTCAAAATGGTAGTTTGCTACTTGGTTTGTCTCTACTTCAATATGTGCATGTGTTTCTTTTAGCATATCACTTATATACATATTAGTAGAGCCCTTAGGATCTTTGCTTGATTACCAGCGTTGTGATGGCGCTCACACTCGTGGGGGCTGGGTAATCCATAAGCACATCCTTATACAGGTCCCTAGTCGTAGGACTATCGAGACAGGGCATCGATACTCCAGAGTAGACTAGCGTATGCGCTTCTCATCCCAGCGGGGGAGACGGTCTGTACCACAGCCGTCAGTGTGTCGTACTTGAGATAGTATACGGGTGCTCGTTAGGTTACGAGTACACTGGACAGGACTCGTCGGGAACTGTTGGTTGGTATTATACCTATCGTCAGTTATCAGTTCCCAGGTGACATGAGTACAGCTTAGTCCGCCGACTTGACACTGTCACTTCGCCTCGAGTGTGTTCCCATTGTACTTAGACTACTACCTTACCACGGCTCAAAGGAGTCGAGCAAACAGGTAGTAGTTGGGTGCAGTCCCGAAGCACTTGGAGGCAGTGACGGTTAGACAGGATTCGTCTCTCCCGGTGTTGGGGGTTGACATCGTGCTGTGTCTAGGAGAGCCATTACACAAGTAGTCCCTGGCCAGGGCAATCGAGATATACTGGTAGGTTTCCAGTGTTATCTCAGGGTGTTCTGGGCTACACTCCGACACGACTTGTACCGCTATTAGGGCACTGACGTTCACTGCCACCCTAGGCCCGCCATGCGATGTATCAGACGAACAGACCGGACTGTATGGAGATTGTCACATACAGGCTCAGTAGGAGTTCGGATGGGTTTACCTCATCGTCCTTCTTATCGACATCTACCTGGGGACCGTTACGTACAGCTAGTGCCGCTTGCGGTCTGTGGTTAAACCCACTGCCAGCGTAGTGTCGAGTCTTTAGAGTCCCACACAGAGAGTTTCCCTGCTTTGAGCGAAACGTGTAGAGGCCGTATGGTTTTACGGCAGGGCTACGATCACTTACGTGCACTTGTGTGCGTATGCTGTTCGGGCAGGCAATACTAGTGGGCTTTGGTTTAAGCCAGATCCTAGTATTGTACAGATGGATTTGATTTGTCTTCTTTGCATTCGCATTCTACGGAATGTGAATGCGGGTGTGTATGCACAGTTTTGAGGAGCGATGAAGGAGGAGGTGCCCCATTAGGGCTTTGGCAGTTGGTTCGGCCAAAACCGTAGTGTGGCACACTCATTAGGGTTCTGACAATTCGTTTGGTCAAAACCGTTATGAGCCGGAGACATTGTTTACTAATCCTTTTAGTGATAGTTTAGTGATGGCTAATTGCATTGACCATTTGACCACTTAGACCTCTCTTGACTTTGTTGACCCGTTGACCGTGTTGACCATTGACCTTTAAGAGAGATCTACACTATTCTTTCATTTTCTTTTTAATTCTTGAGTTATGATAATGGTCAATTCAATGTGCCATCAACTTTATCATGATAGGATTAGTAATGATGATTTTAGTGTATTATTGGAACCATGGTTAATTTCATTTGGGTTAATCTTTTCATTATTCTCTTCTCATTCTCTCTCTTGAAATGAGAAGAAAAGAAAAGTTCCATGGTTGCTAAGTTTTCTCCTTCATCTTCCTCCTCTTGAATATTCTTTTGATCTCATGTGTTGAGAGAAAAAGAATCCACATAGACAAACACTTCCATCCTTCTCTTCTACACAACCTAAGGCATTTAGATTAGCAATCTCTTTGCCCTAGTTGCCTCTGCTTGAGGCGGAGCTTAGTGTACAACTCTCGGGTGGATCGTCTTCGACTCAAGAAGGCCGCGGAGGTGACCTAGATCCGGATCGACCCTCGGAGCGTGGATGGACGAGCCGGACAGCGGAGGGAAGACCCGAAGGACCGGTTCCGTGAGGTATATTTTCTACAGCATAGTAGTTAAAGGCTCTACTTGTTTGCTAGTTTCTAGTTTAGCCAAGATCCTTGCTTTTGAGTCCATGTTGCCTTGCGCCAAATTATTGTTTTTCGCCATTTCCGCCTCCCCGTAATAACCGGGGTGAGCAACGAGGACTTACAGTGGTATCAGAGCCAAGCTAAACATAAACTAGCAAGTTAGCAGAGTGTTAAGACTATCGATCGAAAAAAAAAGTCGCAAAACACATCCGAAAAAAAACCAAGTTTCAGTCGAATTTTTATACTGCTCTAAAAATTTTTTAACATACATGAAAATTCGACTCAGGGTTTTTTAAAACCACAGAAGAAAAACCGGTCCACTGAACCGACCAAACCGCTGCGGTTCCGCGGCAAGAACATGCTTCTTGTCGCGGTTCCGCGGCCGATTTGACTCAGTCGTGGACCGGGTTTCTTGCAGTGTTTTTATTTGGGAGTTTTGGGATTTTTAGTACATGTTGTTTCTGCCCAGATTTTCCAGAGCACAAATTGAATTTTGGGGTGGTTATAAATCCGTATTTTGATCGATATTCCATACACTTTAGCTAATGAATATTATCTGTGATGTGATATATGTATTGAACGTCCGCTAATCGCTATACGTCGATTAGTGGGGGTTATACATATCTGTGATCTGAAATGTTGATGGTTTGTGTATATGAACTCGTTGGATTGTCGCGGATGAATAGCCAGGAATGGATGTGAGATGAGAGTTTCCTTTTTCTTTCATTCATTGTAAAATTTGTAAACTGATGTAATATTATTTGTTTGGCCGCACAACCGGGTCGGGCTTGTAGCCGTCATTGTATAATTTCTTTTTTCTGTTTTTGCTCCTAGGATAGACCCAAGGTGGGGTGCACAAACTACCGGGCATCTCGAAGTGCCGAGTGGCCTACTCACGGTGTTGAGGGAGGTTGCTTCGCTTCAGGTACTTGGCGGGTAGTTTGCCGCACCCGTAGGGGTCTAGGGTGGGGTTTGGCTATTCATCGCGACCGTGTAATCCGCTTTTCGTTGCAGGCTCAAACGAATCGCGGGTTCCTAGTATATCCAAAGTGTTCATCTGTGATCTGTAATGGCTATCATTGCTATATATCTATATATGATATCTATTTAGGTGTTGCTTATGTTTTGCATCCGCGCTAGTCCAGCCCCCGCTCTGTCGTTAGTTAAGTAACCTAACGGGTGATGACGGGACCCCGTGGCGAATGCGGATGGCATAAGCGTACGCCATATTTTGGTTGTTTTCTGCAATGGTAGGATTAAATGATGGGATGCATTGGAATTAATGCAAGAGAATAAACCAAGTAAAAGTCGTTGGAACACTTTGAAAACCACTCGGTTCTTTTTCAAAAACCAGTATTTTAAACGCGGAGCTTGAACCACTCCTTTTAAAAGCTATCTCGTTCCATCGACTATATCAAGTTCACTACGTTCACGGTTTCGCCAAAACCATCTGTAGCCCTCCGTCGTTTCATATGAATATTCAACAGTATTCAAGCTGTGTTTGTTGGCCTTAGTCAAGGCACAGTGTTTGGTAGCTGGTGGGTATTCATATGTTGCATAGATAGAATGCATTGGTTTGGAACAGTCGTATTGCTTTGTTGGCCATAATCAAGGGTATATACGGGTGGGTTCAAATTAACCTGGACAACGACGGGTAGAACTTGACATGTGACTTATGATTTGTTGGCCTTAGTCAAGGTCATTAGCGCATGGGGCAAAAATTCACATCGGGAGTTTCATAAGTACTGAAACTTGCTAGCGGTGCATACCATTTGGAGTGTGATGATTCTGGTAGGATTCCTTCGGTTTTATCACACGATGATATTTGGATCCCGATCCTACTGTGAGTATATGCTACTCCTCGGGAAATATCTCACTTAACGATCAATGCTATAAACCTGGTAGGTGTCTAGAAAGGTGTTAGCGGGGCTACGCCCACAGGGAAAAGAGGTTACTTAATTAAGGAACTTCGCGAAAGCGTTGAAAAACCTCCCTCGAAGTACCGACACTGGCCTGGCTGAACGGTTAAGCAAGAATTGTACGGTGAGATTGATCCCGACTAATTCTTCCTTTATGGTTTGAGGAGGGATTCGAGAGACAGTGGGAGCCATCCTGTTTAGATAAATTAAAAACCAATCTAAACTTGCAAGAAGCATCATGCTAAGTGTTTTCTTCTCTCTCTCTTAATTGCAGCGACCCAGTGACCGCACCTAGGTTACATCTAGATAATAAAATGACTGAATCTGACTGTTATGACTGGAAAAGATCTGTCCAGATGTCCATTGCCCAGGATAAGCTGGGACACCTCTTAACTAATCCAACCCCTACCGTCTCAGGTCCAGTTTCCCCTGTTACGAATATTGATATCCGTAGGACATCGGAAGAAGACTGTGCGAAAGCCAAGTGCCTCGTGTTAGCCTCAGTTGATGGTACATACCAGAGGCAGCACGAGAAGATGGACTCAGTTTATATCTTCCTCCATAACAAAGATTTATATGGAGAGCAATCTCGTGTCGCAAGATATGAGACCTCGAACGAATTGCTTCCAGCGAGGTTGGCTATCGGGTCATCTGTAAGGGGCAACGTCCTTACAGAGACCAGCTCTTTTGAGCACTCGGACCTGAAGACCACGTTGAAGAACGGGTCAGATGCTGACTTAGTTCAATAGTCTCTACCTACTACCCTGAAGGAAACCAGGGAAGTAGAATGAAAGGAAAAGGCAGAAGTTTCGGGAATGGATGTAGTAAAAGAGGGATGTTCCTATTGTTACGGGAATGAACATGGGCAGAAGGATTGCAGGGCTTGCAAAGCCAGTAGCCAGAATTCGAAGCATGTTGTAGCTTCGGCTTCGGGTGTGTTTGTAATAGAGAACTGTATGTCAGTTAACCCTACTTCCTGGGTATTGGATACCGGATCAGGATCTCATATTTGTAATTCGTTACAGGCTCTGAGAAACCGTAGGGTTATCAGGAAAGGTGATATGACTCTCAGGGTTGCTAACGGAATGAGCATGTATGCTGAATCCGTAGGGGAATATCATCTAGGACTGACAACTGGGCAGATATTGATTCTGCTTGACTGTTTTTATGTACCAGGTGCGACTTGTAACATCATATCTGTATCCTTACTTTCTAAGGAAGGATATGATTTTACTTTTGTAAGCGATGTAGTAAACATCCACCTAAATCAAGTACTGATCTGGTCAGGTACATTGAAATACGGTATATACGTTTTGAATCAAGCTCAGGTCTTCAGTGTCCAGAACACACTTAAAAGAAAGTCTCCGGAAATAAATCAGGCTTTCTTATGGCATTGTAGAATGGGTCACATTAATGAGACACGGTTGACAAAGTTACATAAAGAAGGATACTTGGATCTGTTCGAGTACCAGTCTTATGCCACTTGTGAATCTTGTCTCATGGGAAAGATGACAAAGACTCCGTTCACTGGACACGGAGAAAGAGCGAGCGAGCTCTTGGGACTCATACACAGTGATGTGTGTGGTTCAATGTCTACACATGCGTGAAGTGGTTATTCATACTTCATTACTTTCACAGATGATTTCTCTAGGTATGGGCATGTCTTCTTAATGAAGCACAAATCCGAGGCCTTTGATAAATTTCAGGAATACAAGAATGAAGTTGAAAAACAAACAGGCAAAAGTATCAAGACACTGAGATCTGATCGAGGTGGTGAATACTTGAGTGCCGAGTTTCTGGGCTTCTTAAAAGAGAATGGAATTCTCTCTCAGCTTACTCCTCCATACACACCACAACACAACGGTGTATCGGAAAGAAGGAATCGAACCCTATTGGATATGGTTCGTTCCATGATGAGTAAGGTTGAGTTGCCGCGATCCTTTTGGAGTTATGCATTAGAAACAGCTGCATATCTTTTGAACCAAGTTCCTACTAAGTCAGTGCCTACCACACCATATCAGATGTGGAGTGGGAAGAAACCCAGTCTTAAACACTTTAAGACATGGGGATGTCCAGCTTTTGTAAAAAAGTAGCATGCGGAAAAGCTCGAGGCACGTTCAGTACAGTGTAAGTTTGTGGGATACCCAAAGAACTCCAAGGGGTATCTTTTCTATTACGCAGAGGAACAAAAGGTTTTTGTTTCTCGTCTTGCCCACTTCTTGGAAACTGAGTTTTTGGAAAATCAGATAAGTGGGAGCGCAATAGAACTGGAAGAAATTCCAGAACCACGAGCTATTACTGAAAGCTTAGTAGAACCAGAGGGTTCGAAAGAACAGGACATTCCTACGCCACTCCGCAGGAGTAGTAGGCAGTCTCATCCGCCCGATAGATACTACGGTTTTCTCATAGACGGGGATAGAGAGGATTGCACTATGGATTATGGTGAGCCTACTAGCTTCCAGCAAGCCATTCAGAGCGGCAACTCGGTAAAATGGCTGGATGCAATGTGGGCCGAGATGGAGTCCATGTACACCAACAAAGTTTGGACTTTGGATTTTGCTCCAGAAGGGGTAAAACCCGTAGGCTGCAAATGGATCTTCAGAAAGAAGATTGGTGTAGATGGGCAGGTTGAGACCTATAAAGCTAGACTTGTTGCAAAGGGTTTTCGTCAAAGACCTGGTTTGGACTATGACGAGACCTTTTCTCCAGTGGCTATGCTGAAATCCATTCGGATCCTTCTTGCCATTGCTGCCTTCCACGATTATGAAATCTGGCAGATGGACGTAAAGACGGCTTTCCTAAATGGAAATTTGGAAGAATGCGTCTATATGGATCAGCCAGAAGGATTCATTCAGAGTGGGAGCAGTGGTAAAGTGTGCAAGTTGCTAAAGTCCATCTATGGACTTAAGCAGGCATCGCGGAGTTGGAACATCTGCTTTGATGATACTGTCAAAGAATTCGACTTTATCAAAAACTCAGATGAACCATGCATTTACAATAAGATTGTAGGGAGAACTGTAGTATTCCTCGTCTTGTACGTGGATGACATTCTCCTAATAGGAAATGATATTCCTATGCTACAGTCAGTCAAAGGATTCTTGTCGCAGAGGTTCTCCATGAAGGACCTGGGCGATGCCAACTACATTCTGGGGATCCAGATCTATCATAATAGATCTAAGAGAATGTTGGGACTTTCACAGTCAAGGTACATCGACACCATACTGAAAAGATTCAGTATGGAAGATTCCAAGCGCGGTAATTTACCGGCTTGTCACGGGATCACCATCTCCAAAGAGATGTCTCCCAAGACTGATTTGGAAATGGATCGCATGTCTATTATACCCTACTCTTCTGCGGTAGGCTCTATAATGTATGCGATGTTACGTACCAGACCAGATGTAGTATACGCATTGAGCGTTGTAAGCCGGTATCAGTCGAACCCAGGGGAGAAACACTGGATAGCGGTAAAGAACATTCTCAAGTACCTGAGAAGGACTAAGGAGATGTTCTTGGTGTATGGCGTAAAAGACCTCCAGCTCGAGGCCTTTGCCGACTCCAGCTTCCAGAGTGACAAGGATGACTCCAAGTCCATGTCGGGTTATGTCTTTACCCTCAATGGAGGGGCGGTTTGCTGGAAGAGTTCCAAGCAGGAGACCGTTGCTGACTCAACTATGGAAGCGGAGTACATAGCTGCTTGCGATGCCGCAAAGGAAGCTGTCTGGATGAAGAAGTTCCTCACGGAGCTTCAGGAGGTTCCTACCATTGTTGATCCAATACCGATGTATTGCGACAACAACGGCGTTATAGCTTTAGCGAAGGAATCCAGGTCCCATCAGAAGTCCAGGCACATTTTGAGGCGGTACCACCTGATCAGGGAGATCGTAGATCGCCGGGAGATCGAGGTGAAGAGAGTAAATACGGAGAATAACATTGCAGATCCACTCACGAAGGCCCTACCCCAGACTCAGTTCGAGCGGCTGATCGAGATGATAGGTCTTCGATACGCCAGTACATGGCCTTAGTGAAAGTGGGAGATGGTTAGTGTATATTCCCTAGAGGCCATTAATGTATCATACTAGCTTGTATATTACTTAATGGAAGCTTGAGATATTCACAGTTGTATAGACAATCATGCTCAAAATGGTAGTATGCTAGTTGGTTTGTCTCTACTTCAATATGTTCATGTGTTTCTTTTAGCATATCGCTTATATACATATTAGTAGAGCCCGAAGGATCTTTGCTTGATTACCAGCGTTGTGATGGCGCTCACACTTGTGGGGGCTGGGTAATCCATAAGCACATCCTTATACAGGTCCCTGGTTGTAGGACTATTAAGACAGGGCATCGATACTCCAGAGTAGACTAGCGTATGCACTTCTCATCCCAGCGGGGGAGACGGTCTGTCCCACAGCCGTCAGTGCGTCGTACTTGAGATAGTATACGGGTGCTCGTTAGGTTACGAGTACACTGGACAGGACTCGTCGGGAACTGTTGGTTGGTATTATACCTATCGTCAGTTATCAGTTCCCAGGTGACATGAGTACAGCTTAGTCCGCCGACTTGACACTGTCACTTCGCCTCGAGTGTGTTCCCACTGTACTTAGATTACTACCCTACCACGGCTCAAAGGAGTCGTGCAAACAGGTAGTAGTTGGGTGCAGTCCCGAAGCACTTGGAGGCAGTGACGGTTAGACAGGATTCGTCTCTCCCGGTGTTGGGGGTTGACATCGTGCTGTGTCTAGGAGAGCCATTACACAAGTAGTTCCTGGCCAGGGCAAGCGAGATATACTGGTAGGTTTCTAGTGTTATCTCAGGGTGTTCTGGGCTACACTCCGACACGACTTGTACCGCTATTAGGGGACTGACGTTCACCGCCCCCCTAGGCCTGCCATGTGATGTATCAGACGAACAGACCGGAATGTATGGAGATTGTCACATACAGGCTCAGTAGGAGTTCGGATGGGTTTACCTCATCGTCCTTCTTATCGACATCTACCTGGGGACCGTTACGTACAGCTAGTCTCGCTTGCGGTCTGTGGCTAAACCCACTGCCAGCGTAGTGTCGAGTCTTTAGAGTCCCACATAGAGAGTTTTCCTGCATTGAGCGAAACGTGTAGAGGCCGTATGGTTTTACGGCAGGGCTACGATCACTTACGTGCACTTGTATGCGTATGCTGTTCGGGCAGGCAATACTAGTGGGCTTTGGTTTAAGCCAGATCCTAGTATTGCACAGATGGATTTGATTTGTCTTCTTTGCATTCGCATTCTACGGAATTCGAATGCGGGTGTGTATGCACAGTTTTGAGGAGCGATGAAGGAGGAGGTGCCCCATTAGGGTTTTGGCAGTTGGTTCGGCCAAAACCGTAGTGTACCACACTCATTAGGGTTCTGACAATTCGTTTGGTCAAAACCGTTATGAGCCGGAGACTTTGTTTACTAATCCTTTTAGTGATAGTTTAGTGATGGCTAATTGCATTGACCATTTGACCACTTAGACCTCTCTTGACTTTGTTGACCCATTGACCGTGTTGACCATTGACCTTCAAGAGAGATCTACACTCTTCTTTCATTTTCTCTTTAATTCTTGAGTTATGATAATGGTCAATTCAATGTGCCATCAACTTTATCATGATAGGATTAGTAATGATGATTTTAGTGTATTATTGGAACCATGGTTCATCTCATTTGGGTTAATCTTTTCATTATTCTCTTCTCATTCTCTCTCTTGAAATGAGAAGAAAAGAAAAGCTCCATGGTTGCTAAGTTTTCTCCTTCATCTTCCTCCTCTTGAATATTCTTTTGATTTCATGTGTTGAGAGAAAAAGAATCCACATAGACAAACACTTCCATCCTTCTCTTCTACACAACCTAAGGCATTTAGATTAGCAATCTCTTTGCCCTAGTTGCCTTGGCTTGAGGCGGAGCTTAGTGTACAACTCTCGGGTGGATCGTCTTCGACTCAAGAAGGCCGCGGAGGTGACCTAGATCCGGATCGACCCTCGGAGCGTGGATGGACGAGCCGGACAGCGGAGGGAAGACCCGAAGGACCGGTTCCGTGAGGTATATTTTCTACAGCATAGTAGTTAAAGCCTCTACTTGTTTGCTAGTTTCTAGTTTAGCCAAGATCCTTGCTTTTGAGTCCATGTTGCCTTGCGCCAAATTATTGTTTTTCGCCGTTTCCGCCTCCCCGTAAGAACCGGGGTGAGCAACGTGGACTTACAACCCTGGCCAGGGATTTCCGGTTATAGCCAATCGAACACAGCACAACATCAACTCCCTATACCGGGAGAGACGAATCCCCTCCTATCGCTCATTGCATCCATGTGATTCGGGACTGTATCCAAAAGCCACCTTTTTGCATGCCCTCTTGGACGTGGTATGATGGAAATCAAAGCACTGTGGGAATCACACAAGACTCTATGAAGATCTCGGGTCAACAGACAACTCTGTACCAGTGTCACCGGAGATCTGCCATCTGACGTGAGGTATAATACCATCTGGGAGTTCTCGGCGAGTCCGTCCAGTGCACCCAGTCTTTACTGAGCACCAGTACACCATCCTTGATGTCAAACACCGATGGATATGGGATCATCCATCTCCCATCATATGGGTCAAGATGCGTATACACTAGTCTACTCTGGTGTATCGATGCCCTGTCTCGATACACCCTCGACTAGGAACAGTTATAGGATGTACTCGTCGACTACCGTGGCCCCACTAGTATGATCTCATCATAGTACCAGTAGTCGAGTACATATCCTAAGGGCTTTATCAACATGTAATATAGAGACAATCAGAGTACATGTTAAGATAAAGTACAACCAGATAGCATACTATCATGTCGAGCAAGAAAGTCCTCCCTATATATGTCCAAGCATCCATTATAATATACATCGTATGTACAGTAATGGCCTCTAGGGCATACATATAACTAACAATCTCCTACTTGCACTAGGGCCATCTGTTGTGGTATCACATACCCAACAATTAGCTGCGGTTGAAGTATCTCATACTCAACCATCCCATAAAAGTCTCTACTGGGAAAAAGGCCTTCGTGAGTGGATCCGCGTTGTTGTCCTCTGTGTCTACTCTCCTAACCTCGATCGCCCTGGAGATCAACCATCTCCATGATCAGGTGATACTGCCTAAGAATTATATCTGGATTTCTGATAGGACGGTAGTTCCTTGGCTAAAGCCACAACTCCATTGTCACACAATGGTAGGAACGAAGTTCATCTCATGAACTTATATATATCCAGACTGCCTCTTTGGTAGCATCCTTGGTAACGATGTATTTTGCCTTTAATCGTCTAGTATGTCACGGTATCTAGCTTGGAACTCTTCCAACATACCGTCCCTCCACTGAGGGTAAAGACAATGCCTGCGACTGACATTCAGTCATTTGTATCACCCTTGAACCTTTCCAGTGATTCTCCCCAGGATCGATTGATACCATCTTACTACAACTAGTAAGAATCCAAACATCCAATTAGATCTATCCCATAGATCCAAAAACCCAGGATTTAGGAGGTATCACTTTGATCCTATATGGAGAATCGTTGTGATAAGCGGAGATTGACCGAGCATAGCATATGAAACTCCTTCCCTATCAAGAGTATGTCATCCACGTACTCTACGAGGATCACCACCATACTCCCTACTACCTTTTTGTATATACAAGGTTCATCTACCATTTTGATGAAGTCAAACTCTTTGACTACCACATCAAAACAGATGTTCCAACTCCGCGATGCCTGTTTTATCATATAAAACATCTTGCACACGTTTCCGCTGCTCCCACTGTCTACGAAGCCCTCTGGCTGTGTACTTATAGACGCACTTTTCTAAAACATCATTTAGAAAAGCAGTCATGACACCCAACCGCCAGATATCGTAGTCATGGTATGTAGCCGTGGCAAGTAGGATTTGGATGGACTTAAGCATAGCTTTGAAAGTCTCAACTTTTCCATGTACACCAAGTAATCTTCTCAAGATATACTTGCTCCTGATGGGGATTTAACCCTTCAGATAAAGCAACCAAAGTCCATACTTTGTTGGTGTATAAGGATTCCATCTCAGATCGCTAAGCATCCAGCCATTCTTACAGAGTCTCACTCCTGATGGCCAGCTCGAAACTAGTTGGGTCATCATCTCATGATGCAATCCTCGCTCCCACTGTTATAGAGCAACGGAAGTATCACTCAGGTGGGTGAGGAACCCTACTAGATCGGCGGAGAGGCTGAGGTTCGTTGGAAACTATTGAATCCTTTGGTTCTACCAAATCATCAGCTGCAGTTTGTATAACTGGAACATTTCCAGTTCTACATAACAGACCTTGCCTCGAGCTTGTCCGGATTTTGCTTTTAGACATAGGCCGGACAACACCAAATCTTAACAAACTTAAGATATGGGCTCTTCCCTTTCCATATCACATATGAAGTGGTAGGCAACTGATTTGATTTGAACCCTATTCAATAGGTATGCAGCTTCTCAAGTGCATAACTCCCAAAAGGAAATAGGAAACTCAGTAGTAATCATCATAGAGCACACCATATCACATAGGGTGCTATTGCTCCGCCCCGATACACCGACGTGCTGTGGTGTATCCGGAGGAGTAATGCTGAGAGAGAATCTCATTCTCCTTTAGAATAGTCCAGGAATTCCGTGCTGAAGTATTCTCCTCCTTGATCTCATCAAAGGACATAATACTTATACTCGTTTTTGGTTCTCTACTTCTAACTTATATTCTGTGAATATCTCAAAAGCTTTAGACTTGTGTTTCAACAGGAACATATGTCTGAATCTTGAGAGATCATCAGAGAATGTAATGAAGTACAAAGAACCAGTCTTGGCATGTGTAGACAGGAGACTTTCATACATCACCATGTATCAATCCTAAGAGTTCACTAACTCTTTCTCTGTTTCCAATAAACAGAGCTATGGTCATCTTATCTTTGTGACATGACCGGAAAGTTTCACAAGATGTAAATTCAAACAGATTTAAATATGCATCTAAATGTAACTTAGCTAGTCGGGTCGCATTGATATGAACTAGTCTACAATGCCTCAAGAAGGATTCGTTCATTTCCGAACTCTTCCTCTCGTGTGTGTTCTGTATACTAAGAACTGTAGTTTGATTTATAACGCCAATGCTTTTAGATAACGTGCCTGAACCGATCAACTCTTGATATATGAAATGTTCAAAACATTATCCAACAATACAAAATTATATCCTTTCTTTACTAATAAAGAGACTGATATGATGTTGTATATCAGGTTCGGTATCTAATAACATTTGTTCAGAATCAATGTATTCTGGTAATACAGGGTGATAGTGACCAACAGACTTGGCTGCAACACATGCACCGTTTCTATCTCATGAAACTTATCACCCGTTCTCAGTTCTCTACCTATCTGTAGCCCATGTAACTGATTACATATGCGGGATCCTGATCCGGTATCACATACCCAGGATGTAAAGGATACTGAGAAACAGTTCTCTGTAATGAACACACCCGAAGATGATGCATCAATATGCACTTTCTTCGTTTGGGCAGCACGGGAAAATCTGGTATTCCCCAATTTCCTACTCTGTCTTATAACAATTATAAGTTGGAGCGGTACCAAAGTTCTCCAGCTCAGTATATCAAGCGGGTTCGGTTAATACATCCGTATTATTATCTTGATTAAGGCGTGATATGGTCGCTACCTGGAGAGAGAGAGAAGAAAACACTCAGCGTATGCTCTTGCAAGATTAGATTGGTTATCTAATATATCTAATCAGGATGTCACCCACTGTTTTAATCAAATCTTCCTTCAAACCCTAAAAGGAAAAACTAGCCGGGATTAATTACACGCTACAAGTTTGCCAATCATTCAGCCAGGCCAGTGTCGGTACTTTGAGGGAGGTCCCCCGTGCTTTCGCATGAACCTAATTAAAGTAAACCTCATTTTCCCAGGGGCGTAACCCCGTTAACACCTTTCTAGACACCTACTTGATCGGCTAATTGTAATGTGTAAAACTCTCCCAGGAGTAACTCTTACTCATAGCGGGTATCGGGATCCAACTATCTCATAGAAGGTATGCAATCTCATTGCAAATTTCAACACTTGAAATTCCCAATAATATTTTACCCCTAGCGTCCTATGACCTTGACGGAGGCCAAACTACCCATAGTCCGCTAGTCAAGTTCAACCCGTCATTTCCTGATTGAATTAAACCCACCCGCACGACCCTTGACGGAGGCCAAACAACGCCGTACGAATACCCTAATCCAATCGCATCGTATGCTAGCAGATAAGCATTAGTTAGCTACCGTACACTACGCCTTGACTGAGGCCAAACTACCGCAGCACGAATACTAACTAGTACTTATCTGAAATGACAGAGGGCTACGACAGGTTTTTAAGAAAACCCATTGCGTAATGAACTTGATATCGTTGTAGAATCGAGTGATTTTAAATGGAGTGTTTTTTAGGCTTTTCTAGTTTTGCTAAAGGGGTCACTCCCGGTGAAGGGATCGTCGGCCCTTTCCTCATCGAATAAGGTGCAGGATATTTCATAAATATCACTATGCAAAGCAAGAACTATAGAAGCAATCAAAAGACAAACTGAGTTTGTAGAATCTGCTAGTTTCACTAAAGAGGTCACTCCCGGTGAAGGGATCTCGGCTCTTTCCTTATCGAATAAGGTGATGGATGTTCTACAAGGAACACCGCTATGCAAAGCAAGAACTAGAGCTACCAGTTTTTAAACAAGTTTCTACAACATCTTTAGGTTTCTTTTATTTCATTAATCTCATTAATGAAGTCCCATTTTTAATTATGCTTCACAAGCATCACATTTGAAACGAAATCAACAATATATAATATATATCTCATATATATATAATATAAACATTCGTCTCAGGCAGTAATATGATCTCATCACAGAACATTGCAGCAGAAGAACATATATTAAATATTGTATATACTAGGATGTCCGTGTTTTCAATACGAGCCAGTATAAAACACGGATTCCACGGTCGCGATGAATAGCCAAACCCGCATCCCAAGACCCCTACGAGAGCGGCAAGCAACACTGCCAATTCTAGGGTTAGGAGACCCGGTCTCGACTCCTCGAGATGGTCTCCCACTGGACCCCAGAACCCGGTTACTTGTGCTCTCCGCCTTGGGTCTACCTAGTGCGGAAAAGTAAATAATATACAACGGTGACATCATCCTCAGCCCGGAAGTGCCCCAATAAAAGAATATTACATACAAATGAATTTTACATGAATGAAAAAGAAAAAACTCTCATCTCACATAAAACCCCCGGCTATTCAGAACGCGACGATCCAAAATAACATATCACAGCAACACATAATATCTCATATCATCAACGTAAGCAAGTATGCGTATCCCGATTGTCGTTGATGTATAGCAACGAAGCCGGCAATACACCACATACTACGCTTACGGTCACATAAAAGAAAGTGTAAAACTACAACAGTTGGAATCCGCAACCTTCTTAGACATCGCATGCCTAACCAAATGAATTCCTTAGACATCTCATGCCTAACTATTATAAACCCCGCATTTTAGTCTCATTATCGAAAACTCTTTTTAATATCAAGTCGGGCAATTCAACAAGAATCCCGACATCCTGATCGAATGCTCGTCGCAAACTTTAGTAGACGGCCGCACCCCCGGATGCCATCGACGAAGTGCACTAAGGCGGAACACCGCTGCCGCAAGCACCCGAACGGATGCTTTTGGCGACGGGGTTCTCCTACAGTCACTTGGTCGGGGCTATGGGGCGTCGCTGTCTATTAAGTTTACCCGGCGAGTATCCGTGTACATTACGTGATTGCGACGGACTTTTTATCGCATCAAAATTTCATGGCAACCGATCATCAGAGACTAAACTGCTAGATTTATAACATTCAAATTAGTTATCTGATAACTACATGTGGATTCCAAATATTGTATCGCATTCCAGATAAATAGACAATCTTAAACTTTCCGATCGAATAATCAAACACCCAAGATTTCCCCAATATATCTCAACACTTGAAATCAGTTTAAAAACATCCATCACATGCCACAGTACCAATGGTCCAGCCGTAGAAGGGTCAAGCCAACGCCTCACATGTGGCACGCCGTACTGTCCCAAACCCTACGGTTTAGAGGCAGTTCAAGACGGTCACATAATCGAGTTAAGGTTTGTTGTCTTGTAGAGGGTCCACCGCCTTACTTGCACGACTTAGAATGTTCTTAAACTCGAGAAAAAATCCAACTTTTGAAAAAATTTCCGACCGGGGAAAAAGTTAGTTATTGATATCCGTTCGAACTTTTTAACAGTTTATAAAAAATACCCGGACAAACTAAACGAAGTTAAATTATCCGATCGAATCAACGAGTCCCCAATACAACCCTAAAAAACTCAACACTTGAGTGGAATTAAAACATTCCCAGAAAAAATTCCCAAGAAAGGACCTAAGAATAAATATATAAAATTCCAGGGACTAATTCACAATTTTGGCCGCGGAACCGCCGCCAAACCCTTGGTTTGGCCGCGGTTCCGCGGTCATATTATCGAATTAATGGGCCGTACTTCACAGTAATTCTTAGTTTTTCCTGCTTGTTTTTCTGAGTATTTTTAATACTGAAAAAATCACATTTTTAGAAAATGTACATAGAGGGGTATAAGCCGGGTATTCGGAGTTCGATCGGACTTTAAACTTCGTCTAGACTTCGTCTAAAGCTTTAGCTTGGCTCTGATACCAATGTAGGGTTGCTAGGCACGCTCACAAGGTTCTACGAGGCATTAACCATGCCCGATTAAAATTTTAGCCGTGCCGAACAACCCAAAGCCGGATCTTTAAACTAGGGTTTAGGCGAAAACAAGTATGTTAAATAGTTTAACACTAAGTGAGAGGGATTACAACCTTTGTAGATCCGGTCCTTCACTTCAATAGCTCCGTGTAGATGTCCCCTTCGCTGCGATCGTGAACTCCGGACTCTAGAGAAGCTCCACACGAAGAAAGAACGTGCTTGCTTCGATGACTTCGAGGCCGAAGATGATCTAGGTCGGGGAGACACTAACTCAAGCTATTCCTTCACTAGGTCAAGAAATTTGTGAAGAGAACACACTCTACTACATGGAAAGTGGTAGAGGATGAAGAAGTAGGAAGTGGGCTCACTTTAGAATTGATTTTCTCACACTTTTTCTCATGGCACCATTAGAGCTAGTAAGCTTTTCATGGAGCTTGATGAAGAAGAAGAAGAAGAAAGAATAATATCATCATATGAATTAATCCTCCTCAATAATGTAACTATGGGTGAGTTAAGCTATCATGCTTAACTCATGTAGAGAATTGACCAAGGTATATGGTTAAGGGTTGGGTTAACTAAATATCCTTAAGAATGACAAAAGAGTTGACTTTGTCAATGTTTCCACAAGCTTCATGAAAGCTTGAGAACTTTGACAATGTCTTTCTCTTTTGTTATTCTTAAGATATAAACAAAACCCTAATCTTTACCCTAATCTTGGTATAAGTCTCATACACCCATCTTTGATGTATCATCAAGCATGACACAATTATATGTACACAAATATATATCACATATACACTTATGCACAATCTAGTGAGAAAATAAATCATAAGTGAGCTAATACTAGTTAATGTAATGTAATATATCAAATATATAATTATACATTAAATTATTAAATCAACTCTTGATTTAATAACCCGGCTATAACCGACTAATATCATGTGTAACAACTTATCGAATCAACACTTGATCCGATAACCCGGCTATATCGCATACAACCGATCAATGTCACGAATCGCGAGAATATAATACGGTATCTCATATCGTATTAATCTCGGTCCCGCACATATCACATATGTGCTCCTACTCCGTTTCGCTTGAGCCAGGAAACCCCTGTGTAGGACTCTAAAGACTCGTCAATACGCCGGCAGTAGGTGATGATCATATCAAACACCCACAAGCCGCAAGCGGTCTGCTAAACGTAACGGCCACCCGGGTATTGAGCGATCAGAAGATCAACAAGAAAGCCTGTACATTCTCCTGTGAATCCAATCAGTAACACTCCCGTACAGTCCGGTCTCGTCGTCTGATATGTCGCATATCTCTCCTAGGGGTGGTAAACGTCAGACCCCAGTAGCTCGATAAGTCGTGTCGATATGAGGTCTATAACAGTTTGAGAAACTACTGATAACACTTACCAGTAAATCTCAGCAACCCTGGCCAGGGATTTCCGGTTATAGCCAATCGAACACAGCATAACATCAACTCCCTATACCGGGAGAGACGAATCCCCTCCTATCGCTCATTGCCTCCATGTGATTTGGGACTGTACCCAAAAGGAACCTTTTTGCACGCCCTCTTGGACGTGGTTTGATGGAAATCAAAGCACAGTGGGAATCACACAAAACTCTATGACGATCTCGGGTCAACAGACTACTCTGTACTGGTGTCACCGGAAAACTGCCATCTGACGTGAGGTATAATACCATCTCGGATTTCTCGGCGAGTCCGTCCAGTGTTCCCAGTCTTTACTGAGCACCCGTACACCATCCTTGATGTCAAACACCGATGGATATGGGATCATCCATCACCCATTATATGGGTCAAGATGCGTATACACTAGTCTACTCTGGTGTATCGATGCCCTGTCTCGATACACCCTCGACTAGGAATAGTTATAGGATGTACTCGTCGACTACCGTGGCCCCACTAGTATGATCTCATCATAGTCCCAGTAGTCGAGTACATATCCTAAGGTCTTTATCAACATGTAATATAGAGACAATCAGAGTACATGTTAAGATAAAGTACAACCAGATAGCATACTATCATATCGATCAAGAAAGTCCTCCCTATATATGTCAAAGCATCCATTACAATATACATCGTATGTACAGTAATGGCCTCTAGGGCATACATATAACTAATAACTAGCAGGTTCCCGGCGAGTCCGTCCAGTGTACTCATGACCCAATGAGCACCTGTATACTATCTTAGGTGAACAAACTAACACCAATGGCTTGTGAGACCTGGCCAATGCCCCTTGTCGGGGTCTCGATCAGTATACACTAGTCTACACTGGAGTATCGATGCCCGGTCTCGATACTCCCACGACTAGGGACATTTAAGGTTGTGCTTATAGACCCCCAGCTCCCACGTATTTGATCGCCATCATAATGCTGGCTGTCAAGCAAGAATCCTATGGGCTCTATCAACATGTATATGATGATAAAGACAAACAAGATAGCAAACTATCATCTTGAGTAAGACTGTTTCATCGGTATAGGTCCTGCCTCAATCATCATAATCACATGTCCGCGACTATGATAATTGCTTTGAGGGCACTATAGCCAACAATCTCCCACATACACTTAAAGCCAATTATTGCGATGTCGCATACTCACAACCCGTGTGATACCGAACACCCAACTTCTCTACTAATCAGTTTCGCAAAGTCTATTTGCGAAAATGATTGTGTTCGAGAAATAGCCTCAGTGAGTGGATCCGCTCCAATGTTTCTTTATGTATCTCTCTTAATCTCAACTTCGCGGAGAAAACTATCTCCCGAAATGAGCAAAACTTGTCTTAGAATTTGTCTGGATATCTGATGGGACCCAGTTCTCAAATGAATTCCAAATCCAGCAAACTACTTAGACTGTATCGTCCACTGAATTTAATCAATATCTTGCGCCATGCCTTTCCTCAGTATTCGCTTGGACCACCCATCCAACATACCGTCCCTCAGAAGAGGGAAAACTATAACTCTGACAGTCACTCTGTCATCCAGGTCACCTTGGAAGCCTGATATGATAACCGTCTCCAGGAGGAGGCTGCCGTTACCATATCCCAAGAACTCTCACTTATGTTCATAAACTACTTCCCAATGTTTCTCCAGGATTGGATTAATATATCTGCTTATTGCATCTAGTGCAAAAGCAATATTTGGTGTGGTACTCGACATTTCATGATTAACTCAGTTGCCTAAGCAAGTGATATGTTAATCATGCAGATCCCTCTCCCCTTTAGTCTGTAAGACACCTTTAGAGAGGTTGACTCCATCACTTGCAGGTCCACCACCATGCCAGGAGTCGTCCATTCTAAAATATCTTTAGAATAATGTTAAAGTACCTAAATTGGGATACTTCCCAAATCTAGATCTAAAAACATAGATCTAGTAACCAGGAAACTTGATATTATTTCCTACTATAGTACAACCAAAGTATAACCGATCGTAGTATAGGAATATCCTTTCCTATGAAGTGCATGTCATCCCAATACCTGGACATCACTCTCTACTACCTTCTTACCAGATCCATCTCCTATTCTGATGAGGTCAAGACCTATGACTGTCACATCAAAAATAGATGATCTATTTCCTCTATACCTGCTTTAGTCTATAAATAGACATAAGCTACTTGCCTACTAAGCTTCCGCTGCTCCCACTAACTACAACAACCCTCTGGCCGAGTCATATACACGTGCACTTCTAAAGCTAGTTTAGAATGACGCTATACTCATCCTCCTGCCGGGTCTTATAGTCTAGAATAGCTGCAATGGCACGTCTGGGTAAACAAGAACCTCCCTATCACCGTCTCTGAGAAGACCGAAGTACCTCTCGGGTGCCTGTGGTTACCCACCAAATCTGCGGAGTGGATAATGGAACATCAAATCCAATTGAATCCTTAGGTTTTATTAAATTTCCAGTAATCGTTTGTGGTTCTGGAATAATATCCAGTTCTACCATACTCCCACTTGTGTTTTTCTGAAAAAGTCCATTTTACTAAAACTGTGGCGAGTGAAGAGAAATATAAATACTGATCTTCCTGATGGTAGAAAGTTAACCCTCGTCAAAGCCCGGGATAACCCACAAACTGCCATTACTGAAACGTGCCTTGAGTTTATCCGGATTCTGGTTTTAAGCATCAGCCGGACAACTCCCTATACCTCAACATCGTTAAGATATAAATTGATTCTATATATATCTGATATAGAAACAAAAGCACTAATTTAGTTGGAACCAGATTAAAAATCATGCAGCTGTCTCCAGTGCATATCAACCAAATGGAAAGAGAACAATCAGCATTACTCATCTAGGAGTGCATCCATATATGAGTAACCCGAAAGAGAAGAAAGTTCTCAAAACCAATACTATCAACGGAATACCAAACACAAGTATATACATCTTCGACTATTTCGAAGAATCCTGGTACTTCTGATAAATGGTTCTCAACTTTATTCTTATACATATAACTTCTCAATATCTGGACTTTGCATTTCAACGAAATACTTGTCCAGAACTGGAGAAGTCACAAGTAAACAAAATATAGTACGGGTACCAACCCAATTGTCCTAACGGATACTGGACAACATACAATACTTTGTATAGGTCCCCTGAGTCCAATAACTCAAACTCTGTGCGTCGTAGGTTGAAAAACTAAACTTTGATTAAGAAGAGTTACACCGCTGTAGAATGCACCTTACCTAATCACCAACTGATATAGGTAAATGTCATAGACACAATATCAAAAAGTTATATCTCACTTTATAAAATAAATGTACAAATATATCAGTTTGAAATTGGTGCATAACAACGGATATTCAAAACTAAATATTTGCCATCCGGCAAATCCTGGTGATTTTCTCAAATATCACCAATTACAACTAATTCCGATATAATGAGGATCTAATCACCCAATTCCCAATATCTCACTCCCACTCACCATCCGCAATAACATGCAGATGTGAGAACTGATCTGGTAAATACATACCCTGGAGTTAGATTCCAATTAGGAAAACAGTTTCAATTAACATAGCATAGTCAAACTAAAACATGAAAATGTTTCAAAAGGGTTAACTGGTATTCCTAGTAACGCCTATTCCATTATCCTGATTCACGACAGTAACCATATACTTGCCTGCCCTCTCTGCAATCCCTTTATTATGTCTTTACTTATTACCTTCTATACACCTCTTTTACGTTAATTGGTTTTCTTCATTCCCTACCTTTCGGCACCAGCTTAAGGTTTGGAAGAAGACTATCCAATAAGAGTAATAGGTGTACTCTCCTAATCCTAGGAGCCCTCGCAACCTGAGAGAAGGTAAAGAGAAAAGACAACCGAATAATCTTATTCAAACTCTCCAGAACCAGAATCCATCCTCAAAAAAGTTCCTTCGAGTTCGTATGTAACTATACGATGGATTTATCCAATGGAAGTGGATATCCGTAGTGATACGGAGTGTTCTAGAGAAAAAGCAAAGTGGATGTTGGAGTGGCACGGGTATACACGGTTTTTTGTCGTGAATGATGGTGATCGCAATTTCCTTTGCCATTATTCTAATCCCTTTATATGTCTTTACTTATTACTTTCTGTACACCACAGATAAGCTTGTTGGTTTTCTTCCTTCCCTACCGTTCAGCACCTGCCTATGGTCTGGAGGAAGACTATCCAATAAGCTCAATAGGTGTACCCTCTCCTAATCCTAGGAGCCCTCACAACCTGAGAGAAGGTAAAGAAAAAAGACAACCGAATAATCCTATTCAATCTCTCCAGAACCAGAATCCATCCTCGAATCAGATCCTTTGAGTTCGTATATAACCATACGATGGATTTATCTAATGGAAGTGGACGTTCGTAGTGATACGAGGTGTTCTGGAAAAATGTAAAGGTGATATAGAAGTGGCAATGACGTATGCGACACCGTGACATTCCAAAAGCCAAAGTGTTTTAAGAAGGTTCGGTCAACTTGGTTTCATGAGTTTTAGTCAAAGGTCGGGTCATAGTCGCAGCCAGAGAGAGTGAGAGAAGAAACACTCAGCGTGCACTCTAACCTAAATCAGAATGGTTAATCATTTTATCTAATCAGGATGGCTCCCACTGTTTCCTCGAATTGTCCTCCAAACCTAAAAGGAGAATTAGTCGGAATCACCCGAGGAGTAATCCTACTCATCATTGGGAATTGGGATCCAACTATCATTGGATGATAACTTGATGGAAGCCACTCAAGTAACTACACTCCAGAAGGTATGCGCAAGCCTGGCAAGTTTCCTGTATGTTTGAAACTCCCGATATGATTTTTTACCCCTAGGACCCAAATGACCATGACAATGCCAACATATCAAATAGTCCTAGTCAAGTTCAACCCGTCATTATCTTGATTGCGTTAAACCCACCCGTATGAGTCCTTGACAATGCTAACATAACCGTACGACTGTCCTAACCAATCCACATATCCATGCGACAGAAAAGCATTACAGAGCTACCGAATAATACGCCTCGGCAATGCACGACATACGTAGCACGAATACTAAGCAATACTGATCTGAAATGACGGAGGGCTACGGCTAGTTTTTGGCGAAAAACCTTTAACGTAATGAACTTGATATCGTTGAAGGAATCCAAGTGGTTTTTACAAATATATAGTGGCGAAGACTTTTGCTAAAGAGGTCACTCCCGGTGAAGGGATCTCGGCTCTTTCCCAGTCGAATGGGGTGCAGGATATCCCAAACTGAATACCACGATGCAAAGCAAAAATAATCGACTATTGTAAAGTTATTACGTTGACGCAAACTTTTACCCAAGGGGTCACTCCCGATGAAGCGATCTCGGCCCTTGCCTCGTCGAATGAGGTGCAGGATATTCCAAAATGAATACCACGGTGCAAAGCAAAAGAGAACGTCTGTAAAGTCAGTTTTTAAAAACTTGGTTCCAACAACATCATATATAGGTTTTGTTTTATCCTTTCATTGATAAGAATCTATGCAGTCCCATCAATTAATCACACCAGAAAAGAACGAAAATAAAATGTACGTATATGCCATCCGCATTCGCCACTGGGTCCCGTCATCACCCGTTGGGTTACTTAACTAACGACAGAGCGGGGATTGGAGTAGCGCGAGTGCAAAACATATACAACATCTACTAGTATATATAAATATATATATATAACATTCGTCCCAGGCATGATATAAGCTACATCACAGAAACATCACAGAAGCAACACAGAATGGTGGATAATCTAGAGCCCCGGATTTCACTTGAGCTGCAAGTGAGACCCGATGTTCCCTGTCGTGTGGATAGCATGTGCAATGAAAACCTAGACCCCTATGAGCGTGGCAAGTTACCCGCAAAACCAGAAGCGAGGCAGCCCCCTTCAGCAACGTGAATGGACCACCCAGCACTTCACGGAATCTGGTAACTTGAGCACCCCTCCTGGGTCAACCTATACCCCTACGAGTGCGGCGAATAGCCCGCCAATTCTAGAGTAAGGTCCCCTCCGTCTGAATGCCTTGAGATGCGGACCAGTTTCCCTCTAGAACCCGGATATTCGTGCACTCCACCTCGGGGTAATCCTAGTACAGAAAATAAAATAATATACAAGGGTGACATCGACCTCAGCCTGGTCGTGCCCCAAAAGAATAATATACAATCTGGAAGTGACGGCAGTCCACATGTCGGACGCTCGCCCCGCAATATCAAATGTACAAATGAAATAAAACTGTACTAGCATTGCACCATTGCTATCCACCACGACGATCCAACCAACATCACAGCACAACACAGAACATCAATGTGAATGCCACGTTCGCAAACCCATCTAAAAGACATATAGCAATTAGACGAGTTTACCGATCAAGTGACATTCACGGTCACAGATTATAATGTATGTACTGATAAATGCACACTTAAATTATCGATCGACAAAGTTCCAAATTGGCCCCAATAGCAAAACCAACACTTCACAGAAACCTGGGCCAAAACAGAATATTACAAAAATCACAATTCCAAGTCAGGGGCTACAGGAAAAATTTCGAAGCCCGTCGCCACAAAATTGCTGCGGATCCGCCGCCAATAGCGGGTAAGTGTGGCGGTTCTACGGCGCTTTAGAGGGATCAAAAGCCCAAATTTTTTCTGTACCCATAAAATCGCCTGCACGGATTTTTAAGCCACTGGAAAATAATTTTTGAACACTTTTGAAAATCGACAGAGAACAGAAAATTGGAATCGTGATTTTGGAAATTTCCGTCGATCGATCTTTCAAGCACGTTTAAACAAGCTAAAAAGGGGTTTAAAGGATGTCTCTGATACCAAGAAGGGTCCCGGCAGCGCCCCGGCCATCGAAACGCGGCCAAAATGCGGAATAAATTTTTTCTAAACTGGCGCTACAGCTACCCGATTTTCGGATCAACCTTAAACCCTAAACTAGAAAACTAATTAAGAGTTAGAATCGTTATACCGAGTTGATCCGAGTCCTTCGGTCTTCATTCCAAGCTCCTAACGGTTCTTTGACGAAGTTTGGTTGCCGGTCTTCCTTTATCTCCGATGATCCACCCGAGGGAAACGGCGCAAGCTCCAACCTCGACAAACGCGGTAACCGACGCTCCAAAGTCGCTAGCGATGGAGAGTGAGGGTGTATGAAAGAGTTACTATAATTTTCTCTCTACCCATGAGCTCAAGAGAACATCCATAGAAGATGAATGGAGGTGATGAAGCTTTTTTGCGTGAACCAAAATGGTTAAGTCTTTTTCTTGAGAGCATGAGAGAGTGGGAGTGAGTGTAATGCCATCACCAAATCAAAAATATGAAATCCCACCAAGATAAGTTCCCCCCCCATTTCTCATGCCCACAAAAAAATATCATTTCATTTGTTTAATCTCATTGAACAAATGCAACCATACCTAGGTCTATGCTTTGACCCATGCCTTTGCCACATCATCCCTTCCATCTCATTTATAAAACAAATGATTTTCCAAAATGGAAAATCATATAAATGAGGTAGCATCTTCTTCTAGAAGCTATTCCGTACAAAATACGGAATACTTCCTGGTACATGTACCGAAATTCATATACGCGTATTCGTACCAAAATACGAATAGCCGAGAGAGAAAACGAATAGTGAACAATAATACTAGAGTATGTATATACAAATACATATATAAATTATTAAATCAAAGCCTGATTTAATAAACTGGCTTAATCCTAAGCCGCTAGTACTATCAACCGTACAATTAAAGTCTGCGCAGCAAGTGCACATATTTAATCGGACATCTGTATGTATCAACATACCTCATGTACACCATATCGCCTGTGTTGGGTCACGGCATCGCCCCGGCCATCTAAACGTGGCCAAAATGCAGAATAAAAATTTCTAAACCGGCGCTACCGTTACCCGATTTACAGATCGACCTTAAACCCTAATCTAGCAAACTAATCTAAGAGTTAGAATCGTTATACCGAGTTGATTCGTGTCTTTCGGTCTTCATTCCAAACTCCTAGAGATTCCTTGATTTGGTTTTGTCGCCGGACTTCCTCCATCTCCGATGATCCACCCGAGGGGAACGGCGCAAGCTCCAGCTTCGTCGAACGAAGCAACCGACGCTCCAAAATTTCTAGCGATAGAGAGTCGAGGTGTATGGAAATGTCACTACATTTTTCTCTCAACCCAAAGTGCTCATGGAGCAACCATAGAAGATGAAGATGGAAGTGATGAATACTTGGCATGAACCACAATGAAAAATAGTTAACTCCTTTTGTGTGAATGAGAAAGTGAGAGAGAGCTAGTGTAATGTTTCATGTAATCACCAAATGAAATGAACCCCACTCCCAAAAAATGTGTCCGGCCCCCCTCTCTCTCCTTGACAAAAAAATCATTTTCTTTTTACAATTTTCCATTAAACAAATCCAACCATACTTCAAGCCCATACCTTGTCCATGTTCATGCCACGTCATACCTCCACCTCATTTGTTAATCAAATGAATTTCCATAAATGGAAATTCATACAAATGAGGTGGCACCTTCTACAAGCTATTCCATAGAAAATACGGAATACTTCCCGGTACATGTATCGAAATACATATACGCGTATTCGTACCAAAATACGAATAGCCGAGAGAGAAAACGAATAGTGAACAATAATACCAGAATACATATATATATATATATATATAAATACATATGTAAATTATTAAATCAAAAACCTGATTAAATAATCTGGCTTAATCCTAAGCCGCGAGTATTATCAACCGTCCGATTAAAGTCTGCGCAACATGCACATATTTAATCGGACACCTGTATGTACCAACATACGCCATGTACACCATATCGCCTGAACCGTGAAAACCCTCTGTGTGGGACTCTAAAGACTCGTCAATACGCTGGCAGTGGGTTTAACCACAAGCACGTCAGCGGCACTAGCTGTACGTAACGGCTAACCAGGTATTGAGCGAAAGGGAGGACGACGAGCAAACTCATCCTGAACCCCTACGGAGCCTGACAGTGACAATAGCCATACAGTCCGGTTTGTTCGTCTAAGAATATCACATATCGAGTCTCGAGGGGTGGATAAAGTCAGACCCCCAACAACGCGATATTCAGTGTCGGCAGGTAACCCATCACCTCCTGGGAAACTATCGATCTTGGATCGGTAATCCTCGTCTACCATGGCCATGGATTTGTGGTGATGGACACCCTTACACAACGCGACATCGACCCCCAATACCAGGAGAGACGAATCCCCGACTATCCGATCACTGCCTCCATGTGGCTCGGGACTGTACCCAACTAAAACATGTTTGCACAACTCCTTTGAGCCGTGGTAAGGTAGTAATCAAAGCACAGTGGGAACTCACACGAGACAAATGACGATCTCAGGTCAACAGACTAACCTGTACACATGTCACCTACGAACTGCTATCTGACAATAGGTATAATACCAACTAGCAGGTTCCCGACGAGTCCGTCCAGTGTACTCATAACCCAATGAGCACCTGTATACTATCTTAGGTGAACAAACTAACACCAATGGCTTGTGAGACCTGGCCAGCGCCCCTCGTCGGGGTCTCGATCAGTATACACTAGTCTATACTGGAGTATCGATGCCCGGTCTCGATACTCCTACAACTAGGGACATTTAAGGATGTGCTTATAGACCCCAGCTCCCACATATATGATCGCCATCATAATGATGGCGGTCAAGCAAGAATCCTATGGGCTTTATCAATATGATGATAAAGACAAACCAGATAGCTTACCATCATCTTGAGTAGGACTGTTTTATCGGTATAGGTCCGCACCCAATCATCATAATCACAAGTCCGCGACTATGATAATTGCCTTGAGGGCACTATAGCCAACAATCTCCCACTTACACTTAAGGCCAATTATTGCGATGTCGCAACTCACAGCCCGTGTGATACCGAACACCCAACTTCTCTACTAATTAGTTTTGCAAAACCCATTTGCGAAAATGATTGCGTTCGAGAAATAGCCTTAGTGAGTGGATCCGCTCCAATATTTCTTTCTATATCTCTCTATATCTCAACTTCGCGGATAAAGCTATCTCCCGAAATGAGCAATACCTGTCTTAGAATTTGTCTGGATATCTGATTGGACCCAGTTCATAAATGAATTCCAAATCCAACAAACTTCTTAGACTGTATCGTCCTCTGAATTTAATCAGTATCCTGCGCCATGCCTTTACTTAGTATTCGCTTGGACCACCTGTCCAACATACTCTCCCTCAAAAGAAAGGAAAAACTATAACTCTGACAGTCACTCTGTCTTCCAGGTCACTTTGGAATCCTGAAATGATAATCGTCTCCCGAAGGAGGCTGCCGTCACCATATCCATAGAAGATCCATTTATGTTCATAAACTGCTTCCCAATGTTTCTCCAGGATTGGATTAATATATCTGCTTATTGAATCTAGTGCAAAAGCAATATCTGGTGTGGTACTTGACATTTCATGATTAACTCAATTTCCTAAGCAAGTGATATGCTAATCATGCAGATCCCTCTCCCCTTTAGTCTGTAAGACACCTTTAGAGAGGGTGACTCCATCACCTGCAGGTACACCACCATACCAGGAGTCATCCATTTAATGTCAAAGTACACAGATTAGGATACTTCCCAAATCTAGATCTAAAACAATAGATCTAGTAACCAAAAACCCTGATATTATGTTCATATCCTATGTGGAGAAACAACTTTATGACAAACACAATATAACCGATCGTAGTATAGGAATATCACTTCCTACCAAGTGCATGTCATCCTAATACCTGGACATCGCTATCTACTACCTTCTTATTAGATCCATCTCCTATTCTGATGAAGTCAAAACCTATGACTGTCACATCAAAAATTAGATGATCTATTTCCGCAATACCTGCTTTGGTCTATAAATAGACATAAGCTACTTGCTCACTATGCTTCCGCTTCTCCCACTGACTACAACAACCCTCTGGCAGAGTCATATATACGTGCACTTCTAAAGTTAGTTTAGAACGACGCTATACTTATCCTCCTGCCGGGTCTTATAGTCTAGAACATCAGCAAATGGCAAGTCTGGGTAAACAAGAACCTCTCTGTCACCGTCTCTGAGAAGACCGAAGTACCCCTCGGGTGCCTGAGGTTACCCACCAAATCTGCGGAGTGGCTAATGGAACATCAAATCCAATTGAATCCTTAGGTTCTATTAAATTTTTAGTAATCGTTTGTGGTTCTGGAATAACTTCCAGTTCTACCATACTCCCACTTGTGTTTTCTGAAAAAGTCCATTTTACTAAAACTGTGGCGAGTCAAGAACAATATAAATATTAATCTTCCTGATAGTAGAAAGTTAACCCTCGTCAAAGCCCGGGATAACCCACAAACAGCCATTACTGAAACGTGCCTTGAGTTTATCCGGATTCTGGTTTTAAGCATCTGCCGGACAACTCCCTATACCTTAATATCGTTAAGATATAAATTGATTCTATATAAAACTAATATAGAAACAAAAGCACTAATTTAATTGGAACCAGATTCAAAATCATGCATCTCCAGTGCATATCAACCAAATGGAAGGAGGCTATTCAGCATTACTCAACTAGGAGTGCATCCATATATGAGTAACCTGAAGGAGAAGAAAGTTCTCAAAACCATTACTATCAATAGAATACCAAACACAAGTATCTACATCTTCGATTTTATCGAAGAATCCTGATACTTCCAACAAATGGTTCTCTACTTTATTCTTATACCTATAACGTCTCAATATCTGGACTTTGCATTTCAACGAAATACATGTCCGGAACTGGAGAAGTCATAAGTAAACAGAATATAGTACGAGTACCAACCCCTTTTGTCCTAAAGGACACTGGACAACATACAATACTTTGTACAAGTCCCCTGAGTTCAATAACTCAAACCTTGTGCGTCGTAGGATGAAAAACTGTACTATGGTTAAGAAGAATTACACCGCTGTTGAATGCACCTTACCTAATCACCAACTGATATAGGTAAATGTCACAGACATAATTTCAAAAAGTTATATCTCACTTTATAAAATAAACGTACAGATATATCAGTTTGAAATTGGTGCCTAACAACTGATATTCAAAACCAAATATTCGCCGTCGGGAAAAATCCAGAAGATTTCCTCAAATATCACCAATTACAACGAATTCCTATATAATGAGGATCTAATCACCCAATTCCCAATATCTTACTCCCACTCACCATCCGTAATAACATGCAGATGTGAGAAACTGATCTGGTAAATACATTCCCTGGAGTTAGATTCCAATTGGGAAAACAGTTTTCAATTAACATTGCACAGTGAAACTGAAACATGAAAATGTTTCAAAAAGGGTTAACTGGTATTCCTAGTAACGCCTCTTCCATTATCCTGAATCATGACAGTAACCATATACTTACTTGCCCTCACTGCAATCCTTTTATTATGTCTTTACTTATTACCTCATGTACACCTCCTTTATGATAATTGTTTTTCTTCATTCCCTACCTTTCGGCACCAGACTAAGATTTGGAAGAAGACTATCCAATAAGCCTAATAGGTGTACTCTCCTAATCCTAGGAGCCCTCGCAACTTGAGAGAAGGTAAAGAGAAAAGACATCTGAATAATCCTATCCAATTTCTCTTGAACCAGAAACCATCCTCGAATCTGGAACGAATTCCTTCGAGTTCGTATGTAACTATACGATGGCATATCCAATGGAAGTGGATATCCGTAGTGATACGGAGTGTTCTAGAGAAAAGCAAAGTGGATGTAGGAGTGGCAGGGGTATACACGGTCTTTGTCGTGAATGATGGTGATCGAAATTTCCTTTGCCATTATTCTAATCCCTTTATATGTTTTTACTTATTACCTTCTGTACACCACACTTAAGCTTAATTAGTTTTCTTCCTTCCCTACCGTTCGGCACCTACCTATGGTTTGGAAGAAGACCATCCAATAGGCTCAATAGGTGTACCCTCTCCTAATCCTAGGAGCCCTCACAACCTGAGAGAAGGTAAAGGGAAAAGACAACCGAATAATCCTATTCAATCTGTCCAGAACCAGAATCCATCCTCGAAAAAGTTCCTTCGAGTTCGTATATAACCATACGATGGATTTATCCAATGGAAGTGGACGTTCGTAGTGATACAAGGTGTTCTGGAGAAATGCAAAGGTGATATAGAAGTGGAAATGATATATGCGACACCGTGACATTCCAAAAACCAAAGTGTTTTAAGAAGGTTCGGTAAACTTGGTTTCATGAGTTTTACTCAAAGGCCCGGTCATAGTCGCAGCCAGAAAGAGAGAGAGAAAAGAAACACTCATCGTGCACTCTAACCTAGATCAGAATGGTTAATCATTTTATCTAATCTGGATGGCTCCCACTGTTTCCTCGAATTCTCCTCCAAACCCAAAAGGAGAATTAGTCGGAATCACCCGAGGAGTAATCCTACTCATCAGTAGGAATCGGGATCCAACTATCATCGCATGATAACTTGATGGAATCCACTCAAGTCACTACACTCCAGAAGCTATGCGCAAGCCTGGAAAGTTTCCTGTATGTTTGAAACTCCCGATATGTGTTTTTACCCCAAGCGGCTTATGACCTTGACAGAGGTCAACATATCATAAGTCGCAAGTCAAGTTCAACCCGTCATTGTCCTGGATTAACTTAGACCCACCCGCACGAGCCCTTGACAGAGGTCAACATGATCATGCCACTGTCCTAAATAATCGCATATATATGCAACAAACAAGCATTACCCAGCTACGATGCACTGTGCCTTGACAGAGGTCAACATACACAACATGAATACTAAGTAATACCTGTAAGAAATGACGGAGGGCTACGACTGGTTTTTGGCGAAAAACCTTTAACGTAATGAACTTGATATCGTTGAAGGAATCCAAGTGGTTTTATAAATATATAGTGGCGAAAACTTTTGCTAAAGAGGTCACTCCCGGTGAAGGGATCTCGGCTCTTTCCCCGTCGAATGGGGTGCAGGATATCCCAAACTGAATACCACGATGCAAAGAAAAAAGAAACGACTATAGTGAAGTGATTACGATGGCACAAACTTTTACTCAATGGGTCACTCCCGATGAAGGGATCTCGGCCCTTGCCTCGTCGAATGAGGTGCAGGTTATTCCCAATCGAATACCACTGTGCAAAGCAAAAGAGAATGTCTGTAATGTCAGTTTTTTTAAAAAAAAACTTGGTTCCAACAACATCATATATATAGGTTTGTTTTCCTTGCATTGATAAGAATCAATGCAATCCCATCAATTAATCACACCAGAAAAGAACGAAAATAAAATGTACGTGTATGCCATCCACATTCGCCACTGGGCCCCGTCATCACCCGTTAGGTTACTTAACTAACGACAGAGCGGGGGCTGGACTAGCGCGGGTCCAAAACATATACAACATCTAATAATATATATAAATATATATATATATAACATTCATCCCAGGCATGATATAAAGCGACATCACAGAAACATCACAGAAGTAACACAGAATGGTGGATAATCTGGAGCCCCGGGTTACACTTGAGCCGCAAATGAGACCCGACGTTCCCTGTCTTGTGGATAGCCTGTGCAATGAAAACCTAGACCCCTATGAGCGTGGCAAGTTACCCGCAATACCAGAAGCGAGGCAGCCCCCATCAGCAACGTGAATGGACCACCCAGCACTTCACGGAATCCGGTAACTTGAGCACCCCTCCTGGGTCAACCTATACCCCCTAAGAGTGCGGCGAATAGCCCGCCAATTCTAGAGTAAGGTCCCCTCCGTCTGAATGCCGTGAGATGCGGACCAGTTGCCCTCTAGAAATCGGCTATTCGTGCACTCCACCTCGGGGTAATCCTGGTACACAAAATAAAATAATATACATGGATGACATCGACCTCAACCCGGTCGTGCCCCAAAAGAATAATATACAAACTGGCAGGGACGGCAGTCCACATGTCGGACGCTCGCCCCACAATATCTAATGTATAAATGAAATAAAACTGTACTAACATTGCACCACAGCTCTCCACCACGACGATCCAACCAACATCACTGCACAACACAGAACATCAACGTGAATATCACGTTCGCAAACCCGTCTAAAGGAACATATAGCAGTTAGACGGGTTTACGGATCAAATGACATTCACGGTCGCAGATTATAATGTATGTACTGTCAAACGCACGCTTAAAATATCGATCGACTAATTTCCAAATTGTCCCCAATAGCAAAACCAACACTTCACAGAAACCTGGGCCAAAACAGGATATTACAAAAATCACAATTCCAAGTCAGGGGGCTACAGGAAAAATTTTGAAGCCCGTCGCCACTAAATGGCCGCGGAACCTCCGCCAATAGGGGCTAAATGTGGCGGTTCCGCGGCGCTTTAGAGGAATCATGAGCCCAAAATTTTTATGTACCATAAAATTGCCTGCACGGATTATTAAGATGCTTGAAATAATTTTTTGACCACTTTTGAAAATCGACAGCAAACTCAAAAATGAAATCGTGATTTTGGTAAATTCCGTCGATCGATCTTTTAAGCATGTTTAAACAATCTAGTAAGGGGTTTAAAGGGTGGCTCTGATACCATGTTGCTCGCGGCAGCGCCCCGGCCATCTAAACGCGGCCAAAATGCGGAATAAAAATTTCTAAACCAGCGCTACCGTTACCCGATTTACGGATCGACCTTAAACCCTAATCTAGCAAACTAATATAAGAGTTAGAATCGTTATACCGAGTTGATCCGTGTCCTTCGGTCTTCATTCCAAACTCCTAGCGATTCCTTGATGTGGTTTGGTCGCTGGTCTTCCTCCATCTCCGAAGATCCACCCAAGGGAAACGGCGCAAGCTCCAGCTTCGTCGAACGAAGCAACTGACACTCCAAAGTTTCTAGCGATAGAGAGTCAAGGTGTATGGAAGTGTCAATACATTTTTCTCTCAGCCCAAAGTGCTCATTGAGCAACCATAGAAGATGAAGAAGGAAGTGATGAAGACTTGGCATGAACCACAATGAAAAACGGTTAACTCCTTTTGTGTGAATGAGAGAGTGAGAGAGAGCTAGTGTAATGTTTCATGTAATCACCAAATGAAATGAACCCCACTCCCAAAAAAATTGGCCGGACCCCCTCTCTCCCCTTCACAAAAAAAATCATTTTCTTTTTACAATTTTCCATTAAACAAATCCAACCATACTTCAAGCCCATACCTTGTCCATGTTCATGCCACGTCATACCTCCACCTCATTTGTTAATCAAATGAATTTCCATAAATGGAAATTCATACAAATGAGGTGGCACCTTCTAGAGGCTATTCCGTAGAAAAAACGGAATACTTCCCGGTACATGTATCGAAATACATATACGCGTATTCGTACCAAAATACGAATAGCCGAGAGAGAAAACGAATAGTGAACAATAATACCAGAATACATATATATATAAATACATATGTAAATTATTAAATCAAAAACCTGATTTAATAATCTGGCTTAATCCTAAGCCGCTGGTATTATCAACCGTCCGATTAAAGTCTGCGCAGTATGCACATATTTAATCGGACACCTGTATGTACCAACATACGCCATGTACACCATATCGCCTGAACCGTGAAAACCCTCTGTGTGGGACTCTAAAGACTCGTCAATACGCTGGCAGTGGGTTTAACCATAAGCACGTCAGCGGTACTAGCTGTACGTAACGGCTACCCGGGTATTGAGCGAAAGGGCAGCCGACGAGCAAACTCAACCTGAACCCCTACCGAGCCTGACAGTGACAATAGATGTACAGTCCGGTCTGTTCGTCTAAGAATATCGCATATCGAGTCTAGGGGGGTGGATAAAGTCAGACCCCCAACAACGCGATATTCAGAGTCGGCATGTAACCCATCACCTCCTGAGAAACTATCGATCCTGGATCGGTAATCCTCGTCTACTATGGCCATGGATTTGTGGTGATGGCCACCCATACACAACGCGACATCAACCCCCAATACCGGGAAAGACGAATCCCAGACTATCCGATCACTGCCTCCATATGGCTCGGGACTGTACCCAACTAAAACATGTTTGCACGACTCCTTTGAGCCGTGGTAGGGTAGTAATCAAAGCACGGTGGGAACTCACACAAGACAAATGACGATCTCAGGTCGACAGACTAACCTGTACGCATGTCACCTGCGAACTGCTATCTGACAATAGGTATAATACCAACTAGCAGGTTCCCGGCGAGTCCGTCCAGTGTACTCATAACCCAATGAGGACCTGTATACTATCTTAGGTGAACAAACTAACACCAATGGCTTGTGAGACCTGGCCACCGCCTCTCATCGGGGTCTCGATCAGTATACACTAGTCTACACTGGAGTATCGATGCCCGGTCTCTATACTCCTACAACTAGAGACATTTAAGGATGTGCTTATAGACCCCAGCTTCCACATATATGATCGCCATCATAATGCAGGTCGTCAAGCAAGAATCCTATGGGCTTTATCAACATGATGATAATGATAAACCAGATAGCTTACTATCATCTTGAGTAGGACTGTTTTATCGGTATAGGTCCTCACCCAATCATCATAATCACAAGTCCGCGACTATGATAATTGCCTTGAGGGCACTATAGCCAACAGCCTGAACCGTGAAAACCCTCTTTGTGGGATTCTAAAGACTCGTCAATACGCTGGGAGTGGGTTTAACCACAAGCACGTCAGCGGCACTAGCTGTACGTAATGGCTATCCAGGTATTGATCGAAAGGGAGGCCGACGAACAAACTCTTCCTGAACCCCTACTGAGCATGTCGGTGACAATATCCGCACAGTCCGGTCTGTTCGTCTAAGAGTTTCGCATATTGAGTCTAGGGGGGTGGATAAAGTCAGATCCCCAACAACGCGACATTTAGTGTCGGTATGAAACCGATCACCACCTGAGAAACTATCAATCCTGGATCGATAATTCTCGTCCACCGTGGCCACGGATTTATGGTGATGGCCATCCGTACACAACGCGACATCAACCCCCAATACCGGGAGAGACGAATCCCCGACGATCCGATCACGGCTTCCATGTGGCTCGCGACTGTACCCAACTAAAACCTGCTTGCACGACTCCTTTGAGCCATGGTGGGGTAGTAATCAAAGCACAATGGGAACTCACACGAGAAAAATGACGACCTCAGGTCGACATACTAACCTGTACACATGTCACCTGGGAATTGCTATCTGACAATAGGTATAATACCAACTAGCAGGTTCCCGGCGAGTCCGTCCAGTGTGCTCATAACCCAATGAGCACCTGTATACTATCTTAGGTGAACAAACTAACACCAATGGCTTATGAGACCTGGCCACCGCCCCTCGGGGTCTCGATCAGTATACACTAGTCTACACTGGAGTATCGATGCCCGGTCTCGATACTCCCACGACTAGGGACATTTAAGGATGGGCTTATAGACCCCCAGCTCCCACATATTTGATCGCCATCACAATGCTGGCAGTCAAGCAAGAATCCTATGGGCTCTATCAACATGTATATGATGATAAAGACAAACCAGATAGCATACTATCATCTTGAGTAAGACTGTTTCATCGGTACAGGTCCTGCCTCAATCATCATAATCACAAGTCCGCGACTATGATAATTGCCTTGAGGGCACTATAGCCAACAGTAGGTACCTAGAACGGTGTTAGCGGGGTTATGCCTCCAGGGAAAAGAGGTTATGTAATTAAGGAATTTCACGAAAGCGTTGGAAAACCTCCCTCGAAGTACCGAATGTTGTATATGTATGCCCTAGAGGCCATTATTGTAAAGTACTAGTTTGTATAATACATTTTGGAAGCTTGTGATATATACAAGGATTGATGACAGTCTTGCTCGATATAGTAGTATGCTACTTGGTTTGTATCTATCTTAATATGTGTATATGTTTCTTTTAACATATCGCTAATACATATTGATAGAGCCCTTAGGATCTTTGCTTGACTACCAGCGTTATGATGGCAGTCACACTAGTGGGGACTGGGTAGTTTACAAGCACATTCTTATACAGGTCCCTAGTCGTAGGATTATCGAGACAGGGCATCGATACTCCAGAGTAGACTAGTGTATACGCTTCTCATCCCAGCAGGGGAGATGGTCTATCCAACAGCCATCAGTACGTCGTACTAGAGATAGTATGCAGGTGCTCATTGGGTTATGAGTTACACTGGATAAAACTCGTCAGGAACTGCTGGTTGGTACTATACCTATCGTCAGGTAGCAGTTTTCAGGTGACATGAGTACAGCTTAGTCCGTTGACTTGACACTGCTACTTCGTCTCAAGTGTGTTCCCACTGTTCTTAGATTGCTACCCTACCATGGCTCTATTGAGTCGTGCAAACAGGTAGTAGTTGGGTGCAGTCCCGAAGCACTTGGAGGCAGTGGTGGTTAGATAGGATTCGTCTCTCCCGGTATTGGGGGTTGATATCGCGCTGTGTTTGGAGAGCTATTACACAAAGTCCCTGGCCAGGGCAAGTGAGATTTACTGGTAGGTGGTGTTCCATTAGTTTCTCAGGGTGTTGTGGGCTACACTCCAACACGACTTATACCGCTATTAGAGTACTGACGTTTACCACCCCTATGCCCTATATGCGATACTCTTAAACGAATAGACCGGACTGTACGGAGATTGTCATAGATAGGCTCAGTAGGAGTTTGGATGAGCTTGCACATCGACCTTCCTATCGACAGATACCTGGGTAGCCGTTATGTACATCTAGTGCCGCTAACGTGCTTATGGTTAAACCCACTTCTAGAGTACAGTCGAGTCTTTAGATTCCCACACAGTGGGTTTCCCAGCTTTAGGCGAAACGAGTAGAGGTCGTATGGTTTTACGACAGGGTTCGATCACATACGTGTACTTGTCCGCGTGTGGTGTTCGAGCGGTCAATACTAGTGGGCTTTGGTTTAACCCGGATCCTACTATTTGATTATTGGATAAGCTTCGTCTCATTGTATTCTTGTTTCTCATAACACGGATGCGGGTATGTATATACGGATGAGAGGAGGTATAGAAGGAGACACCTCAATAGGGTTTTTGACCATTGACTTGGTCAAAACAAAAATGAGGTGGATAAAAGAATTTGTTATTTGTGGTATATGATAATTATATATGGCATGGCTATTTGGGTTGACCTTTTGACTTGTCTTGACTTGTTGACCTTAGATATTTGATGAGATATTTTTGACCTAGATATTTTGGCTAGATATTTTCAATGCCATGCTTGTGGTCATATAAAAGATAACCATTCCATTTTTTATTATCATTATCACGAATACTTTCTCTTTCCTCAAGCTTGCTCTCTCCTTCTTCCTCTCCAAACCCTAAGTGTATCATGTGTTGATAATCAAGGGTTAATGAGACTTAGCTACTCTAAATCACACTCTACCCACTCTAGTCTACTTAGATTAGCAAGCTAAGTATTCTAGTTA
The DNA here is from genome assembly GCA_030015575.1 of Agapanthus africanus. NCBI lineage: Eukaryota > Viridiplantae > Streptophyta > Magnoliopsida > Asparagales > Amaryllidaceae > Agapanthus > Agapanthus africanus. The sequence continues at coordinate 211,930,779 of CM057351.1, read as the reverse complement.
CCTCAACTTGGAGGTTTAACTCAAGGTTGGAACTCACGGGTGGATCATCGTTGACACAAGGAGGCCAAAGTTCAAACACGATCCGTACTTCCATCAAGGAGCTTAAGGAGAGGATCGAAGACCCGAAGGACTTGGTTTATTTAGGTATAATTTCTATCATAGTAGATAGAACCCTAATTTGCTAATTAGGTTTATGGTTAAAGATCCGGATTAGGTTTATTTTAGCACCAAGTTTCGTATCGTTATAAAAATTTTGTTCCGCATTTGGCCACGGAAGTTGGCCGGTGCGCTAGCGTAGCCCTTCATGGTATAAGACCTAGCCCATAAACCCTATACCAGCAAGTTTAAACAATGTTAAAACAACGAAACCGAAATGACTCCGTAACATAAAAACCCAAACTGCAGTTTCTGTTGATTTTTCAAAGGCTTCAAAAAAAATTTAAAACAAGTGCAGAATGCTATTTACACTGTGAGATGCACCCAGAACAAAAATGACGCAATTTCACCAAGTTTTGGCCGGCCAAACACCTCCAAAAACCGGCCTCCTCGGTTTTCTCATGGTCAATTGCGTCGTGTTTTGGTCTGTGTTTTTGTCTCTTGTAGTTTGGGTTTCAGGTGTTGCTAGTTTTTGCCCAAGTTTGATTCTCTGTTGTTTTCAGTATGGGGCAATCTGAAGTGTTTCGAAGTCATTATATTTGAAACTGTTTAATGTTTTACAGTACATTCACTTTTATCTGCGACCGTGAAAGTCATTTGATCGGTAAACACGTCTGTCTGCTATATGTCCTTTTAGACAGGTTTGCGAACGTGACATTCGCGTTGATGTTTTGTGCTTGTGCTGTGATTATGGTTGGATAGTCATGGTGGATAGCATGTGGTGAAATATTGGAGGTACAGTTCGTATTCATTTGTATATTTTTTATTGTCGGGCGAGCGTCCAACATGTGGACTGCCGTCTTTGTCGGGTTGTATATTATTTTGGGGCACGACCGGGTTGAGGTCGATGTCACCATTTGTATATATTATTTTCTTTTTCTGTACTAGGATTACCCCGGGGTGGAGTGCACGAATAGCCAAGTTCTAGAAGGCAACAAGCACGCATCTCATGGCGTTGCGACGGAGGGGGCTTCATTCTAGAATTGGCGGGCTATTCGTCGCACTCGTAGGGGATATAGTTTGACCCATGGAGGGGTGCCCAAGTTACCGGATTCCATGAAGTGCTGGGTGGCCTATTTATTTTGTTGAAGGGGGCTGCCTCACTTCTGGGATTGGCGGGTAACTTGCCGCGCTCGTAGGGGTCCAAGTCCTCATTGCACAGGCTATCCACACGACCGGGAACGTCGGGTTTTATTTGCGACTCAAATGAAACCCGGGGCTCCAAGATTATCCACATTTCTGTATTGTTGGCTGTGATTCTGTGATATTAATTATTATTATGCCTGGGACGAATGTTATATATGCTTATATATATACTAGTAGATGTTGTATATGTCTTACACCCGCGCTAGTCCAGCCCCCGCTCTGTCGTTAGTTAAGTAACCTAACGGGTGATGACGGGCCCAGTGGCGAATGCGGATGGCATATACGTAAATAATATTTTCGTTCTTTTCTGGTGTGATAAGTTAATTGTTGGGACCGTATTAATTTTGATTAATGCAAGAAAATAAACCTAAAAGATGCTGTTGGAAAAAATTTCGAAAAACTACAGTTATATTCTTTCGCTTTGCATAGTGGTATTCGGTCATGAATATCCAGCACCTCATTCTATGAGGCAAGAGTCGAGATCCCTTCGCGGGGAGTGACCTCTTGAGCTAAAGTCAATACTATAGATTACTCGGTTTTTCCAAAACCAGAAATTTTCAAAAAGCGGAGCTTAAACCACTCCTTTTTAAAGCTATCAGGTTCCTTCAACGATATCAAGTTCATTACGTTAACAGGTTTTTCGCCAAAAACCCAGTTGTAGCCCTCCGTCATTTCTTACAAGTATTACTTAGTATTCATGCTGTGTATGTTGACCTTTGTCAAGGCATGGTGAATGGTAGCTAAGCAATGCTCGTATGTTGCATAGATAGATGCGATTATTTAGGACAGTCGCACGGACATTTTGACCTCTGTCAAGGAATTGTGCTGGTGGGTCTAAATCAATCCAGGACAATGATGGGTTGAACTTGACTTGCGACTTATGACATGTTGACCTCTATCAAGGTCATGAAGCCGCTAGCGGGAAAAACCACATCGGGGGTTTCTAATATATAGGAAACTTGCAGATTTGGCATACCTTCTAAAGTGTAATGACTAGAGTGGATTCCATCTAGGTCATTACACAATGATAGTTGGATCCCGATCCCACTGATGAGTTGGATTACTCTCGGGAGATTGTTTCACTTAACAATCAATGCTATAAACCAAGTAGGTGTCTAGAACGGTGGGAAAGAGGATATATAATTAAGGAACTTAGCGAAAGCGTTGGAAAACCTCCCTCGAAGTACCAATACTAGCCTGGCTGAAAGGTTAAGCAAGTATTGTGACGTGTGATTAAATCCTGACTAGTTCTTCTTTTAGGGTTTGAAGAAGAATTTGAGGAAACAGTGGAAGCCATCCTGGTTAGATAAATTAATAACCAATCTAATCTTGCAAGAGCGCACGCTAAGTGTTTATTTTCTCTCTCCAGGTAGCAACCGTTTCACGCACAAATCAAGATAATAAAATGTATCGCTTGACCGATCCGAATTCTTATTCGGTACTGGGGAACGTCGGTTCAGCTCTAACTTATGACAACGGTCACAAGTATGAGCAACGGAAAGAGGATTGTTTGAATTCCAAGGAGACCCCAATGAAGAAGAAGCATACTAATGCATCTACTTCAGGTGTTCTTGTAATTGAGAACTGCTTTTCGGTAAGTCCTACCTACTGGGTACTTGATACCGGATCAGGATCTCATATCTATAATTTATTGCAGGGACTGGGAAAAAGTAGGATAGTTAGACCTGGTGATATGTCCCTCAGAGTAGGGAACGGAGCATAAGTTAATGCTGCAGTCGTCGGTGAATATCACCTAGTGTTGCCAAATGGCAATACCATGATTTTGAACAATTGCTACTATGTACCTTCCATGGTTTGCAACATAATATCAGTTTCTTTACTAAATAATGATGGATATAACTTTGTTCTTGATAGAAATATCATGAACATTTACCTTGATAAGGTACTGGTTGCAGAAGATACACTGTGTAATGGTATCTATGTTTTAAATCAGAACACAGTTCTCAATGTACAAAACACACGCAAGAGGAAGAATTCAGATACGAACGAATCCTACTTGTGGCATTGTAGACTTGGTCATATCGGAGAGAAAAGACTAAGTAAGTTACATAAAGATGGACTCTTGATACGTTCAAATTTTCATCTTATGAAACTTGTCAGTCTTGTCTCAAAGGAAAGATGACCAAATCTCCGTTCACCAGACACAGAGAAAGAGCAGGAGAGCTCTTGGGACTCATACAAAGTGATGTATGTGGTCCAATGTCTAAATATGCAAGGGGAGGGTTCTCGTACTTCATCACATTCACTGACGATCTCTCTAGGTTCGGATATGTGTTTCTTATGAAACACAAATCTGAAGCTTTTGAGAAATTCAAAGAATTCAGAAACGAAGTAGAGAACCAGACTGGAAAAAGTATCAAGATCCTTTGATCTGATAGAGTAGGGGAGTACTTGAGCACTGAATTCAGGGACTTTCTAAAAGAGAATGGTATTCTCTCTCAGCTTACTCCTCCATATACACCACAGCACAACGGCGTATTGGAGCGGAGGAACCATACCCTATTGGACATGGTTCGCTCCATGATGAGTAGTGCTGAGTTACCTCTTTCATTCTGGGGACTTGCGCTTGAAACATCAGCGTACTTGTTGAATCAGGTTCCGTCTAAATTTGTGCCTAAGACTCCGTATGAAATATGGAGTGGTAGAAAACCATGTCTTAAACGGGTTAAGATATGGGGTTGTCTGGTATATGTGAAAAACCAGAATCTGGACAAACTTCAGGCACGGTCAGTTTTATGTAAGTTTATAGGATATCCCTGGCATTCAAATGGATATCTGTTCTACCACACCGAGGAACAGAAGGTGTTTTTGCTCAGCACGCTACTTTTTTAGAGTGGAAATTTCTTGCAAAAGAAATAAGTGGGAGCACGGTAGAACTGGAAGAAATTCCAGAGAGAAAAACTATAACTGAAGATTTAGTAGAACCACAAAATTCAATAGTCCCAGACGAACCTCAGCCACTCTGTAGATCTAGTAGGATTTCTCATCCGCCCGAGAGATACTACGGTTTTCTCATAGACGGGGATCGAGAGGATTGCAGGGAAAAAGATGATCCTACCAGTTTCAGGCAGGCCATTATCAGTAGGGACTCTGATAAGTGCCTGGATGCTATGCGATCTGAAATGGAGTCCATGTACGCCAATAAAGTGTAGACCATGGATATTGCTCCACCTGGGGTAAAACCCATTGGATGCAAATGGATCTACAAAAGGAAACTTGGTGTAGATGGGCAGGTGGAAACCTATAAGGCTAGACTCGTTGCAAAAGGATTCGTCAAAGACCAGGTGTGGACTATGACAAAACCTTTTCTCCAGTGGCTATGCTCAAATCCATTCGGTTCCTACTTGCCATTGCTGCCTTCCATGACCATGAGATCTGGCAGATGGACATAAAAACTGCCAGTTTCTTTAGTGTCCACTCTCCGTATCTCGATCTCCTGGTGATCAATGATCTCCCTGATCAGGTGATACCTCCTTAAGATGTGTCTGGATTTCGGATAGGAACGTGGTTCCTTCGCTAAGGCAATAGCCCCATTTTTATTGCAATACAAAGGTATCGGATCAATAATGGACGGAGCCACCTGAAGTTCAGTAATGAACTTCTTCATCCAGACCGCTTCTTTTGCGTCATCGCTGGCAGCAATTTATTATGCCTCCATCGTCGAGTCTGCGACGGTGTTCTGTATGGAACTCTTCCAACACACCGCCCCTCCGTTGAAGGTAAACACAAAACCCGAGACCGACTTGCTGTCGTCCTTGTGTCTCTGGAAGCTTGAATCGGTGAAGGACTGGACCCTGAGGTCTCCATTACCGTAAACCAGGAACATCTCCTTAGTCCTTCTCAGGTACTTGAGTATGTTCTTCACTGCTGTCCAGTGGTTCTCACCTGAGTCTGACTGATACTGGCTCACCACGCTTAGTGCGTAAGCTACATATGGTCTTGTACATAGCATCACATACATTATAGATCCTACTGCCTATGCTTAGGGTATAGTGCTCATGTGAACCCTCTCCTCGTCAGTCTTGGGAGACATCTTCTTGGAGAGGGTGATTCCGTGCAATGCGGGTACATTACCGCGCTTGGAATCTTCCATACTAAATCTCTTTAGTACGATCTCTATATACCTGGACTGTGAAAGTCCCAGTAATCTCTTGGATCTATCTCTGTAGATCTTGATCCCCGGAATGCACGAGGCATCACCCAGGTCCTTCATGGAGAACAGTTGTGACAAGAATAGCTTGACTGATTGTAGCATAGGAATAACATTTTCTATCAAAAGAATGTCGTCTACATACAAGACTAGGAATACGATAGTTCGTCCTACAATTTTCTTATATATATATGGCCCATCTTCGTTCTTGATGAAGTCAAATTCTTTGACCGTTTCATCAAAACAGATGTTCCAGCTCCGCGATGCCTGCTTTAATTCATAAATGGATTTAAGCAACTTGCACACCTTCCCACTGCTCCCACTGTCTACAAAACCTTCTGGCTGATCCATATAAACGCACTCTTCCAAACTGCCGTTTAGAAAAGCAGTTTTTACGTCCATCTGCCAGATCTCATGGTCATGGAAGGCAGCAATGGCCCACACTAAAAACATACTGCCAGACAAAAACTGCCAGGAGATCGCCCGTAAAAACAGCTGCCAGAGTACTGTCGAGTTTTTAGAGTCCCACACATAGGGTTTCCCAGCTTTGGGCGAAACGGGTAGAGGTCGTATGGTTTTACGACAGGGTTCGATCACATACGTGTACTTGTCCGCGTGTGGTGTTCGAGCGGTCAATACTAGTGGGCTTTGGTTTAACCCGGATCCTACTATTTGATTATTGGATAAGCTTCGTCTCATTGTATTCTTGTTTCTCATAACACGGATGCGGGTATGTATATACGGATGAGAGGAGGTATAGAAGGAGACACCTCAATAGGGTTTTTGACCATTGACTTGGTCAAAACAAAAATGAGGTGGATAAAAGAATTTGTTATTTGCGGTATATGATAATTATATATGGCATGGCTACTTGGGTTGACCTTTTGACTTGTCTTGACTTGTTGACCTTAGATATTTGATGAGATATTTTTGACCTAGATATTTTGGCTAGATATTTTCAATGCCATGCTTGTGGTCATATAAAAGATAACCATTCCATTTTTTATTATCATTATCACAAATACTTTCTCTTTCCTCAAGCTTGCTCTTTTCTTCTTCCTCTCAAAACCCTAAGTGTATCATGTGTTGATAATCAAGGGTTAATGAGATGTAGCTACTCTAAATCACACTCTACTCACTCTAGTCTACTTAGATTAGCAAGCTGAGTATTCTAGTTACCTCAACTTGGAGGTTTAGCTCAAGGTTGGAACTCTCGGGTGGATCATCGTTGACACAAGGAGGCCGAAGTTCAAGCACGATCCATACTTCCATCGAGGAGCTTAAGGAGAGGATCGAAGACCCGAAGGACTTGGTTTCTTTAGGTATACTTTCTATCATAGTAGATAGAACCCTAATTTTCTAATAAGGTTTATGGTTAAAGATCAGTTTAGGTTTATTCTAGCGCCAAGTTTCGTATCGTTATAAAAATTTTGTTCCGCATTTGGCCACGGAAGTTGGCCGGGCGCTAGCGTAGCCCTTCACCGATACGAGCCTGGCCGAAAGGTTAAGCAAGAATTGTAGGGTGAGATCAATCCTGACTAATTCTTATTTTATGGATTGAAGGAGGATTCGAGGAACAGTGGGAGCCATCCTATCTAGATAAACTAATAACCTATCTAAACTTGCAAGAGCATCATGCCGAGTGTTTCTTCCCTCTCTCCTGACAGCGGCGACCAAAATAACTGGGCTTAAGTTACTGCTAGATAAAAACAAATTGACTGGGCCAAGCTATAAAGATTGGCTAAGGAATGTCCAGATGGCCTTTACCTATGACAAGCTGGGCAAACTCCTTACTACCAAAGCCCTCACCATCACAGGTCTAGATTCCAACGTCGCGGATGTTGAAATACGTAAGACCTGAGAAATAGACAGTGCGAGAGCCAAGTTTCTCGTGTTGGACTCAATGGATAATGAACACCAGAGGCGGCACGAGAAGATGGACTTAGCTTCCATATTCCTCCATACCAAGGATTTATATAGAGAGAAATCTCGTATCGCAAGATATGAGACCATGAAGAAATTGTTTCAGGCGAGATTGGTGATTAAGAGAGGTTTTGTCGATCAAAAATATTTACCGCAATCAAGAACGGCGTCGCATGAAGCTAGCCGGTGAATACGGGTCGGTCCACAGGGATGTGTAAATCTCCTTTCAGTTCTTACGAGTTAAATCCAAATGGTGTTTGGATTTATAATTAAGCCTAAAAATTGAAGTTGTATGATACCAGGATTAGAAACTTGATAGGATTAGGTTTAGGAAAAATTTGGTAAACAAAGATCTACATCGATTTCCTTTGCCTTTAATTAAAGATTTCATATTAGTGTTATGGTAAATCTTAACAAAGGGGATTAGGATGATTGGGAAGATTGATTCTCCCTCTAGATCCTTGTCCTTCCTTTCTTAATCTTTACCCTAACCTCCATGGAAAACCTTAAAATCCGGGCCTTTAGACTACGGAATCACCGCTACCTTGAGGGTAAAAGTGCCGTAGGGAGTGGAATAAGAAGGGATGCATAGAGTTCTAATGTTCATAAAAGTTTGGCAACGAAAAGAGATGAGAGATCTTCATCTCTCAAATCCTTCCCTATTCCTAACCCTAACAAGCGAGGAAACTACTCGCTCATTGAGGGGATGAAAAAAGACATGATTTTATTAAAGAGAGAAAACATCGATTGCAAGTTAATAAAAGCTAAACTAAATTAGAATAAGGCGAGAAAATAATTTACCTAGGGCAGATATGAAAAACTACAACTACTGCAAGGAAAATAACCTACTTACTTTTGATGCGCTCTAACTTCAAGAAAACAGAATTTTATTCATGAGTAGAGGCATAAGAAAATACAAGGCTTTGGGTTCTATTTATAGGACATAGAAACCCTAGGTTTACAATTGCACCGCATGTCTACAATTACAAATATACCCCTAGAAAATCTTTCCACAGCCGCCAAAGAATTATGGTAAAATTTCCTGCGCATTAAGGCTTCAAAAAGCCGCGGAACCGCGGCATGGACGCGCTTGGGCCGCGGTTCCGCGGCCCAATGGTGAGTTTGGAGCCTGAAATTTTGGTGGCTTGCTTTGGTGTCTTTTGGGCTTCCTGGTCCTTTATTCCTTTTATCAATTGGCCTTCTTTATTAATTCCAGATCTTCAGTGAAAACTTTGCAAGGGATCTTTTAACCGTCTTTCTTGCAAATTTGGATCTTGAGAAGCCTTGTTGATGGTGAACCGTTCTTCTGCTGGGCTTTACCAAGATCCTCCTAATTGTTGGTCAAAAATCCTTCTTTTGTGTCGTCTTTTGTGTTTTTCACTGTTTTCGCGCCAAGAACCTGTAACCTGTAACATGTAGCAGACATGGGTCAAAAGCACCTGTTTTCATTGTAAAATGCATAAGAATGGGGAATACAAAATGCATTATTATGTTATGAACAAATACCCCCAAACTTATCTTTTGCTCGCCCTCGAGCAAACTTTTTATTTATTTTTGATAAAAAATCTAACCTAGCCACACTTTCGCAGGGAAACGCGATTGCACTGAGCTCGTGCAACAAGCCGTTAAACCTCTAGGTGTCCCTAGTAGGAGGAGTGTTGTCTCCTGAGGGTTTTCAGCGGATTGCACCCACAAAATCCTATCAATTCGGTTTTTCGACTTTTGTTCTCCAATTAGGTTTTCTAACAAGGAATTCTATTATTTTCGACCCGTAAATTATCCACCCATATTCTTCACACTTTCTCATTATTTAACTTAAGATTATATATATCCTGTAGAATTACCTAGCTTTCGGCATTTCATAAGTTTTCCTTCTAGGGTTCCATCTTCACTTAGGAATTTCTATCAACTCTATCAAAGATACAAGTTCTATTCTTCATTCCTTTCTCTTATCTAAACTCCAATCACATATCCCCACGTATGTGTAAATATCACCCCTACACTTGGAAATTCAAATCAAGCAATCGTACTCCCGTCCGTTGTCCAAAGTACTTATTAATTAGTGAACTTTTAATTGAATTTCGCTTACACATCCTTCATGCGACCGTTAATACTTCTTGAGGTACCAACAACCGATTACAAGATGTGTTAGCACTTTAAAGAGTACTTCCTAGTTTTACAACACCCAAGGCTTTAGCAGTGACTCCCAAACCAGTTGGTCTAAGGCACTAGATGATGAAGCACCCTTGCTAAATATTTTTCTATTTTTTTAAAGCCTTAAGTAATCACAAAAACCAGTGTCCATTTTTTTCTTTATTCACTTTTTTTTTATTTTCATTGTACTAAGGACTTTAGACAAGAGCATTTCAAGGTCTCTTCTACTAATCCAAGTTTCAAGGTGCGTGATTGTGCATTTTGTAGGGTACCTGTTTTCAGAATCTAGACTTAAGCTAGGAACTATTTTTCAAACTTATTCCTTAATAAGAACATCAATATTCTTCCCTCATTTTGACTTAGCCCAAGAAGTAAACCCAAAATTTGCCTATTTCTAAATAACCTACAAAGACATATATTTTCTACCGTTAAACTCTAAGGAAGGTTATTTTTAGGGTTTTTAATTTGCTAAGTCTAAGATCTAGTTTTTCCTAGCCAATTAACCTTTTTATCAAACTCAAGTCAATTAGCCAAAATTGAATAATTTTTATAATCTTAGAATTTTTTCAATTTTTATGGGTTTTTCTGTTTTCTAAATTTTTTTATTTTCTCAAATTTTTTAAATTTTTATGATTTTTATAAAGATGCAATGCAGAAATTAAATATGCAAAAAGGGAAAGAAAAATATATACAATATGCTATGCAAAAGATAACTATATACACTACCTTCTCCCCCAAACTTGAGCAAAGCAGTGCCCTCACTGCCCGGCCCCAAATTTTGATTTTTTTATTTTTTATTTTTTATGGTATTTTGAGAATATATATTTACAAATTATATACACACCCCCAAACTTATTTGAAATACTGTTTTGGAAAAAAGAAATTTGGGGGTGAAAGCGGAGGAAAATTACTCAGTGTAGATCGGCTCCTGCAGGAACAGGAGCTCCTCCGAAGGGTCCGCTGTGAGGAACGGTTTCAAACGATGCTCATTTACTTTGAAAAGCGTACCGTCCTCCGGGTTTTCCAGATCAACCGCACCGTGCGGATAAACGGTGCGGACTACAAAAGGTCCTTTCCATCTAGAACGGAGCTTGCCGGGATGAAAATGTAACCGAGTATCATATAATAAAACCTGTTGACCAGGTTTAAATGTCTTCCGCAAAAGGTTTTTATCATGAAATACCTTAACTCGGTTCTTAGCAATTACGGCATTATCATATGCCTCATCCTGCAGCTCTTCTAGTTCATTTAACTGCAGCTTTCGGTTGCTACCCGCATCTCCTAAAGATAAATTCAGCTCCTTAATGGCCCAAAATGCCTTGTGCTCAATTTCTACTGGAAGGTGGCAAGCCTTCCCGTAAACAAGCCGGTATGGAGACATGCCAAGATCGGTCTTGTATGCAGTACGGAAAGCCCATAGCGCGTCGATTAATTTGAGTGACCAATCTTTACGGTTTTTAGAAACCGTTTTCTCCAAGATTTGCTTAATTTGCCGATTCGAGACCTCGGCTTGCCCACATGTTTGGGGATGGTATGGCGTTGACAGCTTATGGGTGATAGAGTATTTGCGCATTAAGGACTCAAAAGTCCTATTGCAAAAGTGAGAACCATTATCACTTATTATCGCGCGAGGGTGCCCAAATCGAGAAAAGATGTGTTCTTTTAGAAACCGAACGACAACCTTGTTGTCATTCGTTCGACTTGGTACAGCCTCGACCCACTTTGAAACATAGTCAACAGCCAAAAGAATATACACATTTCCAAAAGAGTTAGGAAATGGTCCCATAAAATCTATACCCCAAACATCGAAAATATCTACAACCAAAATTGGTTGGAGCGGCATTTCATTTCTCCGTGATATCCGGCCCAAGTGTTGGTACCGGGAGCAAGTTTTGCAGTATTCGAATGCATCCTTGAAGAGTCGTGGCCAATAAAAACCACATTGCAAAACTTTCTCGGCTGTCTTCTTTGGGCCAAAGTGCCCGCCACATGCTTGATCGTGGCAAAAAGACAGCACACTCTTGACCTCATTTTCTGGCACACACCGACGAATGATTTGGTCGGAACAATATTTAAAAAGGTAAGGTTCATCCCAGTAAAAATGCTTTACTTGGGACAAAAATCGTAGTTTGTCTTGTTTCGACTAATCTTTAGGTATCAAGCTGGTGGCTAAGTAGTTTACAATATCGGCGAACCATGGTTCGCAAGAAACGGTCAAGAGTTGCTCATCGGGGAAAGCATCAGTGATAGGCAGTTCAAGTGTAGGTGAAGAAGGAAGTCGTGAAAGGTGCTCGGCCACTACGTTTTCATATCCCTTTTTTTCCCTTATAACAAGGTCAAATTCTTGCAGCAAAAGGATCCAACGTATTAGCCTAGACTTAGCATCCTTCTTCGCAAAAAGGTGGCGAAGAGCTGAGTGATCCGTGTACACTATAACTGGAGAGCCGATTAAATAAGGCCGAAATTTTTCAAGGGCAAACACAACCGCTAAAAACTCTTTTTCTGTTGTTGTGTAGTTTAATTGGGCCTCATTTAATGTTCGGCTAGCGTAGTAAATTACATGCGGCATCTTGTTAATGTGCTGTCCAAGAACAACACCAATGGCAAAATCTGATGCGTCGCACATAATTTCAAAAGGGTGCGTCCAGTCTGGAGATGAAAGGATGGGCGCAGAAATGAGTGAGTGTTTCAAAGACTCGAACGCTTCCATGCAAGTTGAGTCGAAAACAAAAGTAGTGTCCTTGGCCAACAAGAGAGTCAAGGGTCTAGCAATCTTGCTAAAGTCCTTGATGAACCGTCTATAAAAACCGGCATGGCCAAGGAAAGCTCGGATATCTTTGACGCATTTAGGAGGAGGAAGATTAGAAATGACTTCGATTTTAGCTCTATCAACCTCTATGTCGTTTTGCGAGATGACATGTCCTAAGACAATGCCTTCTCGTACCATAAAGTGGCACTTCTCCCAATTCAAAGTCAGGTTCTTTTCCCTACAGCGGGTGAGAACTGCGTCAAGATGTCGTAAACACTCATCGAAGGAGTCACCAAAAATGGAGAAATCATCCATAAAGCTTTCCAAAAACTTCTCCACCATGTCCGAAAAGATCCCCATCATACATCGCTGAAATGTAGCGGGTGCATTGCATAACCCAAAGGACATGCGACGATAAGCAAAAGTGCCAAAGGGACAAGTAAATGTAGTCTTGTCTTGATCCTCTTTGGCTATGGGGACTTGATTATAACCGGAATAGCCATCTAAAAAGCAGTAGAATTCGTGCCCCGCCAATCGTTCTAGCATTTGGTCAATGAATGGTAAAGGAAAGTGGTCCTTCCTTGTCGCGGCATTGAGTTTTCGGTAGTCGATGCAAACTCGCCACCCAGTTTGGGTGCGAGTGGGAATTAACTCATTTGCCTCATTGGTGATGACCGTGATGCCCGATTTCTTTGGCACGACATGAATGGGGCTAACCCATTGGCTATCCGAGATAGGGTAAATAATACCGCTATCAAGACACTTAACAATCTCCTTCTTGACCGCCTCTTTCATGATGGGGTTGAGGCGTCTTTGTGGATCCGTTGCCGGCTTGGCATCATCCATCAAGTGTATATGATGTTCGACTATGAGGGGACTAATCCCCTTGATGTCCGCCATAGACCAGCCGAAAGCTTGCCGATTATTGTATAAGACCGTTAAAAGAGGCTTCACTTGCGCAAGAGCTAGAGAGGCCGATATGATAACGGGTAAGGTCTCATTTTCACCTAGATAAGCATATTTTAGGTGTGACGGCAAAAGCTTTAGTTCGAGTTTAGGTGGTGAAACAATAGATGGTAACAATGGAGTAACTGTTTCAAACTCGAAGGATTCCATCAAAGGTTCAAATCGAGTGTACGCTACCGAGTCGGATGGTTCAACTAACTCATCCGAAAAAGCAAAAGACTCAAACTCGAGTGGAGAGTCTTCAAGATCATCAACAAAGGTGAAACACTCATAATCTTTGTCCGTCGTGAAAGCTGTGTCGGATTCTAGGAGGAACGCACTAGTGGCGTCAATATTGCTGTGATCAAACATGAAATTCTTGAACTCACAGTTCTCCTCCGCGATCTCATTGATCGAGCAAACATCAAGTACGCTAGAATTAGGCTCGCAAGGCTGACTTCCTAACTTGAAAATGTTGAGTTCAACTGTCATCTTGCCAAAAGATAGATTCATTGAGCCATTACGACAGTTAATTACCGCGTTAGAAGTCGCGAGGAATGGTCGACCAAGTATCACCGGAATTTGATTACGGGGGTTAGCGACAGGCTGTGTATCCATAACAATAAAGTCAACAGGGAAAATGAAATCACCTACTCTAATTAACACATCCTCCAACTCTCCCCTAGGATGGGTGATTGATCGGTCGGCCATTTGGAGAGTGCAATGAATGGGCTTAAGCTCTCCAACGCCTAATTGTTCGTACACCGAATAAGGTAGCAAATTGACACTAGCACCAAGATCTAATAGTACTCTATTGATGGTCTTGTTCCCAATTGCGATCGAAATAGTAGGACAACCGGGGTCCTTGTGCTTTAGGGGTAAAGAATTGACAAGAGCATGACTAACAGCACTAGCCACGAAAACTTTCTTTGGTACTTGTGACTTCCTCTTTTTGGTGCATAAGTCCTTTAAGATTTTTGCATATGAAGGAACTTGTTGGATTGCATCCAAAAGAGGGATATTTATGCTAACCTGTTTGAACAACTCTACAATCTTCTCCATCTGTGGAGTTGGTTTATTGGATCTCAACCGATTTGGAAAAGGAACATTTTGAAAAGTAGTTGAGTCCAATTTTTGCGGATCAGATTGTTGAGTTGGAACGGAACCTCATGTAGATGTGTTCGTGATGTGAGAAGAGGGTCCGTTCGAGCTGTGAGAAGTAGAGCCATGTGAAGGATGGAGAATAGGCTCTAACGAAGAAGAAGAGGAAGATGAAGAAGGAAAAGATGAAGAAGATGAAGAACCACCGGCCGAGGTGTCATGGTTAATACCCACATTGTTTTGCAGCACTTTTCCGGATCTCAACGTGGTCAAAGCATTCACGTTATGATTCTGCTGTTCATGTGCAACATGTGCGTGACCAGGATTTGGGAGTGGTTGAGACGGAAGCTTTCCTTTCTCTCGCTCTTTCAATGCTGCGTTGAGTTGTGCAATTTGTGCCTCAATAGCTTTGATGCTTTGATCATGTGAGGCACTGTTTTGCACCAAAGATTGAACAGAAGTCTCTATCCTAGCTGTGGACTGTGCAGATTGCTTTAGGAATGCTTCTAGACTTCTTTCGAGCGAGCTAACAGCATTTTGAGGGGGAACAAAATTGTTGGGCACAAAATTGTTCATCTGATTATGGTAAGGTTGCTATTGGAGAGGTTGCTGAAATTGAGTTTGTGGAGGTGCTTGTTGTTGTGGAGGAGTAGCCCTTTGAATTGTTTCCTTGGGATTGTTGATTTTGGTTCCAAGCGAAATTAGGGTGGCTCTTCTAACCCGGATTGTATGTTGAAGAGTATGGATCATTTCTTTATCGTTGCTGAAAGGCAGCATTGACTTGATCTTGTCCTTGAGTGGATGCAGTTTAAGGACACTCTTCAGTGAGATGTGATGGATCCGAACAACAAGCACAAACAGTTCGTGGGGGCACAACAGGGGCAGGAGAAGGTGCTGAGATTTTGGTCTCAAGTGCTTCTAGCTTTTTCGTAAGAGCGGTCATCTCGGCCTTCATAGCAATTGACATCTCTACTTGATGTATGCCTGCCCTAGGTTGACCAATAGAAGAAGATGATGATGTGGTCTTGGTGCTCTCCTACTGAATTTTTTGTTCACTAAGATCCTCAAAAAACTGCCACGCTTCCTCACTAGATTTGGACAGAAAGTGACCTTGACTAATGGTTTCTAGCAACTACTTCGTTGCCGGATTCAATCCCTCGTATAATGTTTGGCAAAGTTGCCATCTTTCGATCCCATGGTGAGGGCATTGAACGAGTAGGTCTTTGAATCTTTCAAAACATTTCCAAAATGGTTCGGCAGGATGCTGTGAAAATTGTATAATCTCATTACGGATTTTAGCAGTTTTGTGATGAGGATAGAACTTTTTAAGAAAAGCTTTCACAAACTCGTCCCAATTTCTAATTGAGTGTGATGCGGTGCTGTATAGCCACTTCTCGGCTAGGTCACATAAGGTGAAAGGAATGACCCTTAGCCTTATAGCGTCATCACTTAATTGGGTAGTTTTCATCATGGCGCAAACGTTTTGGAATTTGTTGATAAAGATATATGCATCTTCGGATTCCAAACCATGAAACTTAGGCAGCATATTGATGAAGTGGGGTTTGATCTCAAAATTGTCCCCATTATCCGGTGGGAGGGAAAGGCAAGTAGGAAGGGCGGTGCGGACGGGGTAGAAAAGATCCTGGAGCGCGACTCGTGCGGGCGCTTCGACAGGCGAAAGATTCGGGTTATTCGCACCTAACGGAGGTGGAATCCTTCCCGTCGGTAAGGTGTTGTTAGGATCGTATCCTGACATACCTTCGGAAGAATGTGATGGTGAAAGTGAAGAAGTGGACAAGATTTCGACTTCGGAGTCGAAAGGTTTGTCGGTCGGTACCAACGAAACACAGACTAATCGGGCGCTAGGGTCCCTAGTCCAACCGGACATATACTAAAAGGGTTAGTGTAGTCGAAAGATGAAGGACAGAATGTGAAGGTAAGAAAACGTCAATGAGAAGAAGTGGTGTGAGTGAGTGAGTGCAAAGATTTCTTTAGCGACAAGTTGCAAGTTTTGAAAAGATTTTCCTTTTTCTTTTAAAGTGAGCTTTTGCAAAAAGATTTTTTTTTGAAAAGAGACTAGTGAGACAAATGCAATTAACCACACATGCACAATCAGGCCTAAGTCTAGGGTCACATAGGTCAGCTAGACAGCTCCTAACTGTTCCAAAGGGCTAGAGATAGGACCTCAAACCGCCTCTTCACCGTCAGTTGTGGCCAGGTAAGTGCCAGGTAAGTGGGAAGGAACTACGCTGTGGGCCTAATTAAAAACCACTAGCCTTGACACACTTGCCTAGGCACCGCAAAGACAGGTTAGGATAAACGGCCGATGCCTATACTTGTCCTCTGTCCTATTGAGCTCGACGTCCTTAGGGCTGAGTCTAATATTTTTTAAATTAAAAGTGGTCAATGCAAATGCTTTAAGTGATTTTTGGGGTCCTGGGAAGGGTGATGAAATCCCCACCCAATCTGAATTGGTCAATAGCCCCTTAAAGTCAGATTAAAGTATGCAAAGCAGTAAATCACTTGCAATCAATTTGCTTTTTAGCACGGCGCAAAGAATCCTGTAGAAGATATATGGGGATTTACAGAGGGGAGAATGAGGAAACAAACCAAGCAAATTTCGTGCAGAGAGGACTCCACCAGACCGCGGTTCCGCCGCAGATACCACCCCTAGGCCGCGGTTCCGCGGGGAGAAGGAGAGATCGTGCTCCGAAAAATTTTGTACGGCTCTTCTGTAGCAATCTACCTCCGTTCTGATGTACCCTTTCCTCATTCTCCTTCTGTGTTGTTTCAGATCCGTCAATCCTGCAAAGATCCACAAAGAAAACCCTTCAAACAATAAAAGATGATAGAATTTTTATATATTTTTATTTTTCAGATTTTTATGGTTTTTTTATTTTATTTTATTTTATATTAACTCGAAATTACAAAAAGGAAATTTTACGCCATCCCCGGCAACGGCGCCATTTGATTAAGAGAGGTTTTGTCGATCAAAAATATTTACCGCAATCAAGAACGGCGTCGCTTGAAGCTAGCCGGTGAATACGGGTCGGTCCACAGGGATGTGTAAATCTCCTTTAAGTTCTTACGAGTTAATTCCAAATGGTATTTGGATTTATAATTAAGCCTAAAAATTGAAGTTGTATGATACCAGGATTAGAAACTTGCTAGGATTAGGTTTAGGGAAAATTTGGAAAACAAAGATCTACATCTCTTTCCATTGCCTTTAATTAAAGATTTCATATTAGTGTTATGGTAAATCTTAACAAAGGGGATTAGGATGATTGGGAAGATTGATTCTCCCTCTAGATCCTTGTCCTTCCTTTCTTAATCTTTACCCTAACCTCCATGGAAAACCTTAAAATCCGGGCCTTTAGACTACGGAATCACCGCTACCTTGAGGGTAAAAGTGTCGTAGGGAGCGGAATAAGAAGGGATGCATGGAGTTCTAATGTTCATAAAAGTTTGGCAACGAAAAGAGATGAGAGATCTTCATCTCTCAAATCCTTCCCTATTCCTAACCCTAACAAGCGAGGAAACTACTCGCTCATTGAGGGGATGAAAAAAGACATGATTTTATTAAAGAGAGAAAACATCGATTGCAAGTTAATAAAAGCTAAACTAAATTAGAATAAGGCGAGAAAATAATTTACCTAGGGCAGATATGAAAGACTACAACTACTGCAAGGAAAATAACCTACTTACTTTTGATGCGCTCTAACTTCAAGAAAACAGAATTTTATTCATGAGTAGAGGCATAAGAAAATACAAGGCTTTGGGTTCTATTTATAGGACATAGAAACCCTAGGTTTACAATTGCACCGCATGTCTACAATTACAAATATACCCCTAGAAAATCTTTCCACAGCCGCCAAAGAATTATGGTAAAATTTCCTGCGCATTAGGGCTTCAAAAGGCCGCGGAACCGCGGCATGGACGCGCTTGGGGCGCGGTTCCGCGGCCCAATGGTGAGTTTGGAGCCTGAAATTTTGGTGGCTTGCTTTGGTGTCCTTTGGGCTTCCTGGTTCTTTATTCCTTTTATCAATTGGCCTTCTTTATTAATTCCAGATCTTCAGTGAAAACTTTGCAAGGGATCTTTTAACCGTCTTTCTTGCAAATTTGGATCTTGTGTAGCCTTGTTGATGGTGAACCGTTCTTCTGCTGGGCTTTACCAAGATCCTCCTAATTGTTGGTCAAAAATCCTTCTTTTGTGTCGTCTTTTGTGTTTTTCACTGTTTTCGCGCTAAGAACCTGTAACCTGTAACATGTAGCAGACATGGGTCAAAAGCAGCTGTTTTCATTGTAAAATGCATAAGAATGGGGAATACAAAATGCAATATTATGTTATGAACAATTGGCTGTTGGGTCATCTGTAGAGGACCACTTCCTTAAGATGATTAGCTATATTGAAGAGCTCGCGGACCTTGGGACCGTGTTGGTGAACGAGTTATATACTGACTTGATTCTACAGTCCCTCCCTTCTACCTACGCCCAGTTTATCTTGAATTTCAATATTCAAGAGAAGGAAGTTTCACTTCCAGAACTCCTCAACATGTTGAGGAGCGCTAAGGGCACCCTGCAGAAATCCATGGAGACACCCGCTCTGCTTATTGGGGAATCTTCCTCTTCTAGATCCAAGGAGAAAGCCAAGGGGAAAAAGAAGAAGGCCTCTACCAAGCCAAAAGGCGGAGTCAGTAAAGTAGAGGGAAAGGGCAAGGCAAAAGTTTCGGTGCTGACAGTAGGGAAGGAGGAATGTTTCTATTGTCATGGGAAATGGCATTGAAAGAAGGACTGCAGGGCTTGAAAGCCATAAACCAGGATTCGAAGCACGTTGTGGTTTCGGCTTCAGGTGTGTTTATGATTGAAAACTGTCTGTCAACTAACTCTACTTCCTGGGTACTAGATACCGGATCAGGATCTCATATATGTAATTCAATGCAGACTCTGAGAAACCGTAGAGTTATCAAGGCTGGTGAAATGACTCTCAGGGTTGCTAACGGAATGAGCGTGGATGCTGCATCCGTAGAGGAATATCACCTAGAATTGACAAGTGGGCAGATTTTGATTTTGCGTAACTGTTTGTGTGTACCTAGTTCAGCATGAAATATCATCTCTGTATCTTTACTATCTAAAGAAGGTTATGATTTTATATTTGTAAGCGATGTCGTCCACATCCACCTTAATCAAGATTTGATTGGGTCAGGTACACTAGATAACGGTATATACGTTTTAAATCAAGCTCAGGTTTTCAATGTCCAAAATGCACTTAAAAGAAAGTCTCCGAAATTAAATATGGCTTTCTTATGGCATTGTAGACTGGGTCACATCAATGAAACACGGTTGATGAAGTTACATAAAGAGGGATATTTTGATCCGTTTGAACATCATTCTTATGCAACTTGGCAATCATGTCTCAAAGGAAAGATGACAAAGACTCCGTTCACTGGACAAGGAGTAAGAGCCAGCGAGCTCTTGGGACTCATGCACAGCGACATGTATGGCCTAATGTTTACACATGTAAGAAGTGGTTATTCCTACTTCATGACTTTTACGGATGATTTCTCATATGGACATGTATTCTTGATGAAACATAAATCCAAGGCCTTTGAGAAATTCCAGGAATACAAGAATGAAGTGGAAAGACAAACCGGCAGAAGTATCAAGACACTTAGATCTGATCGAGGTGGTGAATACTTAAGTGCCGAATTCCTGGATTACTTAAAAGAGAATGGAATTCTCTCTCAGCTCATTCCTCCATACACACATCAACACAATGGTGTATCAGAAAGGCGGAACCGAACCTTATTGGATATGGTACGTTCCATGATGAGTAACGCTAAGTTACCGCGATCCTTCTGGGGTTATGCACTAGAATCAGTTGCATATCTTTTGAACAAGGTTCCTACTAAGTCGGTGCCTACCGCACCATATCAGATGTGGAGTGAGAAGAAACCCTATCTTAAGTATCTAACGATATGGGGATGTCCAGCTTTTGTAAAAAAAATGTATGCGGACAAGCTCGAGGCACGCTCAGTGCTGTGTAAGTTTGTGGGATACCCAAAGAACTTCAGGGGGTATCTTTTCTATTACACGGAGGAACAAAAGGTCTTTATTTCTCGGCATGCCTGTAAGTATACGGTAGTGCCCCGGCTGTCTTTCAGACGCCAAATGCGGAACAAAAACTTTTATAACTGGCGCTATCGCATACTATAACCCGGATCTGCCATTAACGCTAAACTAACAAACTACAATGTGGGTAGAAAGGTTATACCGAACGATCCGGGTCCTTCGTTCTTTAACCATCATCCCATGCTCCGTTGCGGCTGCTCCGATCTCCTGGCTCCTCGTCGAGGTGGCACCACATCTACGGATCTTTAAAGGGGTTCCCACCTCTATACCGAGGCAACTCGATCATCAAGTTTGCCAAAAGAGATGACCAAGATTGATATAGAGAATGAGTAGAACACTTTGTCTCGCTTCATCCAAAACCATGGATGAACGGTTAATGAAGTTGCCTTTTTAATCGGGTAAAGAGAAAATGAGTATATCAAATTTCCATGAACCAAAACTATCATCTTTAAAAACCAAGTGAGAGAGTGAAGAGGAGGGGAGGGGCCGGCCACATATAGAGGTGGGGGGTGAGTGTAGGAGCAAGAATGGTGACCATAAAGGAAAAGATCAAGAAGAAATATCTTAGCCAAAACCAAAACACATTAATGCAATGAACGACTCACTAAACCTAGTCATCCATTCATTTAATGCAAACAATGATTCATAAACCTAGTCACCACTTTTAGAACCTTCCACACTCATGACTCACCTCATGACTCACCCAAAAGAAGAAAAGATAAATCCGTATTTAACCTAATGTTAAAGACGGGTGATAGAAAACTGGCAACTTCCAAAAGCTATCCCGAAACGAATTTCAGGATAACGCCGTAACAGTATAAACATACCCGCATTTGTATTACAACAGAATACAAATGCAACTGAGACAACGATATTATATCTACAAAGTATAATACATGGATCCGGCTTAAACCAAAGCCTACCAGTATTATCTGCCCGAAATATGACACGTGCGTAAACGCACGTGCATTTTCCGAACCCTGCCATAAAACCATACGGCCTCTACAACGTTTCGCCCAAACTTGGGAAACCATCTGTGGGGGAATCTAATGACTCGTCAGTACCCTGGCAGTGGATTTAACCACAAGCCGTCAGCGGCACTAGCTATGCGTAACGGCTGCCCATGTACTGACCTCAAGGGAGGCCGATGAGCGAACTCATCCTAAAACCCTACTGAGCCTAATAGTGACAATGTATATACAGTCCGGTCCGTTCGACTATGAGTATCGCATATCGGGTCTAGGGGGATGGTAACGACAGACCCCTAATAGCGGTATAAGTCGTGTCGGAGACAAGCCCTGAACACCCTGAGAAACTACCGGAGTACCTACCAGTAATTCTCACCTTCCTTGGCCAAGGACTTGGTGTAATGGCTTTCCTAGACACAGCGCGATCTCTACCCCCAATACCGGGAGAGACAAATCCCCTGTCGATCCGCTCACTTGCCTCTATGTGGCTCGGGACTGTACCCAAAAAATACCTGTTTGCATGACTCCTTTGAGCCGTGGTAGGGTAGAAATCAAAGCACAGTGGGAACTCACACGAGACAAATAACGACCTCAGGTCGATGAACTAACATGTACACATGTCACCAGGGAACTACTATCTGACGATAGGTATAATACCAACTAGCAGGTTCCCGGCGAGTCCTGTCCGGTGTACTCATAACCCAATGAGCACCTGTATACATCTTAGGTGATCCAACTGACACCAGTGGCTTGTGAGACCGGCCACCGCCCCTCGTCGGGGTCTCGACTGTATACACTAGTCTACTCCGGAGTATTGATGCCCTGTCTCGGTACTCCCACGACTAGGGACCACTATTAAGGATGTGCTTATAGACTACCCAACTCTCACGTATATGATCGCCATCATACCGTTGGTAGTCAAGCAAGATCCTAAGGGCTCTATCAACGTGTAATCGTGATCAGTCACCTGAACCTATACACGACTGATAAAGGAAAACTAGATAGCATACTATCATATCGAGTAAGACTGTCCTACCGGTATAGGTCCTCCTCAATCATTGCAATCACGTACCTGGGATCCAATAATTGACTTTGAGGGCACTATATCCAACAATCTCCCACTTGCACTTAAGGCTAATTATTGCGATGTCGCATACCCACAGCCCGTGTGATACCGAACACCCAACTACTCTACTAATTAGTTTCACAAAGCCCGTTCGTAAAACTCTTGTGTTCGACAAATAGCCTCAATGAGTGGATCCGCCCTGATGTTCCTTTCTATGTCTCTCTTAATCTCAAGTTCGCGGAGAAAGCCTTCTCCCGAATCGAGTAATACTTGTCTTAGAATATGTCTAGATATCTGATGGGACCTAGTTCATAAATGAACTCTAAATCCAAACTTCTTAGATTGTATCGATAACTGAACCTAATCAGTATCCAGCACCATGCCTCCCACTGTATCCTCTTGGACCACCTGTCCATAATACTGCCCCCTTCGTCAGAGGGAAACTATAACTCTGACAATCTCTCTGTCATCCATGTCACCTTTGAAGCCTGGAATGATAACCGTCTCCCGAAGGAGGCTGCCGTCATCAAATCCGTAGAACATGCACTTATGTTCTAAACTGCTTCCTTATGTTTCTCCAGGATTGGATTAATACAAACTTATCGCATCTAGTGCAAAAACAACATTTGGTGTGGTACTTGACATTTCATGATTGACTCAATTGCCTAAGAAAGTGATCTGCCAATCATGCACATCCCTCTCCCCTTTAGTCTATAAGATACCTTTAGAGAGGGTGACTCCATCACCTGCAGGTACACCACCATGCCAGGAGTCATCTATTCTAAAAAAAAACTATTAGAATATTGTCAAAGTACCCACATTGGGAAACTACCTAAATCCAGATCTAAAACCATAATATTATATCTGTATCCTGTCTGGAGAAACAACTGTGTGACGACCACAGTACAACCGATCGTAGTATAGGAATTTTACTTCCTACTCTGTGTATGTCATCCAAATAGTAGGACATCACACCCTACTACCTTCTTAACAGATCCATCCCCTATTCTGATGAAGTCAAACCCATGACTGTCACATCAAAATTAGATGATATATCTCCGCTATAACTGCTCAAGTCTATAAATAGACATAAGCTACTTGCCCACTATGCTTCCGCTGCTCCCACTGACCACAACAACCCTCTGGCAGAATAATATATACGTGCACCTCTAAAGCTAGTTTAGAACGATGCTATACTTAACCTCCTGCCGGGTCTCATAGTCTGGAACAACAGTAGTGTCAAGTTTGGGTAAGCAAGAACCTTCCTGTCACCGTCCTTGAGGCTACCGGAGTACCTCTCGGGTTCCTGAGGTTACCCACCATATCTGCGGAGTGGCTAATGGAATGTCAAACCTGATTGAATCTATAGGTCCTATTAAATTTTCGGTAATCGTTTGCGGTTCTGGAATCACTTCCAGTTCTACCATACTCCCACTACTGTTTTCTGAAAAAAAATCATTTTACTAAAACTGTGGCGAGTCAAGAACAATATCACTATTGATCTTCCAGATGGTAGAAAGTCAACCCTCGACATAGCCCAGGTCAACCCACAAACTGCCATTACAGAAACGTGCCCTGAGTTATCCAGAGTCTGGTTTTAAGCATAAGCCGGAAAACTCCCTGTACCTCAACATCTTTAAGATATGAACCATTCTATATCCAATATAGAAACTTTGGCACTTATTTAATTGGAACCAAATTCTAATCATGCAGTTGTCTCCAGTGCATATCAATTTAAGGGAGAGAGGCTAATCAACATTACTCAACTTAGGAATGTAAGGTTGCTAGGCACACGCACAAGGGTCTACGAGGCATCAACCATGCCCGATTAAAATTTTAGCCGTGCCGAACAACCCAAAGCCGGATCTTTAAACTAGAGTTTATGCGAAAAAAACATGTTAAACACTTTAACACTAAGTGAGAGGGATTACAACCTTTGTAGATCCGGTCCTTCACTTCTTAAGCTCCGTGTTGAGGTCCCTTCGCTGCGATCATCATGCATCCGGACTCTCGAGAGGCTCCACGAAGAGAATGATGCAACCTTGCTTCCAATCTTCGATAACAAAGATGATCTACCTTGAAGTTTCATTAACACAAGCTCTCACTCACTAAAGAGGTGAACACCCTCATCTAAATGGCAAGGATAGATGAGGATGATGAAGTAGGATTTTTGCTCTCATTTGTTTTCTTATTCTCACTCATAATCATCACTTAGAAAAATCTAGTAAGCATTTTTCATGAAAGAAAGAAGAAGGAAGAAGAAGTTGAATAATAATATGAATTAAAACCTTTTGTGATGAATAATGATAGTCTTGATAAGGTTAGAAATGCAACCATGGTTCAAGTAACCATTGTAGAGATTTTACTAGGGTTAAGGGTTAGGATTAAGTTAAAGAAATATCTTGCAAAATATCTTTTCCAAAACAAAAAAGAAAACCTTCTAGAAACTTCTAGAAATGATTAACCCTAATCAAACCCTAACCAAGTTTAATCTCCACTAAACATGTTGCATTACTAACCATATCATGTTACAATATTATATATCACATATATAATATTTATTGTAACAAAATAAAATAATACAATTAACATATATCGCATATATATCAATGTATTACCCGAGTGAGAAAAAGAATCTTTTAGTGAGCTAATATTAGTTAATGTAATTTAATATATCATATATATTATTATACATTAAATTATCGAATCAACACTTGATCCGACAATCCGGCTATATCGCATATAACCGACTAATATCTCATTCACCGATTCATCGAATCAACACTTGATCCGATGACCCGGCGGACATCAAATATCGTGAGAATAGAATACGGTATCACATATCGCATTATCTTCGGTCCCGCACATATCACATATGTGCTCCTACTCCGTTTTGCCTGAGCCAAGAAACCTCTGTGTAGGACTCTAAAGAATCGTCAATACGCCGGCAGTAGTGATGATCATATCAAACACCCACAAGCTGCAAGCGATCAGCTAAACGTAACAGCCACCCAGGTATTGAGCGCTCAGAAGATCAACAAGCAAGCCTGCACATTCTCCTGTGAATCCAAACAGTAACACTCCCGTACAGTCCGGTCTCGTCGTCTGATATGTCGCATATCTCGCCTAGGGGTGGTAAACGTCAGACCCCAGTAGCTTGATAAGTCGTGTCGATATGAGATCTATAACAGTTCGAGAAACTACTGATAACACTTACCAGTAAATCTCTGCAACCCTGGCCAGGGATTTCCAGTTATAGCCAATCGAACACAGCACAACATCAACTCCCTATACCGGGAGAGACGAATCCCCTCCTATCTCTCATTGACTCCATGTGATTCGGGACTGTACCCAAAAGCCACCTTTTTGCACACCCTCTTGGACGTGGTATGATGGAAATCAAAGCACAGTGGGAATCACACAAGACTCTATGACGATCTCGGGTCAACAGACTACTCTGTACCAGTGTCACCGGAGAACTGCCATCTGACGTGAGGTATAATACCATCTGGGAGTTCTCGGCGAGTCCGTCCAGTGTACCCAGTCTCCACCGAGCACCCGTACACCATCCTTGATGTCAAACACCGATGGATATGGGATCATCCATCGCCCATCATATGGGTCAAGATGCGTATACGCTAGTCTACTCTGGTGTATCGATGCCCAGTCTCGATACACCCTCGACTAGGAACAGTTATAGGATGTACTCGTCGACTACCGTGGCCCCACTAGTATGATCTCATCATAGTCCCAGTAGTTGAGTACATATCCTAAGGGCTTTATCAACATGTAACATAGAGACAATCAGAGTACATGTTAAGATAAAGTACAACCAGATAGCATACTATCATGTCGAGCAAGAAAGTCCTCCCTATATATGTCCAAGCATCCATTACAATATACATCATATGTACAGTAATGGCCTCTAGGGCATACATATAACTAAAAATCTCCCACTTGCACTAGGGCCATCTGTTGTGGTATCACATACCCAACAATTAGTTGTGGTTGAAGTATCTCATACTCAACCATCCCATAAAAAGTCTCTACTGGGAAAAAGGCCTTTGTGAGTGGATCCGCACTGTTGTCCTCTGTGTCTACTCTCCTAACCTCGATCTCCCTGGAGATCAACCATCTCTGTGATCAGGTGATACTGTCTAACAATTATATCCGGATTTCTGATGGGACGGGGGTTCCTTGGCATAAGCCACAACTCCATTGTTACACAATGGTAGGAACAAAGTTCATCTCATGAACTTATATGTATCCAGACTGCCTCTTTGGTAGCATCTTTGGTAACGATGTATCTTGCCTTTAATCGTCTTGTAAGTCACGGTATCTATCTTGGAACTCTTCCAACATACCGTCCCTCCACTGAGGGTATAGACAAGCCTGCGACTGACATTCAGTCGTCCTTATCACCCTGGAACCTTTCCAGTGATTCTCCCCAGGATCGATTGATACCATCTC
This sequence comes from Agapanthus africanus, assembly GCA_030015575.1. Taxonomy (NCBI): domain Eukaryota; kingdom Viridiplantae; phylum Streptophyta; class Magnoliopsida; order Asparagales; family Amaryllidaceae; genus Agapanthus; species Agapanthus africanus. The sequence goes on along the minus strand of CM057351.1, from coordinate 211,903,801 downwards.
ACTACAACTAGTGAGTATCCTAACATCTAATTAGATCTATCTCATAGATCCAAAACCCAGGATTTAGGAGGTATCATTTTGATCCTATATGGAGAATCCTAGTGAAAAGCGAGATTGACCGAGCGTAGCATAGAAAACTCCTTTCCTATCAAGAGTATGTCATCCACGTACTCTACGAGGATCACCACCATACTCTCTACTACCTTTTTGTATATACAAGGTTCATCTACCATTTTGATGAAGTCAAACTCTTTGACTACCACATCAAAACAGACGTTCCAACTCCGCGATGCCTACTTTATCACATAAAACATCTTGCACACGTTTCCGCTGCTCCCACTGTCTATGAAGCCCTCTGGCTGTGTACTTATTGACGCTCTCTTCCAAATCAACATTTAGAAAAGCAGTCATAACACCCAACCGCCAGATATCGTAGTCATGGTATGTAGCCGTGGCAAGTAGGATCTGGATGGACTTAAGCATAGCATTGAAAGTCTAAACCTTTCCCTGTACACCTAGTAATCTTCTCAAGATATACTTTCTCCTGATGGGGATTTAACCCTTCGGATAGAGCAACCAAAGTCCATACTTTGTTGGTGTATAAGGATTCCATCTCAGATCGATAAGCATCCAGCCATTCTTACAGAGTCTCACTCCTGATGGACAGCTCGAAACTAGTTGGGTCATCATCTCATGATGCAATCCTCGCTCCCACTGTCATAGAGAAACCGAAGTATCTCTCAGGTGGGTGAGGAACCCTCCTAGATTGACGGAGAGGCTGAGGTTCGTTGGAAACTATTGAATTCTTTAGTTCTACCAAATCATCTGTTGTAGTTTGTATAGCTGGAACTCTTTCCAGTTCTACCTCATGACCAATAATTTCTTCACAAGAAATTCCCTTTCACAAAGGTGGCATGCTGAGAAACAAAACATTTTTGTTCCTCGGCTAGGTAGAAGATATTCCCTTACGAATGCTTGGGATATCCTACAAACTTCCACAGATCTGACTTTGCCTCGAGCTTGTCCTGATTTTGCTTTTAGACATAGGCCGGACAACCCCAAATCTTAACAAACTTAAGATATGAGCTCTTCCCTTTCCATATCACATATGAAGTGGTAGGCAACTGATTTGATTTGACCCTATTCAATAGGTATGCAGCTTCTCAAGCGCATAACACCCAAAAGGAAATAGGAAACTCAGTAGCACTCATCATAGAGCACACCATATCATATTGGGTGCAATTGCTCCGCCTCGATACACCGAGGTGCTGTGGTGTATTCAGAGGAGTAATGCTGAGAGAGAATCTCATTCTCTTTTAAAATAGTCCAGGAATTCCGTGCTCAAGTATTCTCCTCCTTGATCTCATCAAAGGACATAATACTTATACCCGTTTTTGGTTCTCTACTTCTAACTTATATTCTGTGAATATCTCAAAAGGTTCGGACTTGTGTTTCAACAGGAACATATGTCTGAATCTTGAGAGTTCATCAGAGAATGTAATGAAGTACAAAGAACTGGTCCTGGCATATGTAGACAGGGGACTTTCATACATCAACATGTATCAATCCCAAGAGTTTACTAACTCTTTCTCTGTTTCCAATAAACAGAGCTATGGTCATCTTATCTTTGTGACATGACCGGCAAGTTTCACAAGATGTAAATTCAAACAAATTTAAATATGCATCTTAATGTAACTTCAGCTAGTCGGGTCGCATTGATATGACCTAGTCTACAATGCCTCAAGAAGGATTCGTTCATTTTTGAACTCTTCCTCTCGTGTGTGTTCTGTATACTAAGAACTGTAGTTTTGATTTAGAACGTCAATGCTTTTAGATAACGTGCCTGAACCGATCAACTCTTGATATAGGAAATGTTCAAAACATTATCCAACAATACAAAATTATATCCTTTCTTTACTAATAAAGAGACTGATATGATGTTGTATATCAGGTACGGTATCTAATAGCATTCGTTCAGAATCAATATATTCTGGTAATACAGGGTGATAGTGACCAACAGACTTGGTTGCAACACTTGCACCGTTTCTATCTCGTGAAACTTATCACCCGTTCTCAGTTCTCTTCCTATATGTAGCCCATGTAACAAATTACATATGTGGGATCCTGATCCGGTATCAAATACCCAGGACGTAAAGGATACTGAGAAACAGTTCTCTGTAATGAACACACCCGAAGAAGATGCATCAGCATGCACTTTCTTCGTTTGGGCGGCACGGGAATTCTGGTAATCCCCTATTTCCTGCTCTGTCTTATAACAATTATAAGTTGGAGCGGGACCAACGTTCCCCAGCTCAATATAACAAGCGGGTTCGGTCAATATATCTATTTTATTATCTTTATTAAGGCGTGATATGGTCGCTACCTGGAGAGAGAGAGAAGAAAACACTCAGCGTATGCTCTTGCAAGATTAGATTGGTTATCTAATATATCTAATCAGGATGTCTCCCACTATTTTAGTCAAATCTTCCTTCAAACCCTAAAAGGAAAGACTAGCCGGGATTAATTACACGCTACAAGTTCGCCAATCTTTCAGCCAGGCCAGTGCCGGTACTTTGAGGGAGGTCCCCCGTGCTTTCGCACGAACCTAATTAAAGTAAACCTCGTTTTCCCAGGGGCGTAACTCCGTTGACACCTTTCTAGACACCTACTTGATCGGCTAATTGTAATGTGTAAAACTCTCCCAGGAGTAACTCTTACTCGCAGCGGGTATTGGGATCCAACTATCTCATAGAAGATATGCAATCTCATTGCAAATTTCAACACTTGAAATTCCCAATAATATTTTACCCCTAGCACTTATGACCTTAACTAAGGTCAACATATCATAAGCACTAGTCAAGTTCTACCCGCCATTTCATGATTAATCAGACCCACCCTACATGACCCTCAACTATGGTCGACATAATCACATGAATGTACTAACTAATCGCATCATATGCTGTGTGAAGACATCACATAGCTACCGTACACTACGCCTCAACTAAAGTCGACATACGCAGAACGAATACTAAGTACTCTACTTCCTAAAATGACGGAGTGTTACGACAGGTTTTTAAGAAAACCTTTTTCCGTAATGAACTTGATATCGTTGTAGAATCGAGTGATTTTTAAATAGAGTGTTTTTTAGGCTTTTTCTAGTTTTGCTAAAGGGGTCACTCCCGGTGAAGGGATCGTCGGCCCTTTCCTCATCGAATAAGGTGCAGGGTATATCATATATACCACTATGCAAAGCAAGAACTATAGAAGCAATCAAAAGACAAACCGAGTTTGTAGCATCTGTTAGTTTCGCTAAAGAGGTCACTCCCGGTGAAGGGATCTCGGCTCTTTCTTTATCGAATAAGGTGTTAGATGTTCTACAAGGAACACCGCTATGCAAAGCAAGAACTAGAGCTACCAGTTTTTAAACAAGTTTCTACAACTTCTTTAGGTTTCTTTTATTTCATTAATCTCATTAATGAAGTCCCAATTTATTATGCTTCATAAGCATCACATTTGAAATGAAATCTGCAATATAGCATATATCTCATATATATAATATAAACATTCGTCTCAGGCAGTAATATGATCTCATCACAGAACATTGCAGCAGAAGAACATATATGAAATATTGGATATACTAGGACGTCCGTGTTTTAATACGAGCCTGTATAAAACACGGATTCCACGGTCGCGATGAATAGCCAAACCCACATACCTAGACCCCTACGAGAGCGGCAAGCAACACTGCCAATTCTTGGGTTAGGAGACCCGGTCTCGACTCCTAGAGATGGTCGCCCACTGGACCCCAGAACTGAAAGGTTCCTAGGCACTCTAGTAAGGTCTCACAAGGCATCGGACATGCCAATTTAAAATTTTTGTGCCGAGAAACCCTAGACTACGGATCTTTAGACTAGATGTTTAGGCGAAACGAAAACTTAGTTAACACTTTAACTAGAAGTGGGAAGCTACAACCTTTGTAGATCCGGATTTCCACCTCCTTAGCTCCATGTGGTCATGCCCTCACTGTCCATCATGAATCCTCGACTCATTCGTCGGCTTCATCGGAATAATATGCGGAATAGTTCGTCGGCTTTGTGTCAAAGACGATCTACGTCGAGGTTGCACTAGTTCAAGCTCCGACTTCACAAACTTGTAAAACTTGTGAAGAAAACACCCAAAACCACTTGGCAAGAGATAGAGGATGTAGAAATAGGAGATGGGTTCACTTTAGATTTGGATTTATCTCACTAGATCTCAAGTTGCCATTGTTGTAGCAAGCTTGAAGAAGAAGAAGAAGATGAGCTCAAGAAAAGAATATGATAAGTCTTGTTTTAAAAATAAATTTAAATCAAATACTTATCATAACTTGAACTAGGGTTAAGTGTAGAGAATTAACCATGGTCACTTGGATGGGTTAGGGTTAAGCATGAAGATAAGGATGGTTAGCAAAGTCAAAGCTTCATGAAGCTTCAATATAAAACAAATAAAGCCACCATTCTTATCTTAATCCATTTCAAATAAATAAATAAACAAATAAATAAATAAATGAATATGCAAAACCCTAATTATCAAATTAACCATGGATTAATTCTATACACTTAACTAAATGATCAAGTATCATCAAACATGATACAAAAAGTGCATAAAAGTATATCACATATACAATGTGCAATCCATGTGAGAAAAATCCGTTTAAAGTGAACCAATACTAGTTAATGCAAAGTAATATATCAAATATATAATTATACATTAAATCATTAAATCAACATTTGATTCAATGATCCGGTCATGTCGCACATGACCGACTAGTATTCAATGTATCGATTTATCGAATCAATGATTCGATAACTAGGTCATATCGAATATAACCAATCGAAAACATATATCGCGAGAATGAAATGCGGTATCACATACTCGCATTATTCTCGGTCCTGCACATATCTCATATGCGCTCCTATTTCGTTTCGCTTGAACCAGGAAACCTCTGTGTAGGACTCTAAAGACTTGTCAATACGCCGGTAGCAGATGATGATCATATCAAACATCCACAAGCCGCAAGCGGTCTGCTAAACGTAACGGCCACCCGGGTATTGAGCGATCAGAAGATCGACGAGCTAGCCCGCTCACACTCCTGTGAATCCGACCAGTAACACTTACCGTACAGTCCGGTCTCTTCGTCTGATATGTCGCATATCAAGTCTAGGGGTGGTAAACGTCAGACCCCAATAACCCGATAAGTCGTGCCGATGTGAGGCTCGTAACGGGTCGAGAAACTACTGGTAACACTTACCAGCAAATCTCTGATCAGCCCTGGCCAGGGACTTCCCTGTTACGGCCAATCGAGCACAGCGCAATATCAACCCCCAATACCGGGAGAGACGAAACCCCTCCTATCGCTCATTGCCTCCATGTGACTCGGGACTGTACCCAAAGACCACCGTTTTGCACGTCCTTATGGACGTGGTAAGGTGGAGATCAAAGCACAGTGGGAATCACACAAGACTCTATGACGATCTCGGGTCTACAGACTATCCTGTACAAGTGTCACCTGAGAACTGCCATCTGACGTGAGGTATAATACCATCTGGGAGTTCTCGGCGAGTCCGTCCAGTGTACCCAGTCTCCACTGAGCACCCATACACCATCTCTGATGTCAAACACCAATGGATATGGGATCATCCATCGCCCATCACATGGGTCGAGAAGCGTATACGCTAGTCTACACTGGTATATCGATGCCCCGTCTCGATACACCCACGACTAGGGACCTTGAAGGATGTACTTATGGACTACCATGTCCCCACTAGTATGATCTGCATCATAGTCCAGGTAGTCAAGTACACATCCTAAGGGCTTTACCAACATGTAACTACAAGACAGTATAAAGAGACAAGTGTACATGTTAAGATAAAGAGTAACCAGATAGCATACTATCATATCGAGCAAGAAAGTCATCTCTATATATGTCCAAGCATCCAATATAATATACAACATCTGTACAATACTGCCTCTAGGGCATACATACAACTAACAATCTCCCACTTGCACTAGGGCCAGCTGCTGTAGTATCGCATACCGAGCATCCCGAAGAGTCTCTCAAACTGTGTCTGGGGAATGGCCTTCGTGAGTGGATCCGCCGTGTTGTTCTTCGTGTCAACTCTCCTGACCTCGATCTCCCGGCGATCAACTATCTCCAGGATCAGGTGATACCACCTCAGAATATGCCTGGATCGCTGATGGGACCTGGGTTCCTTGGCCAAAGCCACCGCTCCATTGTTATCGCAATACAAAGGTATTGGATGTTCAATGGATGGAACCACTCCAAGTTCAGAAATGAACTTCTTGATCCAGACAGCTTCTTTAGCAGCATCGTTGGCAGCGATGTATTCAGCCTCCATCGTCGAGTCTGCCACGGTTTCCTGCTTGGAACTCTTCCAGCTAACCGCCCCTCCGTAAAGGGTAAAGACAAAGCCCGACTGCGACTTAGAGTCGTCCTTATCACTCTGGAAGCTCGAATCGGTAAAGGACTCCACTTGGAGTTCTCCGTTACCATACACCAAGAACATATCTCTAGTCCTTCGCAAGTACTTGAGAATGCTCTTCACAGCTGTCCAGTGACTCTCTCCAGGATCAGCTTGATACCTGCTCACTATACTTAGTGAGTATGCAACATCGGGTCTAGTACATAGTATCGCATACATGATAGACCCTACTGCCGAAGCATAGGGTATCCCTTGCATGCGAGCTCTCTCCAAATCAGTCTTGGGAGACATCTCTTTGGAGAGAGTGACTCCAGAGATCGTGGGTAAGTTCCCACGTTTGGACTCTTCCATACTAAACCTCTTTAGTATGGTGTCAATGTACCTGGATTGGGACAATCCCAAAATCCGTTTGGATCTATCTCTATAGATCCTAATTCCGAATATGCAGGAGGCATCACCAAGATCTTTCATTGAGAATCTTTGTGATAAGAAGAGCTTAACCGATTGCAGCATAGGAATATCATTTCCTATCAAGAGTATGTCGTCCACGTACAATACGAGGAAGACAATCTTACTCTCTGCTACCTTCCTGTAGATACAAGGTTCATCTGGATTTTTGACGAAATCAAACTCTTTGATAACGACGTCAAAGCAGATGTTCCAACTCCGCGATGCTTGCTTTAATCCATAAATGGATTTAAGTAGCTTGCACACCTTCCCGCTGCTCCCACTGTCTACGAAGCCCTCTGGCTGAGTCATGTACACGCACTCTTCTAAATCACCATTTAGAAAAGCGGTCTTAACATCCATTTGCCAGATTTCGTAATCATGATATGCAGCGATGGCAAGCATGATCCGGATGGATTTAAGCATAGCCACTGGAGAAAAGGTCTCGTCATAGTCCACACCTGGTCTTTGACGAAAACCCTTTGCTACAAGTCTAGCTTTGAAAGTCTCCACTTTCCCATCTACACCAAGTTTCTTCTTAAAGATCCACTTGCTCCCAATGGGTTTTACCCCTTCAGGAGCAATTTCCAAAGTCCATACTTTGTTGGTGTACATGGAATCCATCTCAGACCGCATAGCATCCAGCCATTTCACTGGGTCCCCACTCGTGATGGCCTGCTCGAAGCTAGTTGGGTCATCATCCTCCATGATGCAATCCTCGCTCCCACCATCAATGAGAAAACCGTAGTATCTCTCAGGTGGACGAGAAACCCTACCAGATCGGCGGAGAGGCTGGGGTTCATCGGGAACTACGGAATCCTCTGGTTCCACCAGATCTTCTGTTGTAGCTTCTGCAGCTGGAACCTCTTCCAGTTCTACCTCATGACCACTAATCTCTTTTTCAAGAAATTCCTTTTCTAAAAAGGTGGCATGCCGAGAAACAAACACTCTTTGTTCCTCAGGGTGGTAGAAGATATACCCTTGAGAATTCTTGGGATATCCTACAAATTTGCATAGAACAGACCGTGCCTCGAGTTTGTCCGGATTTTGTCGTTTGACATAGGCTGGACAACCCCATATCTTAACATAGTTAAGACTTGGTCTCTTCCCTTTCCATATCTCATATGGAGTGGTAGGCACAGATTTGGTGGGGACCATATTCAATAGATGTATGGCTGTCTCAAGCGCATACCCCCAGAAGGAAATAGGTAACTCAGCTGTGCTCATCATAGAGCGCACCATATCTAATAAGGTGCGGTTCCTCCGTTCTGATACACCGTTGTGTTGTGGTGTATATGGAGGAGTCAGTTGAGAGAGAATCCCATTCTCTTTTAGGAAGTCCAGGAATTCATTGCTCAGGTATTCACCTCCTCGATCAGATCGAAGGATTTTAATACTTTTTCCGGTTTGGTTTTTGACTTCTTGTTTATATTCTCTAAATTTCTCAAAAGCTTCAGACTTGTGTCTTATCAAGTACACATGTCCGTATCTTGAGAGATCGTCAGTGAATGTAATGAAGTACGAAGAACCATCCCTGGCATGTGTAGACATGGGACCACATACATCACTATGTATTAGTCCCAAGAGTTCGGTAACTCTTTCTCCGTGTCCCGTAAACGGAGTTTTGGTCATCTTGCCTTTGAGACATGACTGGCAAGTGTCATAAGATGAAAATTCGAAAGGTTTCAAATATCCATCCTTATGCAACTTAGCCAGTCGTGTCACATTGATGTGACCCAGTCTACAATGCCACAAGAAGGATTCGTTGAGTTCAGAACTCTTCCTCTTGTGTGTGTTTGTTATGCTCAGAACTGTTGATTGATTTAGAACATAAATGCCATTGCATAACGTGCCTGATCCAACCAACTTTTGGTTAAGGAAAATGTTCATAACATTGTCCTGTAATACAAAATTATATCCCTCTTTACTTAATAAAGAAACCGATATAATGTTGCATATCAGGTTCGGCATGTAATAGCATTCGTTCAGAACCAATGTATTACCAGTTGGTAATACAAGGTGATATTCCCCGACAGTCTTAGCTGCAACAATTGCACCATTTCCAACTCTAATGTCTTTATCACCTTCTCCAAGTTCTCTACCTTTCCTGAGCCCATGTAACTGATTACATATATGGGATCCTGACCCGGTATCTAATACCCAGGACGTAGAGCAAATGGAGAAACAGTTCTCAGTAACGAACACACCCGAAGAAAATGCATCAACATGTACTTTCTTCAGTCGGGTGGCATGGGAATCCTGGTATTCCCCTATTTCCTGTTCATTCCTATAACTCTTATAAGAAAGAACGGAACCAACGTTCCCCAGCACAGTATAACATGCGGGTTCGGTCAATACATCCATATTATTATCTTGATTAAGGCATGAACTGGTCGCTACCTGGAGAGAGAGAGAAGAAAACACTTTAGCGTATGCTCGTGCAAGATCAGATTGGTTATTATCTTATCTAATCAGGATGGCTCCCACTGCTTTTTATCAAATCTTCCTCCAAACCCTAAAAGGAAAGACTAGCCGGGATTAATTACACACTACAAGTTCGCCAATCTTTCAGCCAGGCCAGTGTCGGTACTTTGAGGGAGGCCCACCATGCTTTCGCACGAACCTAATTAATGTAAACCTCGTTTTCCCAGAGGCGTAACCCCGTTGACACCTTTCTAGACACCTACTTGATCAGCTAATTGCAATGTGTAAAACTCTCCCAGGAGTAACTCTTACTCGCAGCGGGTATCGGGATCCAACTATCTCATAGAAGGTATGCAATCTCATTGCAAATTTCAACACTTGAAATTCCCGATAATGCTTTTGCCCCTAGCGTGCTATGACCTTGACGAAAGCCAACAAATCACAGCCCGCTAGTCAAGTTCAACCCGTACATTTCTTGACTGAATCAAACCCACCCGCACGACCCTTGACGAAAGACAACAAAGCCGTACGACTACCCTAATCCAGTCACATCATATGCAGCAGATAAACAGCACATAGCTACCGCACACTACACCTTGACGAAAGCCAACAAATGTAGCACGAATACTATATGTAACCTATCTGAAATGACGGAGGGCTACGCAGGTTTTTCATAAAAACCATGAGCGTAATGAACTTGATATCGTTGTAGAATCAAATGAAGTTTTGAAATGGAGTGATTTTGATGCTTTTCTAGTTTTGCTAAAGGAGTCACTCCCGGTGAAGGGATCTCGGTCCTTTCCTCGTCGAATGAGGTGCGGGATATATCATATATATCACTCTGCAAAGCAAAAACCCAAAAGCAGTCAAAAGCAAACCGAGTGTGTAGCATCTGCCAGTTATTGCTAAAGGAGTCACTCCCGGCGAAGGGATCTCGGTCCTTTCCTCATCGAATAAGGTGCGGGGTATATCGCATATACCGCTGTGCAAAGCAAGAACTGTAGCTACCTTTTTTATTTTAAAATTCGATTCCACAACATCTTAGGTTTCTTATCTTTCATTAATCACATTAATGAAGTCCCATCATTTAAACACCTAAACATCACAGATAGATATGACGTACACTTATGCCATCCGCATTCGCCTCGATGTCCCCTCGTGCACCGTTAGGTTAGGTAACTAACGACAGAGCAGGGCAGGGCTAGCGCGGGTGTAAAACATAAGTAACGTCTATATAATATATCATATATACTATATACTATATCCATCACAGAGTCACAACACAGATATCGCAGCAGAATAATCATATGAAATATTGGATATACTAGGACGTCCGTGTTTTCAATACGAGCCAGTATAAAACACGGATTCCACGGTCGTAATGAATAGCCAATCCCACACCCCTAGACCCCTATGAGAGCGGCAAGCAACCCTGCCAATTCTAGGGTTAGGAGACCCGAACTCGACTCCTCGAGTTGGTCTCCCACTGGATCCCAGAACCCGGTTACTTGTGCTCCCCTCCTTGGGTCTATCCTAATGCGGAAAAGTAAATAATATACAAAGGGTGACAACTTCCGCTACCTGGAAGTGCCCCAAATAAAAGAATATTATATACAAGTTTTTACATGAATGAAAATGAAAAACACTCATCTCACATAAAAACCCCCGGCTATTCGAATACGACGATCCAATATAACATATCCAGCAACACATAACATCACATGTCATCAACGTAAGTAAGTATGCATACCCCAATTGTCGTTGACGTATAGCAACGAAACCGGCGATATGAACATACTACACTTACGGTCACAGAAAAGAAAGTGTAAAACTACAACAATTGGAATCCGCAACTACTTTAGACATCTCATGCCTACCAGATATAAATCCCGCATTTTAGTCTCATTATCGAAAACTCTTTTCAATATCATATGGGACTAAACTGCTAAATTTATAACATTCATCCAGTTATCTCATAACTGTTTGTGAATTCCAATTATTGTATCACATTCCAGATAAACAGATAATGTTAAACTTTCCGATCGAACAATCGAACACCCAAGTTTTCCCGATACAGATCAACACATGAAACAAGTATAACAACAATCCGTTCGTGCCTCAGTACCAACGGTCCAGCCGTAGAAGGGTCAAGCCAACGCCTCACATGTGGCACGCCGTACTACCCCAAACCCGAAGGTTCAAAGGGCAGTTCAAGACGGTCACATAATCGAGTTAAGGTTTGTTGTCTTCTAGAGGGTCCATCGCGTTACTTGCACTACTTAGAACGTCGTTAAACTTCGGAAAAATCCAACACTTGGAAATTTCCCGACAGGGGAAAAATTGAGTATTTATATCCGGTCGAACTTTTTAACATAGTCTAAAATTTATCCGGAAAGCCACACAGACAAAATTTGATATTCCGATCGAAACTCCGAATCCCCAAAACAACTGCTGAAAATTGAACTCTTGAAAAAATTATTAAAAATACCAATAAAAACCAACACTGTTAAATAGGAGTTACTGTACAAAAATTATGTCACAACCCGACAAAACGGCCGCGCTTCCGCCGCACGAGCCATGCTCGTGCCGCGGAAGAGCGGTGGAAAAGTTGAATCAGGTCCACGAAATTTACAGTAATTCCTAGAAAACCCTGCTTGATTTTCTGGATATTTTTAATCTTGAAAAATCCACAATTTTAAAATCTGGACAGAGAGCAAGTTTGATTCGGGGTTTCGGATTCGTTCGGACTTCAAATTCCGTCGGGACTTCGCCTAAGGCTCTAGCTAGGCTCTGATACCAGTGAAAGATTCCTAGGCACTCTAGTAAGGTCTCACAAGGCATCGGACATGCCAATTTAAAATTTTTGTGCCGAGAAACCCTAGACTACGGATCTTTAGACTAGATGTTTAGGCGAAACGAAAACTTAGTTAACACTTTAACTAGAAGTGGGAAGCTACAACCTTTGTAGATCCGGATTTCCACCTCCTTAGCTCCACGTGGTCATGCCCTCACTGTCCATCATGAATCCTCGACTCATTCGTCGGCTTCATCGGAATAATATGCGGAATAGTTCGTCGTCTTTGTGTCAAAGACGATCTACGTCGAGGTTGCACTAGTTCAAGCTCCGACTTCACAAACTTGTAAAACTTGTGAAGAAAACACCCAAAACCACTTGGCAAGAGATAGAGGATGAAGAAATAGGAGATGGGTTCACTTTAGATTTGGATTTATCTCACTAGATCTCAAGTTGCCATTGTTGTAGCAAGCTTGAAGAAGAAGAAGAAGATGAGCTCAAGAAAAGAATATGATAAGTCTTGTTTTAAAAATAAATTTAAATCAAATACTTATCATAACTTGAACTAGGGTTAAGTGTAGAGAATTAACCATGGTCACTTGGATGGGTTAGGGTTAAGCATGAAGATAAGGATGGTTAGCAAAGTCAAAGCTTCATGAAGCTTCAATATAAAACAAATAAAGCCACCATTCTTATCTTAATCCATTTCAAATAAATAAATAAACAAATAAATAAATAAATGAATATGCAAAACCCTAATTATCAAATTAACCATGGATTAATTCTATACACTTAACTAAATGATCAAGTATCATCAAACATGATACAAAAAGTGCATAAAATTATATCACATATACAATGTGCAATCCAAGTGAGAAAAATCCGGTTAAAGTGAACCAATACTAGTTAATGCAAAGTAATATATCAAATATATAATTATACATTAAATCATTAAATCAACATTTGATTCAATGATCCGGTCATGTCGCACATGACCGACTAGTATTCAATGTATCGATTTATCGAATCAATGATTCGATAACTAGGTCATATCGAATATAACCAATCGAAAACATATATCGCGAGAATGAAATGCGGTATCACATACTCGCATTATTCTCGGTCCTGGACATATCTCATATGCGCTCCTATTTCGTTTCGCTTGAACCAGGAAACCTCTGTGTAGGACTCTAAAGACTCGTCAATACGCCGGTAGCAGATGATGATCATATCAAACATCCACAAGCCGCAAGCGGTCTGCTAAACGTAACGGCCACCCGGGTATTGAGCGATCAGAAGATCGACGAGCTAGCCCGCTCACACTCCTGTGAATCCGACCAGTAAAACTTACCGTACAGTCCGGTCTCTTCGTCTGATATGTCGCATATCAAGTCTAGGGGTGGTAAACGTCAGACCCTAATAACCCGATAAGTCGTGCCGATGTGAGGCTCGTAACGGGTCGAGAAACTACTGGTAACACTTACCAGCAAATCTCTGATCAGCCCTGGCCAGGGACTTCCCTGTTACGGCCAATCGAGCACAGCGCAACATCAACCCCCAATACCGGGAGAGACGAAACCCCTCCTATCGCTCATTGCCTCCATGTGACTCGGGACTGTACCCAAAGACCACCGTTTTGCACGTCCTTATGGACGTGGTAAGGTGGAGATCAAAGCACAGTGGGAATCACACAAGACTCTATGACGATCTCGGGTCTACAGACTATCCTGTACAAGTGTCACCTGAGAACTGCCATCTGACGTGAGGTATAATACCATCTGGGAGTTCTCGGCGAGTCCGTCCAGTGTACCCAGTCTCCACTGAGCACCCGTACACCATCTCTGATGTCAAACACCAATGGATATGGGATCATCCATCGCCCATCACATGGGTCGAGAAGCGTATACGCTAGTCTACACTGGTATATCGATGCCCCGTCTCGATACACCCACGACTAGGGACCTTGAAGGATGTACTTATGGACTACCATGTCCCCACTAGTATGATCTGCATCATAGTCCAGGTAGTCAAGTACAGATCCTAAGGGCTTTACCAACATGTAACTACAAGACAGTATAAAGAGACAAGTGTACATGTTAAGATAAAGAGTAACCAGATAGCATACTATCATATCGAGCAAGAAAGTCATCTCTATATATGTCCAAGCATCCAATATAATATACAACATCTGTACAATACTGGCCTCTAGGGCATACATACAACTAACAACCCGATTACTTGTGCTCCCCGCCTTGGGTCTACCTAATGCGGAAAAGTAAATAATATACAATGGTGACATCATCCTCAGCCCGGAAGTGCCCCAATAAAAGAATATTACATACAACTGAATTTTACATGAATGAAAAAGAAAAACTCTCATCTCACATAAAAAACCCTGGCTATTCAGAACGCGACGATCCAATATAACATATCACAGCAACACATAATATCTCATATCATCAACATAAGCAAGTATGCGTATCCCGATTGTCGTTGATGTATAGCAACGAAGCCGGCGATACACCACATACTACGCTTACGGTCACAGAAAAGAAAGTGTAAAACTACAACATTTGGAATCCACAATCTCTTTAGACATCGTAAATCCGAAATATCACATACTTCGCATTTCATGCCTAACTACGTGAATTCCACATATTGTATCACATTCCAGATAAATAGACAATGTTAAACTTTCCGATCGAATAATCAAACACCCAAGTTTTACCAAATAATTCTCAACATTTGAAATTAATTTAAAAACATCCATCACATGCCACAGTACCAAATGTCCAACCGTAGAAGGGTCAAGCCAACGCCTCACATATGGCACGCCGTACTGCCATAAACCCTAAGGTTCGGAGGCAGTTCAAGATGGTCACATAATCGAGTTAAGATTTGTTGTCTTCTAGAGGATCCACCACGTTACTTGCACGACTTAGAAAGTTTCAAACTACGAAAAAATCCAACGCTTGTAAATTTTCCGGCAGGGGAAAAAGTGAGTTATTGATATCTGGTCGAACTTTTTAATACGATCTAAAAATTATCCGGACAAACTAAACAAAGTTAAATTATCCAATCGAATCAATGAGTCCCTAATACAACCCTAGAAAACTCAACACTTGAGTGGAATTAAAACATTCCCAGAAAAAATTGCCAAGAAAGGACCTAAGAATAAATATATGAAATTCCAAGGACTAATTCAAAATTTTGGCCGCGGAACCACCGCCAAACCCTTGGTTTGGCAGCGGTTCCGCGGTCATGTGAGCGAATTAGTGGGCCGTACTTCACAGTAATTCTTAGTTTTTCCTGCTTGTTTTTCTGAGTATTTTTAATACAGAAAATATCACATTTTTAGAAAATGTCCAGAAAGGGGTATACTTGGGTGTGTCGGAGTTCGATCGGACTTTAAACTTCGTCAAGACTTCTCCTAAAGCTCTAGCTTGGCTCTGATACCACTGTAGGGTTGCTAGGCACACGCACAAGGGTCTACGAGGCATCAAACATGCCCGATTAAAATTTTAGCCGTGCCGAACAACCCAAAACCGGATCTTTAAACTAGAGTGTATGCGAAAACAAGCATGTTAAACACTTTAACACTAAGTGAGAGGGATTACAATCTTTGTAGATCCGGTCCTTCACTTCTTAAGCTCCGTGTTGAGTTCCCTTCGCTGCGATCATCATACATCTGGACTCTCGAGAGGCTCCACGAAGAGAATGATGCAACCTTGCTTCCGATCTTCGATAACAAAGATGATCTACCTTGAAGTTTCATTAACACAAGCTCTCACTCACTAAAGAGGTGAACACCCTCATCTAAATGGCTAGGATAGATGAGGATGATGAAGTAGGATTTTTGCTCTCATTTGTTTTCTTATTCTCACTCATAATCATCACTTAGAAAAATCAAGTAAGCCTTTTTCATGAAAGAAAGAAGAAGGAAGAAGAAGATGAATAATAATATGAATTAAAACCTTTTGTGATGAATAGTGATAGTCTTGATAAGGTTAGAAATGCAACCATGGTTCAAGTAACCATTGTAGAGATTTTACTAGGGTTAAGGGTTAGGGTTAAGTTAAAGAAATATCTTGCAAAATATCTTTTCCAAAACAAAAAAGAAAACCTTCTAGAAACTTCTAGAAATGATTAACCCTAATCAAACCCAAACCAAGTTTAATCTCCACTAAACATGTTGCATTAATAACCATATCATGTTACAATATTATATATCACATATATAATATTTATTGTAACAAAATAAAATAATACAATTAACATATATCGCATATATATATCAATGTATTACCCGAGTGAGAAAAAGAATCTTTTAGTGAGCTAATATTAGTTAATTTAATTTAATATATCATATATATTATTATACATTAAATTATCGAATTAACACTTGATCCGACAATCCGGCTATATCGCATATAACCGACTAATATCTCATTTACCGATTCATCGAATCAACACTGGATCCGATGACCCGGCTGGCATCAAATATCGTGAGAATAGAATACGGTATCACATATCGCATTATCCTCAGTCCCGCACATATCACATATGTGCTCCTACTCCGTTTTGCCTGAGCCAAGAAACCTCTGTATAGGACTCTAAAGAATCGTCAATACGCCGGCAGTAGGTGATGATCATATCAAACACCCACAAGCTGCAAGCGGTCAGCTAAACTTAACAGCTACCCAGGTATTGAGCGCTCAGAAGATCAACAAGCAAGCCTGCATATTCTCCTGTGAATCCAAACAGTAACACTCCCGTACAGTCCGG
The DNA here is from genome assembly GCA_030015575.1 of Agapanthus africanus. NCBI lineage: Eukaryota > Viridiplantae > Streptophyta > Magnoliopsida > Asparagales > Amaryllidaceae > Agapanthus > Agapanthus africanus. The sequence continues at coordinate 211,886,869 of CM057351.1, read as the reverse complement.
TCTCGTCGTCTGATATGTCGCATATCTCGCCTAGGTGTGGTAAACGTCAGACCCCAGTAGCTTGATAAGTCGTGTCAATATGAGGTCTATAACAGTTCGAGAAACTACTGATAACACTTACCAGTAAATCTCTGCAACCCTGGCCAGGGATTTCCAGTTATAGCCAATCGAACACAGCACAACATCAACTCCCTATACCGGGAGAGACGAATCCCCTCCTATCGCTCATTGCCTCCATGTGATTCGGGACTGTACCCAAAATCCACCTTTTTGCACGACTTCTTGGACGTGGTATGATGGAAATCAAAGCACAGTGGGAATCACACAAGACTCTATGACGATCTCGGGTCAACAGACTACTCTGTACCAGTGTCACCGGAGAACTGCCATCTGACGTGAGGTATAATACCATCTGGGAGTTCTCGGCGAGTCCGTCCAGTGTACCCAGTCTCCACCGAGCACCCGTACACCATCCTTGATGTCAAACACCGATGGTTATGGGATCATCCATCGCCCATCATATGGGTCAAGATGCGTATACGCTAGTCTACTCTGGTGTATCGATGCCCAGTCTCGATACACCCTCGACTAGGAACAGTTATAGGATGTACTCGTCGACTACCGCGACCTCACTAGTATGATCTCATCATAGTCCCAGTATTCGAGTACATATCCTAAGGGCTTTATCAACATGTAATATAGAGACAATCAGAGTACATGTTAAGATAAAGTACAACCAGATAGCATACTATCATGTCGAGCAAGAAAGTCCTCCCTATATATGTCCAAGCATCCATTACAATATACATCATATGTACAGTAATGGCCTCTAGAGCATACATATAACTAACATGGAATCCATCCAATTATGAGTAACCTGAAAAAGAAACAAGTTTCTCAAAACTTTTACTATCAACTGAATACTAATCACAAGAATCTACATCTTCGATCTCTTTGAATCATCCCGATACTTGCGATACCTGGTTCTCTACTTTATTCCTATACCCACAACTTCTCAAAACTTAGACCTTGTATTTCTACGAACCACTTGTCTAAAAACTAGAGAAGTCACAAGTAACCAGAATATAGTACGAGGACCAACCCCTTTGTCCTGATGGACACTGGACAACATACAATACTCTGTATAAGTCCGTTTAGTTGAATAACTCAAAACCTGTGCATCGTAGGTTGAAAACTGTACTTATGGTTAAGAAATACTCCGTTGTTTAATGCTCCTTACCCAATCGCCAACTGATATAGGTAAATGTCATCGACATAATATCAAAAAGTTATATCTCACTTTATAAAAATAAACGTACAGATATATCATTTTGAAATTGGTGCACAACAACGGATACTCAAAACCAAATACATGCTATCTGGAAAAAACCTAGGCGACTTCCTCAAATATCACCAATTACAACGAATTCCGATATAATGAGGATGATCACTTAATTCCCAATAACTTCCTCCCACTCATCATCTGTAAAACCATACAGATGTGAGAATCATACCTGGTAAATACAAACCCTGGAGTAAGTATCTAATCGGGAAATCAGTTTTCCTTTAACAATGCACAGTGTAACTGAAACATAAAAATGTGAAATAGGAGTGGCGATGAAGTACGCGGTTTGGTCATGAATGATAGCAGTCGCAACTTACTTTGCCCTCTTTCTAATCCCTTTATTTTGTCTTTAGTTATTACCTTCTGTACACCCTACTTAGGCTAATTGGTTTTCTTCATTCCCTTACCTATCGGCACCTGCCTATGGTTTGGAAGAAGACTATCCAATAAGCGTAATAGTTGTACTCTCCTAAACTAAGGAGCTCTCGCAACCTGAGAGAAGGTGATAATAAAAGGCAACTGAATAAACCAATTCTATTTCTCCTGAACCTTGATCCAATCTCGAAGAAGTCCCTTCGAGTTCGTATATAACCATACGATGGATCTATCCAATAGAAGTGGATGTCCGTAGAAATACGGTGTGTTCTGAGAAAAGCAAAGGGTAAAAGAAGGAGTGTCAATGACTTATGAAACTTAGACAATCCAAAAGCCAGTATTTTAAGAAGGTTCGGTCAACTTGGTCACTGAGTCATAGTCTAGGGTCGGTCAAAGGTCGCTGCCAAAGAGAGAGAGAAAAGAAACACTCTGCGTGCACTCTAAACTAGATCAGAATGGTTATCACTTTATCTAATCCGGAAACCTCCCACTGTACTGTCAAATTCTCCTCCAAACCTGAAAGAAGAATCAATCGGGATCACCCGAAGAGTAAACCAACTCATCAGTGGGAATCGGGATCCAACTCTCATCGCATGATAACGTGACGGAATCCACTCACGTTATCACACTTCAGAAGGTATGTGCATGCCTGGCAAGTTTCAGTTTCTTAAGAAACTCCCGATATAATTTATACCCCATGCTCTTATGACCTTGGCGTTAGGTCAAAATGTCAAAAGTCACATGCCAAGTTCTACCCATCATTATCTTGTCAATTTGAACCCACCCGCACATGCCCTTGACGTTTGGCCAAAATGCCAGAACGACTGTCCCAAACCAACTCATCTATCTATGCAACAAATTAATACCCAGCAGCTACCAAACACTATGCCTTGGCGTTAGGTCAAAATACATAGCTTGAATACTACTGAATACCCAAAAGAAATGACGGAGGGCTATGGCTGGTTTTTGGCGAAAAACCTTTAACGTAATGAACTTAATCTCGTTGAAGGAACCTGATAGCTTTTTATATAAAAATATAGTGGCGAAAACCTTTGCTAAAGAGGTCACTACCGGTGAAGGGATCTCGGCTCTTTCCTCGTGGAATGAGGTGCAGGATATTCCACTGAATACCGCGATGCAAAGCAACTTGTAATCGACTATAGTGAAGTTATTACCCTGACGCAAACTTCTGCCCAAAGGGTCACTCCCGGTGAAGGGATCTCGGCCCTTGCCTCGTTGAATGAGGTGCAGGATATTCCAACTGAATACCACTATGCAAAACAAAAAGAAATGTCTTTGTAATAACACTTTTTAAAACTGTTCCAACAACATCCGAACATGTTTGTTTTCTTTTTGCATTGATCAGAATCAACGCAGTCCCATCAATTAATCACACCAGAAAAGAACGAAAATAAAATGTACGTAAATGCCATCCGCATTCGTCACTGGGTCCCGTCATCACCCGTTAGGTTACTTATCTAACGACAGAGCGGGGACTGAACGCGGGTGCAAAACATATACAACATCTACTAGTATATATACCAATATACAATAATCGCTCCAGGCGTGATAATATGCAACATTACAGAATAGTAATAAGCGTCACAGAACAATACAGATAATCTGGGATCCCCGGGTTTCACAGAGCCGCTGCTGAAACCCGACGTTCCCCTGGTCGTGTGGATAGCCTGTGCAATGAAACCTAGACCCCTACAGGTGCGGCAAGTTACCCGCCAAAACCTGAAGCGAGGCAGACCCCTACAGCAAAGTGAATGGACCACCCTGCACTTCAAGGAATCCGGTAACTTGGGCACCACTCCTTGGGTCAACCTGTACCCCCTACAAGTGCGGCGAATAGTCTGCCAATTCTAGAGTAAGGCCCCTCTGGCTCTCAAAGCCATGAGATGCGGACCCGTTGCCCTCCAGAACCCGTCTATCCGTGCACCCAGTCGCGGGGTAAACCTAGTACAGAAATGAAAAATATGTACAACGGGTACATCGACCTCAGCCCGGTCGTTCCCCAAAAGAATATTATACAAACAGGAAGTGACGGCAGTCCACATGTTGGACGCTCGCCCCGCATCATCAAATGTACAAATAAATCCAAACTGCACTACCATTGCATACTGCTATCCACCACGACAAATACGCAACATCAAAGCACAACACAGAATATCAACGCGAATGTCACGTTCGCAAACCCGTCTAAAAGGACTATAGCAGTTAGACGCGGTTTACCGCTTGAATGACATTCACGTTGGAGATATAATGTAAGTACTACAAACTAACTAGTTTAAAATTTCGATCGAAAAAACTTCCCGAAGTGGGCCCCACGTACAACTGTTATACAATAAAAAAACACTGGGCCCAAAAGAACCATTCCAAAAACTATAATTTCCTATGTAGAAGCTACTGTAGAAATTTGGTGCACTGTGGCTACAGTAAGGCGGCGGATCCGCCGCCAAAATGTAGTTTTGGCCGCTGATCCGCCGCGCTACAGTAAAATCAGCCCACCAAATTTTCACAGTTTTCTTAGAAAAGCCTGCTCGATTTTCTGAGATGCTCAAAATGGTTTTTAGGCCTGTTTTAAAATCGACAGAAACTTTACACTTGGAAATTGCGATTTTGAAAATTCCGCTCGATCGATATTTTAAACGCGTTAGAACAAGTTAGTAAAGCTTAATGGCGTGGCTCTGATACCATGTAAGTATACGGTAGCGCCCCGGCCGTCTTTCAGACGCCAAATGCGGAACAAAAACTTTTATAACTGGCTCTATCGCATACTATAACCCGGATCTACCATTAACGCTAAACTAACAAACTACAAAGTGGGTAGAAAGGTTTTACCGAACGATCCGAGTCCTTCGTTCTTTAACCATCATCCCACGCACCGTTGCGGCTGCTCCGATCTCCTGGCTCCTCGTCGAGGTGGCACCACATCTACGGATCTTTAAACGGGCTCCCGCCTCTATACCGAGGCAACTCGATCATCAAGTTTGCCAAAAGAGATGACCAAGATTGGTATAGAGAATGAGTAGAACACTTTGTCTCGCTTCATCCAAAACCATTGATGAACGGTTAATGAAGTTGCCTTTTTAATCGGGTAAAGAGAAAATGAGTATATCAAATTTCCATGAACCAAAACTATAATCTTTTAAAACCAAGTGAGAGAGTGAAGAGGAGGGGAGGGGCCGGCCATATATAGAGGTGGGGGGGTTAGTGTAGGAGCAAGAATGGTGACCATAAAGGAAAAGATCAAGAAGAAATATCTTAGCCAAAACCAAAACACATTAATGCAATGAATGACACACTAAACCTAGTCATCCATTCATTTAATGCAAACAATGATTCATAAACCTAGTCACCACTTCTAGAACCTTCCAAACTCATGACTCACCTCATGACTCACCCAAAAGAAAAAAAGATAAATCCGTATTTAACCGAATGTTAAAGACGGGTGATAGAAAACTGGCAACTTCCAAAAGCGATCCCGAAACGAATTTCAGGATAACCCCGTAACAGTATAAACATACCCGCATTTGTATTACGACCGAATACAAATGCAACTGAGACAAAGATATTATATCTACAAAGTATAATACATGGATCCGGCTTAAATCAAAGCCCACCAGTATTATCTGCCCGAAATATGACACGTGCGTAAAGGCACGTGCATTTTCCGAACCCTGCCATAAAACCATACGGCCTCTACAACGTTTCTCCCAAACTTGGGAAACCATCTGTGGGGGACTCTAATGACTCGTCAGTACCCTGGCAGTGGGTTTAACCACAAGCCGTCAGCGGCACTAGCTGTGCGTAACGGCTGCCTATGTACTGACCTCAAGGGAGGCCGATGAGCGAACTCATCCTGAAACCCTACTGAGCCTAACAGTGACAATGTATATACAGTCTGGTCCGTTCGTCTATGAGTATCGCATATCGGGCCTAGGGGGCTGGTAACGTCAGACCCCCGATAGCGGTATAAGTCGTGTCGGAGACAAGCCCTGAACACCCTGAGAAACTACCGGAGTACCTACCAGTAATTCTCACCTGCCTTGGCCAAGGACTTGGTGTAATGGCTTTCCTAGACACAGCGCGATCTCCACCCCCAATACCGGGAGAGACAAATCCCCTGCCGATCCGCTCACTTGCCTCCATGTGGCTCGGGACTGTACCCAAAAAATACCTGTTTGCACGACTCCTTTGAGCCGTGGTAGGGTAGAAATCAAAGCACAGTGGAAACTCACACGAGACAAATGACGACCTCAGGTCGATGAACTAACCTGTATACATGTCACCAGGGAACTTCTATCTGACGATAAGTATAATACCAACTAGCAGGTTCCCGGAGAGTCCTGTCCGGTGTACTCATAACCCAATAAGCACCTGTATACATCTAGGTGATCCAACTGACACCAGTGGCTTGTGATACCGGCCACCGCCCCTCGTCGGGGTCTCGGCTGTATACACTAGTCTACTTCGGAGTATCGATGCCCTATCTCGGTACTCCCACGACTAGGGACCACTATTAAGGATGTGCTTATAGACTACCTAACTCTCACGTATATGATCGCCATCATACTGTTGGTAGTCAAGCAAGATCCTAAGGGCTCTATCAACGTGAAATCGTGATCAGTCAGCTGAACCTATACACGACTGATAAAGGCAAACCAGATAGCATACTATCATCTTGAGTAAGACTGTCCTACCGGTATAGGTCCTCCTCAATCATTGCAATCACGTACCTACGATCCAATAATTGACTTTGAGGGCACTATATCCAACAATGCCCACTTGTTGGAGACACAATTTCTTGAAAAAGAAATAAGTGGGAGCGCAGAAGAACTGGAAGAAATTCCAGAACCACAAGCTATTACAGAAAGCATGGTGGAACCAGAATTTTTGAAAGAACCGGACATCCCGATGCTACTCCGTTGGACTAGTAGGAAGTCTCATCCGCCCGAGAGATACTACGATTTTCTCATAGATGGGGATAGAGAGGATTACAACATCGACGAGCCAACTAGTTTTCAGCAAGCCATCAGGAGCAGAGACTCAGTAAAATTGTTGGATGCAATGCGGACCGAAATAGAGTCCATGAACACCAACAAAGTATGGACTTTGGACATTGCTCCAGAAGAGGTAAAACCCGTAGTCTGTAAATGGATCTTCAGAAAGAAGATTGGTGTAGATGGACAGGTTGAAACCTATAAGGCTAGACTTGTTGCAAAAGGTTTTCGTTAAAGACCTAGCTTGGACTATCATGAAACCTTTTCTCCAGTGGCTATGCTCAAATCCATTCGGATCCTTCTTGCCATTGCTGCCTTCCACGATTATGAAATTTAGAAGAGTGTGTTTATATGGATCAGCCGGAGGGTTTCATAGAGAGTGGGAGCAGCGGAAGAGTATGCAAGTTGCTTAAATTCATTTATGGATTAAAGCAGGCATCGCGGAGTTGGAACATCTATTTTGATGAGACGGTCGAGGAATTCGACTTTATCAAAAATCCAGATGAACCATGCATTTATAGTAAAATTTTAGCGAGAACTGTGGTATTCCTCATCTTTTACATGGTTGACATTTTCCTGATAAGAAATGACATTCTTATGCTACAATCAGTCAAAAGATTCTTGTCACAAAGGTTCTCCATGAAGGACCTGGTTGATGCCTCCTACATTTTGGGGATCCAGATCCAACGTGATAGATCTAAAAGGATATTTGGACTTTCACAATCAAGCTACATCGACACCATACTGAAAAGATTTAGTATGGAAGATTCAAAGCGATGTAATCTACCGGCTTGTCACGGAATCACCCTCTCCAAAGAGATGTCTCCCAAGACTGATTTGGAAACGGATCACATAAGTATTATACCCGACGCTTCTACGGTAGGCTCTATAATGTATGTGATGTTGTGTACCAGACCATATGTAGCTTATGCACTAAGCGTTGCAAGCAGATATCAGTCAAACCCAGGGGAGAGGCACTGGACAGCAGTAAAGAACATTCTTAAGTACCTGAAAAGGACTAAGGAGATGTTCTTGGTGTACGGCAGTGAAGACCTCCAGATCGAGGCCTTCGCCGACTCCAGCTTCCAGAGTGACATGGATGACTCCAGATCCATGTCGGGTTATGTCTTTACCCTCAATGGAGGGGTGGTATATTGGAAGAGCTCCAAGCAGGACACCTTTGCTGACTCGACGATGGAAGCAGTCGCTGCATGTGACGCCGCGAAGGAAGCAGTTTGGATGAAGAAGTTCATTACCGAACTTCAAGTGGTTTCATCCATTGTTAATCCAATACTTCTGTATTGTGACAACAGCGGGGCTATATCTTTAGTGAAGGAACTAAGGTCACATCAGAAGTCCAGACATATCTTGAGGCGGTACCACCTGATCAGGGAGATTGTTGATCAGGGAGATCGAGGTGCGGAGAGTAGAGATAGAGAACAACACTGCAGATCCACTCACAAAGGCCATCCCTCAAACACAGTTCGAGAGGCTAATCGAGATGATAAGTCTGCGATATGCCAATACATGGCCTTAGTGCAGGTAGGAGATTGTTAGTGATATATGCCCCAGAGGCCATTATTATATAGTACTGGATTGTATATTATATTTTGGAAGCTTGGGATATTCACAGATATAATAACAGTCTTGCTCAAAATGGTAGTATGCTACTTGGTTTGATTCTACCTCAATATGTGTAAATGTTTCTTTTAGAATATCGCTAATACATATTAGTAGTAGGGAACGGAGTACAAGTTGATGCTTCTGCCGTCGGTGAATATCACCTAGTGTTGACAAATGGCAATACTATGATTTTGAACAATTGCTAGTATGTACCTTCCATGGTTTGCAACATCATATTAGTTTCTTTACTTGATAAAGATGGATATAAGTTTGTTCTTGATAGAAATATCATGAACATTTATCTTAATTGGGTATTGGTTGTAGAAGGTACACTGTGTAATGGTATCTATTTTCTTAATCAAAACGCAGTTTTCAATATACAGAACACACACAAGCGGAAGAGTTCAGAAGAAAACAAATCCTACTTGTGGCATTTTAGAATTGGTCATATCGGAGAGAAAAGACTGAGTAAGTTACATAAAGATGGATATATTAACACGTTCGAATTTTCATCTTATGAAACTTATCAGTCCTGTCTCAAAGGAAAGATGACCAAATCTCCATTCACCGGACACGGAGAAAGAGCAGCAGAGCTCTTGGGACTCATACACAGTGATGTATGTGGTCCAACGTCTATACATGCGAAGGGTGTGTTCTCGTACTTCATCACATTCAATGAAGATCTCTCTAGGTTCGGATATGTGTATCTCATGAAACACAAATCTAAAGCTTTTGAGAAATTCAAAGAATTCAGAAACGAAGTGGAGAACCAGATTGGTAAAAGTATCAAGATCCTCCGATCTGACAGTGGAGGGGGGTACTTAAGTATGAAATTCCTAGATTATCTAGAAAGGAATTCTCTCTTAGCTTACTCCTCCGTATATACCACAAAACAACGGTGTATCAGAGCGGAGAAATCGCACCCTATTAGATATGGTTCGCTCTATGATGAGTAGTGCTGAGTTGCATCTTTCATTTTGGGGATATGCGCTTCAAAAAGCGGCACATCTTTTGAATCAACTTCCATCCAAATCTGTGCCTAAAACTCCGTATGAAATATGGAGTGGTAAGAGTTTGTATGTTAAACGTGTTAAGATTTGGGGCTGCCCTGCTTATGTCAAAAAGACGAACCGAGACAAACTCGAAGCACGGTCAGTTTTGTGTAAGTTTGTAGGATACCCAAAGGATTATAATGGGTATCTATTCTACCACGCAGAGGAACAAAGGATTATTGTTTTTAGGAACGCCATATTTTTAGAAAAAGAATTTCTTGCAAAAAATATTAGTGGCAGCGCGGTAGAACAGGATGAATTTCTAGAAACACAAACTATAACTGAAGATTTGGTGGAACCTCTAGATTCAATAACCTCAGCCGAACCTCGGCCATTCCGTAGATATGGTAGGATTTCTCATCCGTCCGAAAGATACTACGGTTTTCTCATAGACGAGGATCGAGAGGATTGGATTTTGGAAGAAGATGATCCTACTAGTTTCAAGCAGGTCATTATCAGTAGGGACTCTGATAAGTGGCTGGATGCTATGCGATCCGAAATGGAGTCCATGTACACCAATAAAGTGTGGACCTTGGATATTTCTCCACCTTGGGTAAAACCCATTGATGCAAATGGATCTACAAAAAGAAATTTGGTGTAGATGGGCATGTGGAAACCTATAAGGCTAGACTTGTTGCAAATAGTTTTCGTCAAAGACTAGGTGTGGACCATGACGAAACCTTTTCTCCAGTGGCTATTCTCAAATCCATTCGGATCCTACTTGCTATTGTTGCCTTCCATGACTATGAGATCTGGCAGATGGACGTAAAAACGACATTTTTGAACAGAAGTTTAGAAGAGTGCGTTTATATGGATCAGCCGGAAGGTTTCGTAGACAGTGGGAGCAGCGGGAAGGTGTGCAGTTTGCTTAAATCCATTTATGGATTAAAGCAGGCATCGCGGAGCTGGAATATCTGTTTTGATGAAACAGTCAAAGGATTTGACTTCATCAAGAATGAGGATGAGCATTGTATATATAAGAAGATTGTAGGCCGAACTGTCGTATTCCTAGTCTTGTACGTGGACGATATTCTTTTGATAGGAAATGACATTCCTATGTTACAATCGATCAAGCTGTTCTTGTCACAAATGTTCTCCATGAAGGACCTGGGCGATGCCTCATACATTCTGGGGATTAAGATCTACAGAGATAAATCCAATAGATTACTAGGACTTTCACAGTCCAGGTACAAAGAGACCATAATAAAGAGATTTAGTATGGAAGATTCCAAGCACGGTAACATACCCGCATTGCATGGAATCACCCTCTCTAAAGAGATTTCTTCCAAGACTGATGAGGAGAGGGTTCGCATGAGCACTATACCCTACGCTTTGGCGGTAGGATCTATAATGTATTCGATGCTATATACCCGACCAGATGTAGCTTACGTGCTTAGCGTGGTGAGCTGGTATCAGTCTAACTCAGGTGAGAACCATTGGACAGCTGTTAAGAACATCTTAAGTACCTGAGGAGGACTAAAGAACTGTTCCTGGTATTCGGTAATGGGGACCTCCAGGTGGAGTCTTTTACCGATTCGAGTTTCCAGAGTGACAAGGATGACAACAAGTCTATCTCGGGTTTTGTGTTTACCCTCAACGGAGGGGCGGTGTGTTTGTCACGACCTAAAATATTAGCTCATGACCAGCACTTAAATCACGCAACGTCTAAAGGCATAACGTAATTCAAGTAAACTGAAACCCAGAAATCTAACCTTTTTAAGAAAATAAAAGAGGTGAAGTTTTGAAATAAAGGTATAAGGAAATCAAGTTTTCTTAATGCATAGAAAAGGGACATAAAATGCAAGTGAGAATTTCTAGTTTTGAAAACATATTTCATCTTTTTTTTATAAAAAAAATTGGGCAGCACCTCCTTTGTATTTTTTGATCCAAAACCATAAATACGTAATGATAATAAAGGCATCCCCAAGCGGGAGCTAGCTCTTCGCCAAATGGCGGATCACAACCACGCAAGACAGTATAAATAAGTATACGACGCCCAACAACGAAGTTCACCACAAAAGATAAAGAAAAGCAAGATATCAACCCAAAACGCGAACATAAAACCCATCGCTCAAGTCTTGCTAGGTCTCATTACTTATACAATTACTATATTTGATTGATGGAGTTGACTAGATACAATATGAAATATAAATACAAGAGTGGGTACGATACAATGTCCCACCTACCAAATGCAAAACACCCGAAGTAACTGTGTGCCAGCGATGCCGTTACTGATCCGTGCGGTCAACCTGCAAGAACTGTGGCACAATGAGGGTGAGTTGCCAACTCGTGAGTAGAAAAACATCAGCAAGTAGAAATCGAATAAACAACGACTCCTAGGTCAACTATATCATGAAGGTAATACTATGATATCTAGGCTGACCATATCTGTATATGTGCCAATAATATACTCAAGGTCTATCTGTATGTGGATATCATCCAACAATATAATCAATATATATATGCATGCGGACCTTGTCCACCCATATAATCAATGTATGTATGCATGTGGATCTCGTCCATCCATATAATCAATGTATGTATGCATGTGGATCTCGTCCAACCATATAATCAATGCATGTATGTAACGTTTTAGAAATCATTTCGCGAATTTTCCATTTTTAGGTAAAATAAATTGCGTTTTTCCGTAAAAACTTAGAAGTGATCTTTTTGCAGTATAGAATTCACTGCACCTAGTTTTACTAGATTATTGCTAGTTCGTGGGTTTTTGTAGGCCATTGGTAATTTTTGTGCATTTTAATATTTTTCCTAATTAAAGTATTATTTTAAGCTCTAAATTGTGCACTTTATTAGTGGTAATTACATTTTGGTTTGGGTAAATTACTACTAATGTGGATCTCTGCTAAGTTAATCACTAGATTATGTTTTTAAGCTTCTCACCTAAATATCTAGATATTTGTGGGTAATTATGTGTTTTTTTTTAAATAAAGAAAAGAATAGAAAAGGTGGCATAATTTCATTAATGAGCATTTATTGATTTTTTTGCTAGAACTTTCTTCACTTTTGCATAAAACACCCCCCACTCATTTAGCCGAGCCCCTCCTAGTCTGCCCACTTCATTTGCTTCACTCATTTCATCATCTTCAAGCTCTCCAATTTCATCAAAATCCTTGAACAAATCCACAAAACTCTTAAACAAAACATAACCCTTTATTCTCCATCACTAATTTAGCTTGGATCTTCAATCAAGTGAGGATTTTTGGAGGCTTAACTTTGGGTTTTTTCGAGTTGCAAGTGGTGTTTCTTGTGAGGTATAAATCTTAACCCTAATGCTTAATTCTTGTTTTTATACCTTAATCTCAATTTTAGATGTTAAATTAAAGCTTTAATATGCATGTTTTGAAATTCAAGAAATGGTTTTTGGATAATCAAGTTAGGTTTTGGTTAGTAAAAAAGGCTAATTGATTAGTTAAACATGATGAAAACTTAACCTAGTAGCTAGTTTGTTAAATGATAATTTCAAATTGTATAATTAGCTAATTAGCAAACTAAGCTTTTACTAAATCCTAATTAGGTAAGATTAAAATTCTAGTAAAGGTATGAATGGTTTAATCTTGCTATATTGTGATGTTTGTAAATTCTAGTTTTGGTAAAAACTTATAGTTTTGTGTTAAAATGATATATGTTGCATACTAGATTTCGGTATGTTTTTGCGTGGGTTTCTTTTGACGTTCCGACGTTATTTATATTAGGTTCCACATTTATTAGTGTGTTGTGAATGCGTGATCGGTACGATAAGGGTCTAGGCTTGATGGTTGTGTCGTTTAGCGCTCCTAGCTTGGGTGGTGCCGATGTCGTTGTGTCTTTGTGTAGCTTTTGCTCTCGAGTTGGTTTCGTGGTGTCTCTACGCGCGTTAGCCACTTGACGAACACTTGAGAGTATGTTTGGAGTTGGTGCGTCGGTCAAACGTAGTTTGTACGTGTTATTGGTCGATTGCTAATAAATACTTGTTATATTGTTATATGCTTTCAGGATCGCAGGCGGGGACTTCGGGCGCTACGAAAAAGGGAAAGTGAGTAGTTGGCTTTACTTAGCCAGGATTGTTGTGAGTAGATTTGACAACTACAGGGGGATCGCCCGCATGGCGTTATGCGTCTGGGCTAGATCAAATGACATGGCTATTAGTTAGAAGTATACGGATATTGTTTGTGCATATGTACCTTTGTTGCATATCTCATTACGTATTGTGTATGGACTTAGTATTAAATAGACACAACACCATTATTGACGGTTCAGATTTCACGAGTACAAATTGTATGCTACACACACACCGTCGATAATTGTTATGACACGCACAACACCTATACATATGTGATATTGTGTTGTTTAGGGACATTGAGACATGATCCTTTTTCCTTTTGTGCATATGAAATATAGCATACATGTATACCTACACACTTACACATATGCCTTGACATGCTTACATGCTAGTTACCTATATACCTATATGGTATTGTACCATTAGTGATAGGTATATACACATATGAGACATAGCTGCATGTACATCTTGCATACATACTTACACTTATACCTGGAGGGTATTACATCATTACTGATAGGTAGATACATATACCTTTCTATACCTACATATTTACACTTATATCTGGCTATAGCTATATGTTCACCTTTATTTTGATGTTATATGGACATGGAGAAATTAGGAACCGCATGATATATATTCTAACTTATTGCTGTTAAATAGCGGCTTTTCCTTTATATGCTCACATTACAGTTTTATGTTGCATATATTATAGTCATGGATTTTCGCATTGAGATATGGATTTTTCTTGATGTTTTCTGGATTTGAAGACCGTGGTAGTTTCATGAAATTATGCATTATTTGAAAAACACGGTTTCTCCTGATTTGATATTTCAGCATCCACCATGAGATTTATCGGTTCAGATATATATATACCCCATGCGAGGAACGGTGGGGGCTATGTGCGGGTACTTGGTGGGGACCGGAGGTACCCCGGGGCAAGAATTTTGTGGTGTAGACGATGAGTTAGTGGGAGAACCATACCTACCCGTGACAGTACCTATGACTCGGCGGTTATCTTAGGGATACCGACTGGAGTTATGTACGTAAAGATACGTCGAATTTCGAGTGTCGAAGCCGGGCCCTCGAGTTTTCGGGATAGCGTATAATACGTACCTATCATGAGGGCCAGTCGTGGTGACAGCGCCTGATTGATCAGTATTTATGTGTCGATATTAGACACTTGTTTTCATGATATTTTTACTCCTAAGTATATATAACAATGGAATAAGACGCTGTTATATATGCATATATATATATATATATATATTAGTGGAATGGGACGCTAATATATATGTATACATATCTAATTTATATACATCATCATAATGATCTTGCAAATATACTCACTCAGGATATATGAGATTTACGTGATATTGGATACAGGATATATGAGATTTACCTGATATTGGATACAGGATATATGAGATTTACTTGATATTGGACACTCCGGATATATGAGACTTACAGGATATGAGGGCCAATTTGGGGGCTGATTTGTGGAAATTTAGGATTTAGATTGTCTTGATGGACTTTGGTCCTATCACGAGGTCAGGATCCGTGAGGATGACATGTTTTATCCCATACTCCGCATTTATTTTATATGCATTGCTTCATGTATTAGTAGTACCTGATAGAGTACCTTATATGACGGTTGCATACATATTGCTATTTATTGTTCATGTAGTAGTAGTACCTGATAGAGTACCTTACATGACTGTTGCATATATATTGCCATTTATTGCTATCAGCTTGCATGCATTAGATTCGCGTTGTACGTGCATACTTGCGATTACCTGCATATGTTATTTACTATTCACGAGTTGGCAACTCATCCCCGTTGTGCCACAGTGTTTTGCAGGTTGTCCCTCAGGGTAGTCGTTGGCAGGGCGCTTCTATCTATCGTATCATATTTTGCAGCGGATACCGCTTCGGCTGATGGTGTGCAGTTTTGCTTAGGTGGGTTTAGCGATTATCCGATGTTGCTTATTGTATATTTGTTGTATCTTGTACTCTCCATCTATCACTTTCATATGTATGACTTAGAGACTTGATGTGAGGACGATATTGTATATTTTGGTGACTTTGTTACGACCCAAAGTTTGGATGTGACCAGCACTTAGATTGTGTATTATCTAACGATATTTACACAACCCGACTAAGCCGAAAAACCAAGACCAAATCCTTTTTGCGAAATTTTCATGAAAATTTAGTTTTAAGTAAAAATCACTGATTTATTAAATTAAAATATTAACAATAACTCACTATTGAATTCATAATAAAAATAATTATAAATTGTTAAATTTGTTTGCATCCCTAGTTGGGATCAACAATATCAACAGCGGAAATAAAAACTCAGTATATAGGATTTCAATAAGAATCCCAGACATAAATAAAAAAAATATCTTCTAACATAACAACGATCTCATCTGTCAAATAATATACATATACCCATCTCTCATTCTAAGTCATAGTATAAAGTCTGATGGAGATTTTCTAGATCCAAAATACAATACCAAAAGAGAAGGTTACTACACATGTAACCCACCTATCAAAGATGCGATAAAAGCTGAAAAAGTGGATCTGCACTGCTGCTATCCGTCCACTCTACCCCTGCAAGAAACTGTGGCACAACGGGGGTGAGTTGCCAACTCAGTGAATATAACTAACATACAACGGTTAATAATGTAAATATGACGATCGTAACTAACTGAAATGAGAGCAAGTATGATGTATGATAGCATATGGAAAGCATGAATCTGTACTACAAATCACATAACCAAAACTGAAATCTCATCATTTATTCCCAATAAATTTCATCTTTCCGTGCCCATCATCGACGCAAAACTTACATTTCTCTCTTGCATCATTCCTCGAACGATCCTGTAATCAATAATACCGGTCGGTATCATCTAGATATCTGCCGTATTTCACCACTATGTCCGGTATCGAGTAACCTCGTTAGGCTCCCCCGCCTCAAATGCGGCTATCCTGCCCCTCGGTCTCGACCGGGTCCACCATGTATCCAACTGTATCCCCACCGACTCAGTCTGGATAAAATTGTAAATCCGTAAACGTATACCCACCAACTCGGTTCGGAATAAACTCAAATCATAAAAACATCTCATGGTGGACATGTCACATAAATCATGAAATCACTGGATTTATGTAATAGTACAGGAAAACTCAAACCATAAATTCTCAATAATATAAAGCTTCCTATATCAACTTAGAATACTCGGATGATAAACATGATGTCATTTATGCAAGTTACCACTATTGTTAATAATTTAGGTATGATAGGAATCATATTTAACAAGATGAATATTTAGTGTAAAAGTGACATTTTAATATCGACGAGGTGTACTGTAACATGTAAAGATGTGCACGTGCGGCATAACTCGTCGATAATTGTGCAGTGTTCTAACAACTATTAACATGATGATATATAGATATATGTGAATGCATGTTATTAACTTCGCATATAAAGTCAATCTTTCAATTTAACAAAATACGGGCGTATTACGCCATCTTTACACAATCCTCTGGTAGATGTTTAGTCTACTCACTGGAATACGTCGTAAACTATTCAGGAATCACCAATCCCTTTCCTTTCCTTACGGCCTCCGAAGTTCCCGTATTCGAATCTAACATCGAGAATTAATTTGTATAAGAAAACGGCTACTCCGATACGGCGAATATGAAAACACAAGTTCTTACGTACTAGTTATATTGCATACGACTATTTCATACTATCCAACACTCAATTTAACTGGATTTTAACCAGACGTGATTTCGTAACAGAAAACAGAACGTGTTACGTTTTACCCGTGTCGTATTTGAGAATTTTAATTCCTTAACCGATATTTGTTCCCATTTTTATTTACAGTTAAACTAACTTGATTAAACAATACCAAACTAACTAAAATTCAACACAGAAACCTACCCAAAAACCACACTACCCAACTCACCCAAAAATCCGGCATCGCCGGAATTTTCCTTTGGGTCGCCGGCCAAAATCCGAGCCCTCTAATTCGTGTTCCTATGATTTGCTCTAGGTTCAACATACATCATTTAGACCTTGTTTAGTTAAGTTAATTTTTATCAAAACTATAACAGATTTCAACAGAACTTAGTTTTGCCTAGAATACGATATTATAGACTTTTGATTTCAAACTTAAACCAATTCAAGAATTTAAATCTCTACTGTGAGTAAGGATTTTACCAACAAATAACTTGTTGGAAGAACACCCTCCAAGATGCACAAGCTCCTTGTCCTAAGTTGATGATGAGAAATCCTTAGACTTAGCTCTTTTCTTCTTCTTTCTCTTGTTCTTCTTTGTTACATTGGTTTCCTTTTTCTTTCTTTTAATTTTAGCAACTGAACTGAACATGGTTTAAATGTGACAAAAAGGAAGGATAAGGTGAAGGAAGAGGTGTCAAAGGCCAAAGGGTGCCATCCTCATGCAAGGAGGAGGTGTGGTGTGGGTGTGTACATGCAAGAATGATGTGGAAGTGTTTTTTTTTCTTTTCTAAATTTATTTATCCTTTGATTTATTCTGAACTAAATCTTGTTTAACTCTTTCTATTAACACCCCTTAACAAAACCCAATTTGCACAATATCCTAAACTTTGTATAAAAACCCTCACAACTTATGTTATTATATAACACCCTTTTTATTAAAATGAAGCTAAAATTCACATAAAGACCCTTATAATTTATTTATTTTACATATTAAAATTTTAGTTTAATTTTATTTACATATTACTTATGAAAATGTCTTATTTGGTTTTACTAACTTTTTAATTTAGCATTTAATTATTTAATTAATAAATTTTATTTATTTCCAAATTTTTTGAATGTTAGAGACTTGGATGTCTTTTTTTGCAGTTTTACTTATATCATCTTTTATTTCTTTGCTACGGCGTCGTATGTATGTTGTGGTGGTTGTTTTCTGCCTTTGGGGATGGATTTGCTCTTGGTTGGGGATGCTTTACTTATATTTATGTTGTACCCATTTTTGGGGTTAGTTTTTACAAAGGGGTGCTGCCAAACTTTTTAAGAAAGTAAAGTTGGACTTTAAAGAATTTGGTTTGAGATTTCAAAAGTTTTGAAAATGCTATTAGCACTTACTACCTTTGATGGTTTAGATTGCTGGGTTTTCGGCTTACTTAAATTGCGTTACGCCTGTAGACATTGCGTAGTTTAAGGGCCGTCACATGCAAATTTCGGGTCGTGACAATGTTGGTATCAGAGCGCTAGGTTTTAACTTTCGGAGTGTAGGATTACCTTGGTATGATGGAGTAGGTAGCTTAAGCAGAGTAACGTAGTATATGTATGTCCGCGGCATACTCACGATCACGGTACTCCGCCTAAAGTAACCTAAGTACTAATTGCTTGAAATTCATTCCTTGATGATACATATCCTTGTGATTCGATTTCCGTGTTCATATCGAATCCTTTTTCCATTTATAGCCTTTGCCACCGATGACTATGAGGACTCAGAGAGGTGCAGCGAGGGCCGAGGTTAGAATTGACTCGTGTGGGACGATGACTGACCAGGATGGCACGCTCGTTGCTCAGGAGCAGATGGATCCGCCTTCGATAGATCGTATCTCTAGCTTTGAGGCAGAGATGCAAGACTTGCGCCAGACGATGAGGTCTTTGGTTGAGGCCAGTAGAGCGCGGCAACAGGAGGTTGCCACCCCTGTTACCCAATTGTTCCTTGCGATCAACACTCAGCATCGTGTTACTCACATAGCACCAGTGGACGCAGCCTTATTTTACGAGGGGCGTCTTTCCGAGACTTCGGGAGTTCGAGGATATAAGAGGGCCCGTGCAGGTGTACCAGCCCAGAGACATAGGTTCAGTCGCCGTGACAGGTTTCGTGCACGTTACGGGAATAGCAGAGGCTTGGGACGAGGAGAGTCGGTTAGCTAGATCCTCCATTGTTGTGTTAACTTCTGTCAGCGATTCTTTTGTTGCGCGACACGTATTTCAGTCGTGTACCAATCCGATAGGAGATAGAGATTCGTCCGTCATTTTAATCCTTCTTGAGATGTTGGATTTGACATTCTCCTGGGCACGGACTGGTTAGCTACATGCTAGGCGTCTGTAGACTGCCGTGAGAAAATAATCAGGTTTTGTTTTCCCGGCAAGTCAGTTCTTGTTGTGCGGGAGGACAGTGGTGCAGCCCCTCACAGCTCGAATTCAGCCTTTTTCGCTAGTCTGCTTTTTAGGAGAGGATGTCGAGGATTCTTGGCTTTCATTCGTGATACTGGAGCAACAGTGGGTCTGTTGGACCGGGTTCCTATCGTGCAAGTGTTTTCCGACGTTGTTCCAAATGAGCCGGCGGAGCTTCGGGAGCTTAAGGATCAGCTGCAGAGTTGCTAGATAGGGGGACTTATACGTCCAAGTGTTTTGCTTTGGGGAGCTCCTATTCTGTTCGTCAGGGAGAAAGGCGGAAGTTTGCGGTTGTGTGTTGATTTATCGTCAATTGAAACGAGTTACGGTGCGGATAGGTATCCTTTACCTCGCATTGACGATTTGTTCAACTTGCTCCAGAGTGCGAGACATTTTCTAAGTTTGTTTGGGATCAGGTCATCATTGGTTGCGGGTTCGGATTGATGACATTCCGAAGACTGCTTTTGTGCGTACTATGGGCAGTATGTGTTTTGGTGGTGTCGTTGGACTCACCAATGCCCTAGCAGCATTCGTGGATGTGATGAACCAGATTTCTTCAGGCCGTTCCTCGACCAGTTGAATGTTGTGTTATTGACGACATTCTGGTCTTTTCCAAGTGCTATGAGGAACTTGAGCAGCACTTGAGGATTTGCTTTGCAGACATTAGGAGAGCCCCATCGGTTTGCTAATATCTCGGAGTGTTCCTTCAGGCTTGATTATGTGGTCTTCTTAGGTCATGTGGTTACGGGAGACGGTTTTCGTAAGGACCCGAGGGAGATCGAGGCCGTACAGCTTTGGCCCAGACCTGTTCAGTGACTGAGGTCCGCAGTTTTTGAGTTTAGCCGGTTTTTACCGCCGTTTCGTGCAGGATTGCTTGCGTATCGCTGCACCGTTGAATGGACTGACCGGGAAGGAGGTTCCTTTTTCTTGGACTGTGGCATGCGAGTTGAGTTTGCAGCAGTTGGAGACTCAGTTGACAACTGCACCAGTTCTTTCCTTGTTTCTGGATCGGGCGACTTTGTTGTTTACTGTGATGTTTCACGAGTGGGGCTCGATTTTTGCGCTGATGAGGCATTTTAGAGTTATCACTTTTACTTTTCGACAGTTGGAGGAAGTACGAGCAGGATATCCCACTCATGATCTGGAGATGGCCGCGGTGGTCGTGCGTTGAAGATTGGGAGACACTACTTGTTCGGAAAGTCGTGTTATATTTTCACAGACCACCAGAGCTTAATGTACATCTTCTTGCAGCGGGTTTTGATTGTTGAGACATCGCCGTTGGATGGAGCTTGTAAAGGATTGTGATTGTGAGATCCTTTATTACCCGTGGCAAGGCGATTGTGGTAGCTGATGCTTGAGTCTTAGGCCCGGGGTTAGCTTGTCCCAGTTGTGCGCAGTTCTGAGACGGTCTTCTGTAGATTTACAGTTCTTGTGCGACCGTTGAGTATAGCTTAAATTCGCCTCTACTGAGGGGAAAGCTTGCTCATGTCCGCGCCCGTCCACTTTTATTTAATCGTTTTCGTGTGGCACAGCCCGCCGATGCTCATTGTCTGAGATACTTGAGCATGTTCGGCAGGGTAAAGATTCGGAGTCCTTGATTTTGTAGGTTTGCTAGGTACGCACACAAGGGTCTACGAGGCATCAACCATGCCCGATTAAAAAATTAGCCGTGCCGAACAACCCGAAGCCGGATCTTTAAACTAGGGTTTAGGCAAAAACAAGTATGTTAAACAGTTTAACACTAAGTGAGAGGGATTACAACCTTTGTAGATCCGGTCCTTCACTTCATATGCTCCGTGTTGAGGTCCCTTCGCTGCGATCATCGTGTTCTGGACTCTCGAGAGGTTCCACGAAGAGAAAGATGCATTCTTGCTTCCGATCTTCGATACAAAGATGATCTACCTTGAAGTTTTGTTAACACAAGCTAACACTCAAAATATGAAGTGAACGTCCTCATCTAAATGGCAAGGATAGATGAGGATGATGAAGTAGGATTTTTGCTCTCTTTTATTTTCTTATTCTCACTCATTTTTCATCACATAGAAAAAGCTAGAAAGCTTTGCAAAAGGAGGAAGAAGAAGAAGAATAGTGATCCATTTCTTTTGTGATGAATAATGAAAGGATTAATATGATGAATAATGCAACCATGGTCTAGTAACCTTTGTAGAGATTGAACTAGGGTTAAAGGGTGTGGTTGGGTTAAGAAATATCATGCAAAAATATCTTTTCCAAAACAAAAAAGAAAGTTTCTAGAAACTTCTAGAAAACCTTAACCCTAATCAAACCCTAACCATGTTTAATCTCCACTAAACAAGTTGCATTAATAACCATATCATGTTACAATATTATATATCATATATATAATATTTATTGTAACAAAATAAAATAATACAATTAACATATATCGCATATATATCAATGTATTACCCGAGTGAGAAAAAGAATCTTTTAGTGAGAAAATATTAGTTAATGTAATTTAATATATCATATATATTATTATACATTAAATTATCGAATCAACACTTGATCCGACAATCCAGCTATATCGCATATAACCGACTAATATTTATCCGTACCGATTCATCGAATCAACACTTGATCCGATGACCCGGCTGATATTAAATATCGCGAGAATAGAATACGGTATCTCATATCGTATTATCCTCGGTCCCGCACATATCACATATGTGCTCCTACTCCATTTTGCCCGAGTCAAGAAACCTCTGTGTAGGACTCTAAAGAATCGTCAATACGCCGGCAGTAGGTGATGATCATATCAAACACCCACAAGCTGCAAGCGGTCAGCTAAACGTAACAGCTACCCAGGTATTATGCGCTCAGAAGATCAACAAGCAAGCATGTACATTCTCCTGTGAATCCAAACAGTAACACTCCCGTACAGTCCGGTCTCGTCGTCTGATATGTCGCATATCTCGCCTAAGGGTGGTAAACGTCAGACCCCAGTAGCTTGATAAGTCGTGTCGATATGAGGTCTATAACAGTTCGAGAAACTACTGATAACACTTACCAGTAAATCTCAGCAACCCTGGCCAGGGATTTCCGGTTATAACCAATCGAACACTGCACAACATCAACTCCCTATACCGGGAGAGACGAATCCCCTCCTATCGCTCATTGCTTCCATGTGATTCGGGACTGTACCCAAAAGCCACCTTTTTTTACGCCCTCTTGGACGTGGTATGATGGAAATCAAAGCACAGTGGGAATCACACAAGACTCTATGACGATCTTGGGTCAACAGACTACTCTGTACCTGTGTCACCGGAGAACTGCCATCTGACGTGAGGTATAATACCATCTGGGAGTTCTCGGCGAGTCCGTCCAGTGTACCCAGTCTCTACTGAGCACCCGTACACCATCCTTGATGTCAAACACCGATGGATATGGGATCATCCATCTCCCATCATATGGGTCAAGATGCGAATACGCTAGTCTACTCTGGTGTATCGATGCCCTGTCTCGATACACCCTCGACTAGGAACAGTTATAGGATGTACTCGTCGACTACCGTGGCCCTACTAGTATGATCTCATCATAGTCCCAGTAGTCGAGTACATATCCTAAGGGTTTTATCAACATGTAATATAGAGACCATTAGAGTACATGTTAAGATAAAGAGCAACCAGATAGCGTACTATCATGTCGAGCAAGAAAGTCCTCCCTATATATGTCCAAGCATTCATTACAATATACATCGTATGTACAGTAATGGCCTCTAGGGCATACATATAACTAACAGATTTGTGACTAGGGTGTGCTACGTTTAGGGACGCGTTGTGTGTACCTAATATTGATGGGTAGAGACGCGAAATCCTAGAGCAGGCACATCAGTCAGCTTTCTGTGTTCATTCAAGTCCACCAATATGTAGCGTGACTTGTGAGATAGTTACGGGTGGGCAAGGATGAAGAGTGAAGTTTCAGATTTCGTTTCTAGGTGTCTGTCTTGTTGTGAGCTAAGGTTGAGCATTTGGAGACCGGCAGGAGAGTTGCAACTTTCAACCGTTTCGGAGGGGGAATGGGAGAAGATCTCCATGAATTTCGTTGTGGTGTCTGCCCAAGTTTAGATAGGGTGTGACTCCATTTGGGTGTTTGCTGTCCGGTTATGCTCAGTTTGCTCATTTGTTCTTTGTTAAGTTTGTACGTTTTCACGAAGTTCCTTCATGAGTTGTATCCAATAGAGGCACCCCGTTCGCTAGCCGTCTTTGGCAGAAGCTTCAGGAAGCCTTGGGTACTGGTTGAGCTTTAGCTCCGCTTTTCCATCTGTGGGACGATGGTCAGTTAGAGCGGACTATACAGACTCTGGAGGATATGCTTGTGCGTACATACTAACTGTTTGTTGGCGTTGGAATCGTCACTTGCCATTGATAGGGTTCTCCTTCGATAGCTGTTATCAGGAGACATTCCAATTGGCATCCTTTAGGCTTTGTTTGGTAGGTGGTGTTGATCGCCAGTCTGTTTTACTGACTCTGCATGAGTAGGATTTTTGACCCCAGCTAGTCCAGAGACGTCGGAGAAGATCCAGTTGGTTTAGGTCAGGATGAGAGCAGCCCAGTGCAGACAGAAGTCTTATGCCGACCGTAGTTGTCGCAGACTTGAGTTCGCGGTGGGAGATCATGTATTCCTACGGATTTTTCCGATGAAATGGCGTGTTGAGTTTTGGGAAGCTTAGTCCCAGAATTGTAGGTCCTTTTGAGATCTTTGAAACGAGTTAGTACCGTTGCCTATAATATGGAACTTCCGCCCAGATTATTGAGTATTCACCTCGTATTCCTTATGTCGATACTTCGCAATTACCTTCATGTCCTTTCTCACATGATTCAGCACCAGACCATTTGGACGCGATCTTTTCGTTCCCCAGCAGCCAATAGTTAGAGTGGATCAGCAGGTGGAGAAACTTCGGTCAAGGGTCTTGCCATCTGTGAAGGTTTCTTTGGCGTAGCCGTATAGTGAGGGGATCACTTGAGAGGCTGCGAGCGAGATGCGGTAGAAGTTTTCCCTCATCTCTTCGAAGGTACACGTAGATGAATTTGAAATTCGGGGACCGAATTTCTTTAAGGGGGAAGATTGTAACGTTTTAGAAATCGTTTCGCGAATTTTCCGTTTTTAGGTAAAATAAATTGCGTTTTTCCGTAAAAACAAAGAAGCGATATTTTTGCAGTATGGAATTCACTGCACCTAGTTTTACTAGATTATTGCTAGTTTGCGGGTTTTGTAGGCCATTGGTAATTTTTGTGCATTTTAATATTTTTCATAATTAAAGTATTATTTTAAGCTCTAAATTGTGCACTTTATTAGTGGTAATTATATTTTGGTTTGGGTTAATTACTACTAATGTGGATCTATGCTAAGTTAATCACTAGATTATGTTTTTAACCTTCTGACCTAAATATCTAGATATTTGTGGGTAATTATGTGTTTTTTTAAATAAAGAAAAGAATATAAAATGTGGCATAATTGCATTAATGAGCATTTATTATTTTTTTGGCTAGAACTTTCTTCACTTTTGCACAAAACACCCCCCCCCCCCCACTCATTTGGCCGAGCCCCCTAGTCTGCCCACTTCATTTCATCATCTTCAAGATCTCTAATTTCATCAAAATCCTTGAATAAATCCACAAAACTCTTAAACAATACATAACCCTTTATTCTCCATCACTAATCTAGCTTGGACCTTCAATCCGGTGAGGATTTTTGGAGGCTTAACTTTGGGTTTTTTCGAGTTGCAAGTGGTGTTTCTTGTGAGATATAAATCCTAACCCTAATGCTTAATTCTTGTTTTAATACCTTAATCTAAATTTTAGATGTTAAATTAAAGCTTTAATATGCATGTTTTGAAATTCAAGAAATGGTTTTTGGATAATCAAGTTAGGTTTTGGTTAGTAAAAAGGGTTAATTGATTAGTTAAGCTTGATGAAAACTTAACCTCGTTACTAGTTTGTTAAATGATATTTCCTAATTGTATAATTAGCTAATTAGCAAACTAAGTTTATACTAAATCCTAATTAGGTAAGATTAAAATTCTAGTAAAGGTATGAATGGTTTAATCTTGCTATATTGTGATGTTTGTAAATTCTAGTTTTGGTAAAAACTTTTAGTTTTGTGTTAAAATGATATATGTTGCTTACTAGATTTCGGTAAGTTTTGGCGTGGGTTTATTTTGACGTTGCGATGTTATTTATATTAGATTCCACGTTTATAGTGTGTTGGGAATGCGTGATCGGTACGATCAGGGACAAGACTTGATGGTTGTGTCGTTTAGCGCTACTAGCTAGGGTTGTGCCTATGTCGTTGTGTCTTTGTGTAGCTTTTTCTCTCGAGTTGGTTTTGTAGCGTCGCTATGTGCGTTAGCCACTTGACGAACACTTGAAAGTATATTTGGAGTTGGTGCGTCGGTCAAACGTAGTTTGTACGTGTTATTGGTTGATTGCTAATAAATACTTGTTATATTGTTATATGCTTTCAGGATCGCAGGCGGGGACTTCGGGCGCTGCGAAGAAGGGAAAGTGAGTAGTTGGTGTTGGATATAGTACCCTCAAAGTCAAATATTGGATCGCAGGCATGTGATTGCAATGATTGAGGGAGGACCTATGCCGGCAGGACAGTCTTACTCAAGATGATAGTATGCTATCTGGTTTATCTGTATCTTCGTGTAAATGCTTTAGGTGACATTACAGATCACTATTGCACGTTGATAGAGCCCTTATGATTCTTGCTTGACTACCAGCAGTATGATGGTGATCATATACGTGAGTGTTGGGTAGTCTATAAGCACATCCTTAAAGTGGTCCCTGGTCGTGGGAGTTTCGAGACTGGGCATCGACACTCCATTAGTAGACTAGTGTATACAGTCGAGACCCCGACGAGGGGCGGTGCCCGGTCTCATAAGCCATTGGTGTCAGTTGGATCACCTAAGATGTATACAGGTGCTCATTGGGTTATGAGTACACGGGACATGACTCGCCGGGAACATGCTAGTTGGTATTATACCTAACGTCAGACAGCAGTTCCCTGGTGACATGTGTACAGGTTAGTTCATCGACCTGAGATCGTCATTTATCTCGTGTGAGTTCCTACTATGCTGTGATTACTGCCCTACCATAGCTCAAAGGAGTCGAGCAAACAGGTTTTAATTGGGTACAATCCCGAGCCACATGGAGGCAGTGAGCGGATCGGCAGGGGTTTCTTCTCTCCCGGTATTGGGGGTGAGATCGCGCTGTGTCTAGGAGAGCCATTACACGAAGTCCTTGTCCAAGGCACGAGATTTACTGGTAGGTATTCCAGTAGTATCTCAGGGTGTTCTGGGCTATACTCCGACATGACTTGTACCGCTTTTGGGGGTCTGACTTTTACCAACCCCCTAGGCCCGACATGCGATGCTCATAGACGAACGGACCGGAATGTACGGATATTGTCACTGACAGGCTCAGTAGGGTGTTAAGATAAGTTCGCTCAACGACCTCCCTTTTGGCCAATACCCGGTAGCCCGTTACGTACGGCTAGTACCACTGACGTGCTAGTGGTTAAATCCACAGCCAAAGTATTGACGAGTCTTTAGAGTCCCCCACAGACAGTTTCTCAAGTTTCGGACGAAAAGTTGTAGAGACCGTATGGTATTATGGCAGGGTTCGATCATATATGTGCAGTAGTGCACGGATCATGATCGGACGGATTATACTAGTGGGCTTTGGTTTAAGCCGGATCCTAGTATTTGATTTGTTGGATTACTTTATTCTCATCACATTCACATTCAGTCGGAATGCGGATACAGGTATGTATATACTGGTGTGGGGTATCCTTTTGATCCGTCACGAGTTTACTTTAGATGTTGCCATATCTTTTTATTGTTGTAAACATTTGGATTAATGTTTACATGTGGAAATTGTGAGTGGATTTCATGATGAGGTGCATTTAATGTGACATGGACATGTTTAGTGACTCATGGTCTCTTTATTTGTGCTAATGTCACATTAGGATTTGTTTATTATGTTGAATTGATGGATGGAGAGAGAGAGGGCAGCCATAAGCTTGGGGTAGGCTCTTGGGTTTTCATTCTTGTGCTCACAACAATAATTCAACACAATAACACAAAAGGCTCCTCTCTTTTCTTTCTTCTTCTTGCTCACAAGCTTCACAATTGGCATAATCTTCTACCTCCACTCTAACCATCTCATGTGTTGAGAATCCTAGAGTGTCAAGAGACAAAGTTATCACACACATTCTCTACTTCATCTTGGATACGTCGGCTAGCAAACTTAATGTCCGAGTTGCTTCGGATGAAGCGGGAGCCCGTAAAAAGACTCATTGATGTGGTGCCCTTCCGACGAGGAGACCGGACATCGGAGATGCCGCGAGGAGCTTGGGATGGTGGCCAAAGACCGAAGCACACGGATCGATCGGTATAGCCACTCTCACTTCTTAGTAGTTAGCTAGTTTAGCGTTAATGGTTCGATCCGGGTGAAAGACTACGATAGCGCCGATTTCCGAAAAAGTTTTTGTTTCCGCATTTAGCCTCGGATCGATGGCCAGGGCGCTACTGTAGACTTACATGGTATCAGAGCCACACCATTAACCTTTAATAGCTTGTTTTAACTTGTCTAAAACATCGATCGAACAAAATTTCCGAAACCGCAGTTCCATTTTCTAAGTTTCTGTCGAATTATTTTTGTGGTCGAAAAATTATTTTGGGTATGTCGGAAAATTAGGCAGGCTTTTCTAAGGCCGCTGTAAAAATTTTGTAGCATGATCCCTCTGTAGAGCCGCGGAAACGCGGCCCTACCCACGTTTTGGCCGCGGTTCCGCCGCAGTGTTGGTGTTTCAGTGCACTAAATTTTTTCTTTGGGTCTTTAACATGGAATTGGGGTTTCTGGAAATTTTAGTTTTGGCCCAGATTATTTTGAGTACTGGGATTTGTACTTGGGGCCCACTTCGGGAAAAAATTTCGATCGAAAATTTTAAATAAGTTAGTTCACAGTGCTTACTTTATATCTGCGACCGTGAATGTCACTGTAAGTCCATGCTACCTCTCCCGGTACTTTCGGGCATGCGGAATTTGATAAAAAACGATTTTCTTAGAGGTGGTAACATGGACTTAAAACCCGGATCTTTGTTAAACATCTAACTAACAACCTAACTACGAGTTGCTAACTACTCGGTTAGGGGGTTATACCTTTCTTTTTCTCGAACTCCTTCGTCTTCAAGCTTCGATGGATGGTCCGGATCGGCTTCTTCCCGTCGTCTCCTTACGCCGAAGATAGATCCACCTGAAAGCTTCAACCTTTGGCTCCTTCTTCGATCTTTGAAGAAACTAGTTCACTCGGTTTGCTAAACCTTGTGAACTAGAGTGAGTAGAGAAGAGTTTGTATGGGATTTTATCTATGGTTCTTGGTTCTCAACTCATGAGACAAGTGAACCATAGAGTCAAGAGAGGGAGAGCAAGAGGAGAAAGATGAGAGCTCAAGAACAAGAGAGAGAGTGAGCATGAAAGAATGAGAGAAGACCTTTTTCATTTGGCTCTCATAATCCAAAACAATCATAACACATCATATCAATCAAGTATTATGTGATGGTTTAAGCAACCATAGCCATATCATTTCATGCACTCATTTTGCACAAAAGAGCAAGCAAGCAAGAGTCTTTGCCATGAAATGATAGCTATAGTTATCATGATGGTCAACTAGTCAAGCCTAGTCAACCGGTCAACAAAGTCAACAAGAGTCAACAAGTCAACAAAGTCAACAACTCAACAACCATGTCACCATAATACCTAATTAATATAATTGTTAATCACATATCATATTCTCATTAGGGTTGAGCAAAAAGTCAATAGTCAACTGTCAACGGTCAACAACCCTAATGAGAATCCTCCGTCTCTGTCTCTCCGTCAACTGTGCATACACACCTGCATCCGCGTTCCGAGGAACACGAATACAAACTGGATAAATCCAATCCCAATACATACACTAGGATCTGGCTTAAACCAAAGCCCGCTAGTGTTTACTGTACGTGCACAAGTGCACGGATGTGACCGAACCCTGTCGCAAAACCATGCGACCTGCCGCAAAACCATGCGACCTCTACTCTTTTGCCTAAAGGCGAATAGCTTTCTGTGTGGGACTCTAAAGACTCGACACTACGCTGGCAGTGGGTTTAACCACAGACCGCAAGCGGCACTAGCTGTGCGTAACGGTCCCCAGGTAGAAGCCGACAAGAAGACTGACGAGGTGAAATCCATCTGAACTCCTACTGAGCCTGAATGTGACAATCTCCGTACAGTCCGGTCTGTTCGTCTGATACATCGCATGGCGGGCCTAGGGGGCGGTAAACGTCAGTCCCCTAATAGCGGTACAAGTCGTGTCGGAGTGAAGCCCAAAACACCCTGAGATAACACTGGAAGCCTACCAGTATATCTCGATTGCCCTGGCCAGGGACTACTCGTGTAATGGCTCTCCTAGACACAGCACGATGTCAACCCCCAATACCGGGAGAGACGAATCCTGTCTAACCGTCACTGCCTCCAAGTGCTTCGGGACTGCACCCAACTACCACCAGTTTCCACGACTCCTTTGAGCCGTGGTAGGGTAGTAATCAAAGTACAGTGGGAACACACTTGAGACGAAGTGACAGTGTCAAGTCAACGGACTAAGCTGTACTCATGTCACCTGGGAACTGATAACTGACGATAGGTATAATACCAACCGGTCAGTTCCCGACGAGTCCTGTCCAGTGTACTCGTAACCCAACGAGCACCCGCATACTATCTCCAGTACGACGTACTGACGGCTGTGGGACAGACCGTCTCCCACTCTGGGATGAGAAGCGCATGCGCTAGTCTACTCCGGAGTATCGATGCCCTGTCTCTATAGTCCTGCGACTAGGGACCTGCATAAGGATGTGCTTATAGATTACCCAGCCCCCACTAGTGTGATTGCCATCACAACGCTGGTAATCAAGCAAAGATCCTAAGAGCTCCACTAATGTGTATAGGTGATATACTGAAATAAACACAAGTACACATTGAAGTAGAAACAAACCAAGTAGCATACTACTATATTGAGCAAGATTGTTTATACAAGGTGAATATCCTAAGCCTCCATTAAGTAATATACAAACTAGTATGATACAGTAATGGCCTCTAGGGCATATACACTAACAGTCACTCTAGCGGTAAATATTGTCTAATTGCTATAGCTCTTTTAGACGGGTTTGCGAACGTGACATTCACGTTGATGTTCTGTGTTGTGCTGTGATGTTGCGGATTTGTCATGGTGGATAGCTTGGTGCAATGTTAGTACAGTTTGGTATTATTTGTACATTTGATATTGCGGGACGAGGTCCGACATGTGGACTGCCGTCACTGCTTGTTTGTATATTATTCTTTTGGGGCACGACCGGGTTGAGGTCGATGTACCCATTGTACATATATTTTATTTTCTGTACTAGGATTACCCCGCGGATGTAGGGTTACTAGGCACTCTAATAAGGTTCTACAAGGCATCAACCATGCCCGATTAAAATTTTAGGCGTGCCGAATAACCCTAAACAAGATCTTTGCTAGATAATTAAGGTAACACATGCGAGTAAATTACATTTACGACTAAGTGAATACGAAATACAACCTTTGTAGATCGGTCCTTCACTTCTAAAGCACTTTTTTGTAGTCCCTTCACTGCGATCATCGAACTCCCGGACTCTCGGACGGCTCCATGAGAAGAGGGCAACGGTTTTGCTTGAAGTCTTCGAGGCCGAAGTTGATCTACGTCGAGGGAATACGAACTCAAGCTTCTACTTCACTGACTAGAGAATTAGCGAAGCAAACACCCTAAACTAAAGTGCTATTCTAGTAGAGGATGATGAAATAGGAAATGGGTAGACTTTAGAATTTGTTTTCTCACAACATTTCTCTCTCTTTATCAAACCCTAGAAAGAATTTGAAGGAGGAAGAAGATGAGCTCAAAATGAGAATGAAAACTAATCCAAGAGAGAGAAAGCTAACCATGGTGGGTGAGTATCATATACTAACTCATGTAGAGACTTAATCATGGCTAAGTGTGATGGTTAGGTTAACAAAAATCCAAAGTAAAAACAAACTTAGTGGACTTTAGTCAATGCATCCACAAGCTTCCACAAGCTTCATGCATTTTCTAATTTTCCACTAATTTTGTAATTACTTTAAATAAATTAAACCAAACATAACAAATAGCATGGTGTAAGTCTCATACACCCATGAAAGTTGTATCAACGACCATGAAACAAAATGAACACAAATAAATATATATCACATATATATTAAGTTGTGCACAAGTGAGAAAAACAAATGCTTAAGTGAACCAATGCTAGTTAATGTAAATTAGTATATCACATATACAATTATACACTAAATTATTAAATCAACACTTGACTGAATAATCCGGTTATATCACATATAACCGACTAACATCCAATGTATCGATTTATCGAATCAACCCTTGATTCGATAACATGGTTATATCGCATGTAACCGATCGATACAAACATCGCGAGAATAGAATACGGTATCACATACACGCATTATTCTCGGTCCCGCACATATCTCATATGCGCTCCTATTTCGTTTTGCCTGAGCCAGTAAAATCTTTATGTAGGACTCTAAAGACTCGTCAATACGCCGGCAGTAGGTGATGATCATATCAAGCACCCACATGCCGTCAGCGGTACAAGCTGGACGTAACGGCTACCCGGGTATTGAGCGATCAGAAGATCAGCAAGCAAGCCCGCTCTATCTCCTGCAAAAAGCCTGACAGTGACACTACCGTACAGTCCGGTCTCCTCGTCTGATATGTCGCATATCAAGTCTAGGGGTGGTAAACGTCAGACCCCAATAACCGATAAGTCATTCCGATATGATGCTCATAACGGGTCGAGAATCTACTTGTAACACTTAGCAGTAAATCTCTAAACCAGCCCTGGCTAGGGACTTCCCTGTTATGGCCAATCGTGCATAGCGCAACATCAACCCCCAATACCGGGAGAGACGAAATCCCTCCTATCTCTCATTGCCTCCATGTGACTCGGGACTGTACCCAAAAACCACCGTTTTGCACGCCCTCTTGGATGTGGTATGGTGGAAATCAAAGCACAGTGGGAATCACACAAGACTCTATGACGATCTCGGGTCTACAGACTAACCTGTACCAGTGTCACCAGAGAACTGCCATCTGACGTAAGGTATAATACCATCTGGGAGTTCTCGGCGAGTCCGTCCAGTATACCGAGTCTCCACTGAGCACCCGTATATCATCTCTGATGTAAAACACCAATGGATATGGGATCATCCATCGCCCATCTGTATGGGTCGAGAAGGTATACGCTAGTCTACTCTGGTATATCGATGCCCCGTCTCGATACACCCATGATTAGGGACCTTGAAGGATGTACTTATGGACTACCATGTCCCCATTAGTATGATCCATATCATAGTCCAGGTAGTCAAGTACACATCCTAAGGGCTTTACCAACATGTAACAGAGAGACAATCAGTGTACACGTTTAGGTAAAGAGTGACCAGATAGCATACTATCATGTCGAGCAAGAAAGTCCTCCCTATATATGTCCAAGCATCCACTACAATATACATCTCATGTATAGTAATGGCCTCTAGGGCATACATATAACTAACAATCTCCCACTTGCACTAGGGCCATCTGATAACAGTGGTTGTAGTATCTCATACCCAACCATCCCATAAAAGTCTCTCTTTGGGAAAGGGCCTTTGTGAGTGGATCCGCCGTGTTGTCCTCTAAGTCTACTCTCCTGACCTCGATCCCCTGGAGATCAATCATCTCCATGATCAAGTGACACTGCCTTAGAATATGTCTAGATCACTGATGGGACGTGCGTTCCTAGGCATAAGCCACAACTCCATTGTCACACAATGGTAGAAACGAAGTTCATCTCATGAACTAATATACATCCAGACTGCCTCTTTGGTAGCATCTTTGGTAGCGATTTATCTAGCCTTTATCGTCTAGTATGCCACGGTATCTGTCTTGGAACTCTTCCAACATACCGTCCCTTTACTGATGGTAAAGACAATGCCTGTGACTGACATTCAGTCGTCCTTATCACCCTGGAACCCTTCCTGTGATTCTCCCCAGGATCAATTGATACCATCTCACTACAGCTAGTGAGTATCCTAACATCCAATTAGATCTATCTCATAGATCCAAAACCCAGGATTTAGTAGGTATCACTTTGATCCTATATGTAGAATCCTTGTGATAAGCGGAGATTGACCGAGCGTAGCATAGGAAACTCCTTCCCTATCAAGAGTATGTCATCCACGTACTCTACGAGGATCACCACCATACTTTCTACTACCTTTTTGTATTTACTAGGTTCATCTACCATTTTGATGATGTCAAACTCTTTGACTAACACATCAAAACAGACGTTCCAACTCCGCGATGCCTGCTTTATCACATAAAACATCTTGCACACGTTTTCGCTGCTCCCACTGTCTATGAAGCCCTCTGGCTGTGTACTTATAAACGCTTTCTTCAAAATCTCTATTTAGAACAGCAGTCATGACACCCAACCGCCAGATATCGCAGTCATGGTATGTATCCGTGGCAAGTAGGATCTGGATGGACTTAAGCATAGCTTTGAAAGTCTCAACTTTTCCATGTACACCAAGTGTAACACCTTAGGTTGTGTTTAGGGGTTAATTATATTTTAATATATAGTTTTAATAAAAAGTTTACCAAATTAAGCTTCAAATATTTTATCCTAATTAATGAGTATTTTATTAGGATTTTTCTAGGCGCACACACACTTGTGCATGGAAACTAGGGTTTAGAGATGGGGTTAAACCATGATTAGCAAGCATGAAGAATTTACCCATTCTCTTTAAGTAATTAATTCTTATTAAGTGTTTTGGGCTTTAATTGGGTTTTATTTATTTGTGTGTTGTTTTGTTTTTTTTAAATTTTCTTTTTTTATTGGTCTTTTGTTGACCTTGGTGTGAGAGAGGGGGTATGGGCATGGCATGAGCCATGCTCATTAAATGAAGAGAGAGGGAGAGAGGGAGAGGGATGTTTGACTTGTGTTCTCTCACTCTCACTCTCACTCTCACTTCTCACTCCTCTCACTCTCTCACACACACACACACACCCTCACAACAAGCAGCAGCAGCAGAGGAGGCAGCAGCAAGCAACAGCCACAGCACCAGCATCAGCTCCAGCAGCAGCAGCTACAGCTTCAGCAGCAGCACAGCAGGCAGCAACAGCAACAGCAGCTCACCTCTTCTCCTCCTCCTCCCTCTTCCTGCTTCATAGGGTCTAGTAAGGTATAATCTTGAGCCTAACCTTCTAGTTTGCCTAACTTATATAGGATTAGCTTCGGTTTGTATATAAAGTGAGATTTTGTGCTTGAAATTGTGATTTGTGTGAACTTATGGTTTAGTGCTGTTAATATTGGTTAACCTAGCCTAATTAAGCGTTATTAGGACCACTTAAACCTAGCATGACCCTATATTACACCAAAATACCATAGGGTTTCTATTTGTGCAAAATTTAGTGTTTTTAAGTGGAATTTTTGGATCTCTGTGATCTGCTATAGGCCCGAGTAGTTCAGGTTGAAATTGAGTTAACTGGAGCTTGTATACGAGGTATAGACCACACCACCAGAGCCCGAGACCCCCACCCCATAGCGAGGCCGCCGGTTTATTCTTTCTGGCCGCAATTTGAGGCCAGATAGGGGAATATTTGGGTGAAGTTTGCATGGGTAGGAGTCTGTTGTTATTTCTAGGCCAGTGGTATGTATCATTTTGTAAGTTGTTAGCCTGGGTAGAATCTGGGACGTTATATCGTATTTCTAGTACGTTTGGTTCGCGCGATACGTGCGATACGCGAGAGGGTTCTGTGATTCAGCGTATCGCTGCGTGTCGGGATGAGTTTTAGACGCGTACACACGTTTAGCGTATCGTACACACGCGCGTTTAGTTCGCGACGCGAGCGTATCGTTTGACTTTGAAATCGCGTTTTGCGAGATAGTTGCTTATATGTATTCTTGTGTAATTCCAGGTTTGCAGGCAGGTACGTCGGACGAAGCTAAGATAGGAAGGCGGGTGGTCGGCTACGAGTAGCGCACGACCAGGTGAGTAGATTTAACATCTACGGGGAAATCGCCCGTATGGCGTTAAGCGTCGGGGCGTGTTAGGATATTAGATTGTAGATGTTCATATGAACTGTAGTAGCATACCTCATGGTTGCATGTAGAAATGATAGCATAGGACACTGCACTGTCACTAACGGTTCAAGTCGCACGAGCACGATTTATATGCTACACTCACACCGTTAGTGATTGCCATGACACTCACATTATAGGATTGCTATAAATCATATATCATACTGATTTCACTTTATTGATGTTGTCATGATTTGCCGCATAACAGTATATTGATATATCTTCATACCTGCGCACATGCACACCGTATATTCATACCAGTGCACACATATATCGATACTTCATACCTGCGCACATGCACAGTGTATATTCATACCAGTGCACACATATAGTGATATCTTCATACCTGTGCACATGCACACTGTATACTCATACCAGTGCACGCATATATTGATATCTTCATACTTGCTTAGATTACGCATTGAGATATGTTGTTTCCATGTTAATTCTGGATTTGGGAAACCGTGGATATTTCAAAAGAGAATAGTTAATTATTTAAAAACCCGGTTTCCCTTGATATGATATTTCGGTGCATCCACCATGTGTTTTCTCGGTACTAGAGTGATATATGTGAACCCAAATCGAGGAGTTGGATGAGACCGATTACGGGTACATGGTGGACCCGGTATGGTACCCCGGGGCGAGAACGGTTTCGCTGTGCAGTAGACGGTGAGCCTGGCAGAGGGACTACTACCTACCGGTGATTGGTTGGACCTGGCGGTTATCCGGAGGATACCGACCAGAGTCGATGGATGGATACGGGACGGCTCGTACTGCCGGGGCCGAGGGCCGATACTGCAGACAGAGCCTGTGGGCTGATCCGGACTGACGGATGCCCTATACTTGAGGATTTGCGTGTCGATGCTTGGCACGAGTATTTCTTGATATTTTGGGTGCCGATGTTGGGCACTCACGATTATATAAGATTTACAGGATTTGAGGACCGAGGAGGATGACGACGCCTGAGTAGTATTGGGATTTGGGTGCATTGATGGGTACCGATTATACTTTCCACGAGGACATTCCGTGTAGATGTTATATTTCCCATGTTCAGTATGTAGTAATTGATATCTCATCCTGTATCTATTATACCTGATATAGTACACATGATTGCATGATCATTGCATACCCTGTTCATTCTATATAGGGTTGTTAGATTGCATTGCTATACCTGATCATCGCATATCTTGTTCATCGCTTGGAGATGTTATTAGATCGCACTTGTTGCATGATTTGAGCATCCAGTTCATCATATAGATGTTATCTGTTGGCATAGGTTAGAGTATCGTTGTACGTGCATACTCGCGATTACCTTTTTATGTTATCTTCTATTCACGAGTTGGCAACTCACCCCCGTTGTGCCACAGTGTTTGCAGGTTGCCCTTCGGAGTAGTCGCGGCAGGCTGCGTTCTTGCATCTTTTGACACAGATACCCCTACAGTTGGTGTACTAGCCCTTTTGCTGATAGGTGGGTTTTGTGCGGTATCTGTTTATCTTTCAGTTATGTACATTGTTGTATCTAGTACTCTCCATCTACCACTTATGTATTGACTTAGAGACCAGTTGTGAGGACGATGTATATTATTTCGTATTCTGGTGTCGAGCTCGTTGTGAGCCGACTTTACTTATGCAATTATTCTATCTGTGATGTTTCCCACTTGTTGCTCATTTTCTTCGCTACGGCGTCGTATATGTCATCTCTGTGATTGTCTACTTAAGAATTCTTAACATTTTTAGTTAATGCTTCCATTTAAAGCATAAAGCACTCTATACCTTTATTGGTTTTGACTTCTGGGTTTCGGCTTACTTAGCCGCGTTACGCCTGTAGACGTTACGTGGTTAAGGGCCGGTCATGGGCCAAACTTTGGGTCGTGACACCAAGTAATCTTCTCAAGATATACTTGCTCCTGATGGGGATTTAACCCTTCAGATAAAGCAACCAAAGTCCATACTTTGTTGGTGTATAAGGATTCCATCTCAGATCGTTAAGCATCCAGCCATTCTTACAAAGTCCCACTCCTGATGGCCAGCTCGAAACTGGTTGGGTCATCATCACATGATGCAATCCTCGCTCCCACTGTCATAGAGAAACCAAAGTATCTCTCAGGTGGGTGAGGAGCCCTACTAGATCGGCGGAGAGGCTGAGGTTCGTTGGTTACTATTGAATCCTTTGGTTCTACCAAATCATCAGCTGCAGTTTGTATAGCTGGAAATCTTTCTAGTTCTACCTTTTGACCATTAATTTCTTCACAAGAAATTCCCTTTCATAAAAGTGGCATGTTGAGAAACAAAACATCTTTTGTTCCTCGGGTAGGTAGAAGATATTCCCTTGCGTATGCTTGGGATATCCAACAAAACTTCTACAGAACTGACTTTGCCTCGAGCTTATTTGGATTATGCTTTTAGACATAGGCTGGACAACCCCAAATATTAACAAACTTAAGATATGGGCTCTTCCCTTTCCATATCTCATATGAAGTGGTAGGCAACTGATTTGATCGGAACCCTATTCAATAGGTATGCAACTTCACAAGTGCATAACTCCCTAAAAGGAAATAGGAAACTCAGTAATACTCATCATAGAGCACACCTTATCACATAGGGTGTGATTGCTCTGCCCCGATACACCAACGTGCTGTG
Source organism: Agapanthus africanus (assembly GCA_030015575.1). Taxonomy (NCBI): domain Eukaryota; kingdom Viridiplantae; phylum Streptophyta; class Magnoliopsida; order Asparagales; family Amaryllidaceae; genus Agapanthus; species Agapanthus africanus. Next base: position 211,848,339 of record CM057351.1, on the reverse strand, counting down.
GTGTATACGGTGGAGTAATGCTGAGAGAGAATCTCATTCTCCTTTAGAATAATCCAGGAATTCTATGCTCAAGTATTCTCCTCCTTGATCACATCAAAGGACATAACACTTATACCCGTTTTGGTTCTCTGCTTTCTAACTTATATTCTGTGAATATCTCAAAAGCTTCGGACTTGTGTTTCAACAGGAACATATGTCTGAATCTTGAGAGATCATCAGAGAATGTAATGAAGTACAAAGAACCGGTCTTGGCATGAGTTGAAAGGGGACCTTCATACATCAACATGTATCATCCCAAGAGTTCACTAAATCTTTTTCTGTTTCCTATAAACAGAGCTATGGTCATCTTATCTCTGTGACATGACCGGCAAGTTTCACAAGATGTAAATTCAAACTAATTTAAATATGCATCTGTTTATAACTTCATCTAGTTAGGTCACATTGATATGACCTAGTCTACAATACCTCAAGAAGGATTCGTTCATTTCTGAACTCTTCCTCTTGTATGTGTTCTGTATACTAAGAACTGTAGTTTGATTTAGAATGTTAATGCTTTTAGATAACGTGCCTGAACCGATCAACTCTTGATATAGGAAATGTTCAAAACATTATCCAACAATACAAAATTATATCCTTCTTTACTAATAAAGAGACTGATATGATGTTGTATATCAGGTTCGGTATCTAATGACATTTGTTCAGAATCAATGTATTCTGGTAATACAGGGTGATAACTACCAACAGACTTGGCTGCAACACTTGCACCGTTTCTATCTGATGAAACTTATCACCCGTTCTCAGTTCTCTACCTATCTGTAGCCCATGTAACAAATTACATATGTGGGATCTTGATCCGGTATCTCATACCCAGGACGTAAAAGATACTGAGAAACAGTTCTCTGTAATGAACACACCCGAAGAAGATGCATCATCATGCACTTTCTTCGTTTGGGCGGCACGGGAATTCTGGTAATCCCCTATTTCCTGCTCTGTCTTATAACAATTATAAGTTGGAGCGGGACCAACGTTCCCCTAGCTCAGTATAACAAGTGGGTTCGGTCAATACATCCGTATTATTATCTTGATTAAGGCGTGACATGGTCGCTACCTGGAGAGAGAGAGAAGAAAACACTCTGCGTGCGCTCTTGCAAAATCAGATTGGTTATTATTTTATCTAATCAGGATGGCTCCCACTGTTTTGATCAAATCTTCCTTCAAACCCTAAAAGGAAAGACTAGCCGGGATTAATTACACCTTACAACTTCTCCAATATTTCAGCCAGGCCAGTGTCGGTACTTTGAGGGAGGTTCCCCGTGCTGTCGCACAGACCTAATTAAAGTAAACCCGTTTTCCCAGAGGCGTAACCCCGTTTTCCCAGAGGCGTAACCCCGTTGACACCTTTCTAGACACCTACTTGATCGGCTAATTGTAATGTGTAGAACTCTCCCAGGAGTAACAATTACTCGCAGTGGGTATCGGGATCCAACTATCTCATTGAAGGTATGCAATCTCATTGCAAATTTCAACACTTGAAATTCCCGATAATTTTGCCCCAAGCATCCTATGACCTTGACGGAGGTCAACAAACAACAGGGTGCAAGTCAAGTTCAACCCGTCATTTCTTGATTGAATCAAACCCACCCGCACGACCCTTGACGGAGGTCAACAAGGCCATACGACTACCCAAATCCAATCTGCATCATACGCATAAGCAGATAAATACTAGTTAGCTACCGCACACTACTCCTTGACGGAGGTCAACAAATGTAGCACGAATACTAAGTAGGACTTATCTGAAATGACGGAGGGCTACGACAGGTTTTTCTGAAAACCTATTGCGTAATGAACTTGATATCGTTGTAGAATCAAATGATTTTAAAATGGAGTGTTTTTAAGGCTTTTGCTAGTTTCGCTAAAGAGGTCACTCCCGGTGAAGGGATCTCGGCTCTTTCCTCGTCGAATGGTGCAGGATATATCACATATATCACTGTGCAAAGCAAGAAGTAGAAAAGCAATCAAAAGACAAAACCGAGGGGTGGAGCATCTGCCAGTCATTGCTAAAGGGGTAACTCCCGGTGAAGGGATCTCGGCCCTTTCCTTATCGAATAAGGTGCAGGATGTTCTGCAAGGAACACCGCGATGCAAAGCAAGAACTGTAGCTACCTGTTTTTGAAAATTCGATTCTACAACATCTTTTAGGTTTCTTTTATTTCATTAATCACATTAATAAAGTCCCATCATTTAAGTCACCTAAACATCACAGATAAATACGACGTACACTTATGCCATCCGCATTCGCCTCGATGTCCCCTCGTGCACCGTTAGGTTAGGTAACTAACGCCAGAGTGGGGCAGGGCTAGCGCGGGTTTAAAACATAAGTAACGTCTATATAATATATCATATATACTATATACAGTATTTATCACAACATATCAAATGATCACATCACAGATATCGCAGCAGAAGAAACATATGAAACATTGGATATACTAGGACGTCCGTGTTTTATTTTGAGCCTCTATAAAACACGGATTCCACGGTCGCGATGAATAGCCAAACCCACACCCCTAGACCCCTACAAGAGCGGCAAGCAACCCTTCAAATTCTAGAGTTAGAAGACCCGGACTCGACTCCTCGAGTTGGTCTCCCACTGGACTCTAGAACCCGGTTACTTGTGCTCTCCTCCTTGGGTCTATCCTAGTGCGGAAATGTAAATAATATACAAATGGTGAAATCAACCTCATCCCGGAAGTGCCCCAATAAAAGAATATTACATACAATTAATTTTACATGAATGAAAATAAAAACCCTCATCTCACATAAAACCCCCCGGCTATTCATAACGCGACGATCCAATATAACATATCCAGCAACACATAACATCACATGTCATCAACGTAAGTAAATATGCGCATCCCAATTGTCGTTGACATATAGCAACGGAACCGGCGATATCACATATTACACTTACGATCGCAGAATAGAAAGTGTAAAACTACAACAGTTGGAATCCGCAACCTCCTTAGACATCGCATGCCTAACAATTATAAACACCGCATTTTAGTCTCTATATCAAAAACACTTTTCAATATCTAGTCGGGCAATTCAACAAGATTCCCGATATCCTGATCGAATGCTCGTCGCAAACTTTAGTAGACGGCCGCACCCCCGGATGCCGTCGACAAAGTGCACTAAGGCGGAACACCGCTGCCGCGAGCACCCAAACGGATGCTTTTGGCGACGGGGTTCTCCTACAGTCACTTGGTCGGGGCTTTGAGGCGTGGCTGTCTATTAAGTTTACCCGGCGAGTATCCGCGTACGCTACGTGATTGGAACGGACTTTTGATCGCATCAAAAGCCCGTGGCAACCGATCATTTGAGACTAAACTGCTATGTTTATAACATTCAGATTAGTTATCTTATAACTACTTGTGGATTCCAAATATTGTATCACATTCCAGATAAATAGACAATGTTAAACTTTCCGATCGAATGATCAAACACCCAAGTTTTCCTTAATAGTTCTCAACACTTGAGGGGAGTTTAAAAACATCCATCACATGCCACAGTACCAATGGTCCAGCCGTAGAAGGGTCAAGCCAACGCCTCACATGTGGCAACGCCGTACTTCCCCAAACCCTAAGGTTCAAAAGGCAGTTCAAGACGGTCACATAATCGAGTTAAGGTTTGTTGTCTTCTAGAGGGTCCATTACGTAACTTGCACGATTTAGACGTTCTTAAACTACGGAAAAATCCAACACTTGGAAATTTTCCGGGTCGGGAAAAAGTGGGTTATTGATATCCGTTCGAACATTTTAATACTTTCTAAATATCCGGAAAACATTACGAAATTAAATTTTCCGATCGAATCTACGATTACAAAATAAACCCCAGAACACTCAACACTTGAGTCAGATTAAAAATACCCAGAAAAATACACTAACATAAATAGACATTAATGTACGAAAACAAAAGCAGAATATCATTGTACGGCCGCGGATCCGCGGCACAAGAAGGGTATTGCCGCGGTTCTGCGGCGGTCCATACGAGTTAGGTGCTCGTTTTCTACAGTAATGTTTATATTTACCTGCTGAATTTTTAGGTATTTTTAATTCAGAAAAAACACAGTTTTAAAAAAATGTCCAGAGAAGGGTATATTTTGTCGATTCGGAGTTCGTTCGGAGTTTTAACTTCGTATACACATCGCCTAATGCTCTAGCTAGGCTCTGATACCACTGTAGGGTTACTAGGCACTCTAATAAGGTTCTACAAGGCATCAACCATGCCCGATTAAAATTTTAGGCGTGCCGAATAACCCTAAACAAGATCTTTGCTAGATAATTAGGGTAACACATGCGAGTAAATTACATTTACGACTAAGTGGATACGAAATACAACCTTTGTAGATCGGTCCTTCACTTCTAAAGCTCCTTGTTGTAGTCCCTTCGCTGCGATCATCGAACTCCCGGACTCTCGGACGGCTCCATGAGAAGAGGGCAACCGTTTTGCTTGAAGTCTTCGAGGCCGAAGATGATCTACGTCGAGAGAATACGAACTCAAGCTTCTACTTCACTAACTAGAGAATTAGTGAAGCAAACAACCTAAAATAAAGTGCTAGTCTAGTATAGGATGACGAAATAGGAAATGGGTAGACTTTAGAATTTGTTTTCTCACAACATTTCTCTCTCTTTATCAAACCCTAGAAAGAATTTGAAGGAGAAAGAAGATGAGCTCAAAATGAGAATGAAAACTAATCCAAGAGAGAGAGAGCTAACCAAGGTGAGTGTGTATCATATACTAACTCATGTAGAGACTTAATCATGGCTAAGTGTGATGGTTAGGTTAACAAAAATCCAAAGTAAAAACAAACTTAGTGGACTTTAGTCAATGCATCCACAAGCTTCCACAAGCTTTATGCATTTTCTAATTTTCCACTAATTTTGTAATTACTTTAAATACATTAAACCCAACATAACAAATAGCATGGTGTAAGTCTCATACACCCATGAAAGTTGTATCAACAACCATGATACAAAAAGAACACAAATAAATATATATCACATATATATTAAGTTGTGCACAAGTGAGAAAAATAAATGCTTAAGTGAACCAATGTTAGTTAATGTAAATTAGTATATCACATATACAATTATACACTAAATTATTAAATCAACACTTGACTTAATAATCCGGTTATATCACATATAACCGACTAACATCCAATGTATCGACTTATCGAATCAACCCTTGATGTCCCGTCTCGATAGTCTACTCTGGTATATTGATGCCCCGTCTCGATACACCCACGACTAGGGACCTTGAAGGATGTACTTATGGACTACCATGTCCCCACTAGTATGATCCGCATCATAGTCCAGGTTGTCAAGTACACATCCTAAGGGCTTTACCAACATGTAACAGAGAGACAATCAGTGTACGCGTTTAGGTAAAGAGTGACCAGATAGCATACTATCATGTCGAGCAAGAAAGTCCTCCCTATATATGTCCAAGCATTTACTACAATATACATCTCATGTATAGTAATGGCCTCTAGGGCATACATATAACTAACAGCGGAGGAGTGCACGGATAGCCGGGTTCTAGAGGGCAACGGGCCCGCATCTCATGGCTTTGAGAAGGAGGGGGCTTCACTCTAGAATTGGCAGGCTATTCGCCGCATTCGTAGGGGGTATAGGTTGACCCAAGGAGGGGTGCTCAAGTTACCGGATTCCGTGAAGTGTCGGGTGGCCCATTCACTTTGTTTAATGGGCTGCCTCTCTTCTGGTTTTGGCGGGTAACTTGCCGTGCCCGTAGGGGTCTAGGATTTCATTGCACATGCTATCCACATGACCAGGGGAATGTCGGGTTTCAGTTGTGGCTCAATGAAACCCGGGGATCCTAGATTATCTGTATTGTTCTGTGATGCTTATTACATTTCTATGATGTTGCTTTTATCACGCCATGAGAGATTATTATATATTGATATATATATTAGTAGATATTGTATATGTTTTACACCCGCTCTAGTCCAGTCCCCGCTCTGTCGTTAGTTAAGTAACCTAACAGGTGATGACGGGACCCAGTGGCGAATGCGGATGGCATATACGTACATCGTATTTTCGTTCTTTATTGGTGTGATCAATTGATGGGACTGCATTGATTCGGATCAACGCAAGCTAAACAAACCTGTTTGATGTTGTTGGAATAATTTTTCAAAAAGCTGTTATTACAAGGACGTTCTCTTTTGTTTTGCACAGTGGTATTCGGTTATGAATATTCTGTAAGTACACGGTAGCGCCCTGGCCGTCTAACAGACGCCAAATGCGGAACAAAAACTTTTACAACTGGCGCTATCGTATACTATAACCCAGATCTGCCATTAAAGCTAAACTAACAAACTACAAAGTGGGTAGAAATGTTATACCGAACAATCCGAGTCCTTCGGTCTTCAACCATCATCCCATGCTTTGTTGCGGCTACTCCGATCTCCTGAATCTCCAGTCTCCTCGTCCAGGTGGCACCACGTCAACGGATCTTTAAACGGGCTCCCGTCTCTGAACCGAGGCAACTCGGTCATCAAGTTTGCTAAAAGAGATGACCAAGATTGATGTAGAGAATGAGTAGAACACTTTGTCTCACTTCGTACAAAGCCATGGACGAACGGTTAATGAAGTTGCCTTTTGGATCGGGTGAAATGAGAAATGAGGCTATCTAATTTCCATGAATCCAAACTATAATCTTTTAATCAAGCAACCATCTATCTTTCACCAAAGAATGGCCGGCCACTTAATAGGAAGAGGGGTAAGTGTAGGAGAGAGAGGGAGGTGACCATAACAATGAATGATATCCATGATTCATCATAACACCTTGCTAAAACAATAAATGAATACAATGAATAACCTTAACCTAGTCATCCATTCATTAAATGCACACAATGAATCACTAATCTAGTCACCAAATCATTTAATGCAATGAATGCGTCATAATCCTAGTCACCATCTAGAAGTTTCTACACTCACCCTCAAGAAAAGATAAATCCGTATTTAACCGAATGTTTAATACGGGCGATAGAAAACAGGAAACTGGCAACTTCCAAAAGCGATCCTGAAACGAATTTCAGGATAACCACGTAACAGTATAAACATACCCGCATTTGTATTACGACCGAATACAAATGCGACTGAGACAAAGATATTATATCTACAGAGTATAATACTTGGATCCGGCTTAAACCAAAGCCCACCAGTATTATCTGCTCGAAATATGACACGTGCGTAAACGCACGTGCATTTTCCGAACCCTGCCATAAAACCATACGGTCTCTACAACGTTTCACCCGAACTTAGGAAACGGTCTGTGGGGGACTCTAATGACTCATCAACACACTGGCACTGGGTATAACCTCTAGCACGTCAGAGGTACAAGCTGTACGTAACGGTTGCCTATGTATTGATTGGAAGGGAAGCTGACGAGCGAACTCATCCAGAAACCCTACTGAGCCTGACAGTGACAATATCCGTACAGTCCGGTCCGTTCGTCTAAGAGTATCGCATATCGAGTCTACGGGGTGGAAAAAGTCATACCCCTAATAACGCGATAATTCGTGTTGGTATGAAGCCCATCACCACCTGAGAAACTAATGATCCAAATCTGTAATTCTCCACTACCTCGGTCGAGGATTGTTAGTGTATATGCCCTAGAGGCAATTACTGTATCATACAAGTTTGTATATTACTTAATGGAAGCTTGGGATATTCACCTTGTATATACAATCTTGCTCAAAATAGTAGTATGCTACTTGGTTTGTTTCTACTTCAATGTGTACTTGTGTTTATTTTAGTATATCATCTATACACATTAGTGGAGCCCTTAGGATCTTTGCTTGATTACCAGCGTTGTGATGGCAGTCACACTAGTGGGGGCTGGGTAATCTATAAGCACATCCTTATGCAGGTCCCTAGTCGCAGGACTATCGAGACAGGGCATCGATACTCCGGAGTAGACTAGCGCATGCGCTTCTCATCCCAGAGTGGGAGACGGTCTGTCCCACAGCCGTCAGTACGTCGTACTGGAGATAGTATGCGGGTGCTCGTTGGGTTACGAGTACACTGGACATGACTCGTCGGGAACTGACCGGTTGGTATTATACCTATCGTCAGTTATCAGTTCCCAGGTGACATGAGTACAGCTTAGTCCGCTAACTTGACACTGTCACTTCGCCTCGAGTGTGTTCCCACTGTACTTTGATTACTACCCTACCACGGCTCAAAGGAGTCATGCAAACAGGTGGTAGTTGGGTGCAGTCCCGAAGCACTTGGAGGCAGTGACGGTTAGACAGGATTCGTCTCTCCCGGTATTGGGGGTTGACATCGCGCTGTGTTTAGGAGAGCCATTACACGAGTAGTCCCTGGCCAGGGCAATCGAGATATACTGGTAGGCTTCCAGTGTTATCTCAGGGTGTTTTGGGCTTCACTCCGACACGATTTGTACCGCTATTAGGGGACTGACGTTTACCGCCCCCCTAGGCCCGCCATGCGATGTATCAGACGAACAGACCGGACTGTATGGAGATTGTCACATTCAGGCTCAGTAGGAGTTCAGATGGGTTTCACCTCGTCAGTCTTCTTGTCGGCTTCTACCTGGGGACCGTTACGCACAGCTAGTGCCGCTTGCGGTCTGTGGTTAAACCCACTGCCAGCGTAGTGTCGAGTCTTTAGAGTCCCATACAGAAAGCTATTCGCCTTTAGGCAAAAGAGTAGAGGTCGCATGGTTTTGCGGCAGGTCGCATGGATTTGCGACAGGGTTCGGTCACATCCGTGCACTTGTACACGTACAGTGTCCGGACAGTAAACACTAGCGGGCTTTGGTTTAAGCCAGATCCTAGTGTATGTATTGGGATTGGATTTATCCAGTTTGTATTCGTGTTCCTCGGAACGCGGATGCGGGTGTGTATGCACAGTTGACGGAGAGACAGAGGCGGAGGATTCTCATTAGGGTTGTTGACCGTTGACAGTTGACTATTGACTTTTTGCTCAACCCTAATGAGAATATGATATGTGATTAACAATTATATTAATTAGGTATTATGGTGACATGGTTGTTGAGTTGTTGACTTTGTTGGCTTGTTGACTTTTGTTGACTTGTTGACTTTGTTGACCAGTTGACTAGGCTTGACTAGTTGACCATCATGATAACTATAGCTATCATTTCATGGCAAAGACTTTTGCTTGCTTGCTCTTTTGTGCAAAATGAGTGCATGAAATGATATGGCTATGGTTGCTTAAACCATCACATAATACTTGATTGATATGATGTGTTATGATTGTTTTGGATTATGAGAGCCAAATGAGAAAAGTCTTCTCTCATTCTTTCATGGTCATTCTCTCTCTTGTTCTTGAGCTCTCATCTTCCTCCTCTTGCTCTCCCTCTCTTGACTCTATGGTTCACTTGTCTCATGAGTTGAGAACCAAGAACCATAGATAAAATCCCATACAAACTCTTCTCTACTCATTCTAGTTCATAAGGTTTAGCAAACCAAGTGAACTAGTTTCTTCAAAGACCGAAGAAGAAGCCAAAGGTAGAAGCTTTCGAGGTGGATCTATCTTCGGCGCAAGGAGATGACGGAGTGAAGGCGATCCGGACATCCATCGAGACTTGAAGACGAAGGAGTTCGAGAAAAAGAAAGGTATAACCCCCTAACCGAGTAGTAGCAACTCGTAGTTAAGTTGTTAGTTAGATGTTTAACAAAGATCCTGGCTTTAAGTCCATGTTACCACCTCTAAGAAAATCGTTTTTATCAAATTCCGCATGCCCGAAAGTACCGGGAGAGGTAGCATGGACTTACAGTTGTATCAGAGCCTAGTTAAACTCTATCTAACATGTTTGCAAAGTAGCTAGAAGATCGATCAAAGAAAAGTCACGAAACGAACCCGAGATTTTCAAGTTTCTGCCGATTTTTATTCTGTTCAAAAGTTGATAAATTTTATCTTAAAAATCGGCTCAGGCTTTTGTGTAAACACCCACCAAATTTGGTCCAACGATCGAGTCAAAGCGCCGCGGAAACGCGGCGGGAGCACGCTCCCGCCGCGGATCCGTGGCCGAGTTGACTCGGCCGAGGTCCAAGTTTGGTGCAGTGTTTTTATGGGTTTGTTTTGGGATTTTTGGAATATATATTTTCTGCCCAGATTTTCCAGAACGAAAATTTTATTTTTGGGGTCCTGAAAATCCGTATTTTTGATCGAACTTCTAAAATACTTTAGCTGACGGGTTTTTTCTGTAATGTGATATTTGTATTGAACGTCTACTAATCGCTATATGTCGATTAGTGGGGGTTATACAAATCTGTGATCTGTAATGTTGCTGGAATGTGTATATGAATATGTTGGATTGTCGCGGGTGAATAGCCGGGGGTTGTGAGACGAGAGTTTTCTTTTCTTTCAATTCATGTAAATTTGTAAATTGATGTAATAATTATTTGTATGGCCGCACAACCGGGTCGGGGTTGTAGCCGTCATTGTATAATTTCTTTTTACTGTTTCTGCTCCTAGGATAGACCCATGGATGGGTGCACAAACTACCGGGTATGCCGAAGTGCCGAGTGGCCTACTCACGGGGATGAGGGAGGTTGCTTCGCTTCGGGTACTTGGCGGGTAGTTTGCCGCACCCGTAGGGGTCTTGGGTGGGGTATTGGCTATTCACCGCGACCGTGTAATATGCTTTTCGTTACAGGCTCGTACGAATTGCAGGTTTCTAGTATATCCAATGTGTTCATCTGTGATCTGAAATGTCTATCATTGCCATATATCTATATATGATATTATTTAGGCGTTGCTTATGTTTTACAGCCGCGCTAGCCCAGCCCCCGCTCTGTCGTTAGTTAAGTAACCTAACGGGTAATGACGGGGCCCCGTGGCGAATGCGAATGGCATAAGCGTACGTCATATTTTGGTTGTTTTCTGTAATGATAGGTTTAAATGATGGGACGCATTAAAAGAACTAATGCAAGTATAACACGCATTAAAAGAACTAATGCAAGCAAAACACGCATTAAAAGAACTAATTCAAGAAAATAAACCAAGTATAAGTCGTTGGAACACTTTCGAAAAACCACTCGGTTCTTTTCAAAACAAACTTTTAAAAATGCGGAGTTTGAGCCACTCCATTTAAAAGCTATCTCGTTCCATCGACTAAATCAAGTTCACTACGTTCACGGTTTCGCCAAAACCATTCGTAGCCCTCCGTCGTTTCATATGAATATTCAACAGTATTCAAGCTGTGTTTGTTGGCCTTAGTCAAGGCACAGTGATTGGTAGCTGGTGAATATTTATATGTTGTATAGATAGATGCGTTGGTTTGGGACAGTCGTATTACTTTGTTGGCCATAGTCAAGGGTATATACGGATGGGTTCAAATTAACCTGGACAACGACGGGTAGAACTTGACGTGTGACTTATGATTTGTTGGCCTTAGTCAAGGTCATAAGAGCATGGGGCAAAAATCCACATCGGGAGTTTCAAAAGAACTGAAACTTGCTAGTGTTGCATACCATTTGGAGTGTGATGATTCTGGTAGGATTCCTTCAGTTTCGTCACGCGATGATATTTGGATCCCGATCCTACTGTGAGTATATGCTACTCCTCGGGAAATCTCTCACTTAACGATCAATGCTATAAACCAAGTAGGTGTATAGAAAGGTGTTAGCGGGGCTACGCTCCCAGGGAAAAGAGGTTCTTAAATTAAGGAACTTCGCGAAAGCATTGGAAAACCTCCCTCGAAGTACCGACACCAGCCTGGCCGAACGGTTAAGCAAGTATTGTACGGTGAGATTGATCCTGACTAATTCTTCCTTTTTGGTTTGAGGAGGGATTCGAGAAACAGCGGGAGCCATCCTGTTTAGACAAATTAAAAACCACTCTAAACTTGCAAGAGCATCATGCTGAGTGTTTTCTTCTCTCTCTCTTAATTGCAGCGACCCTGTGACCACACCTAGGTTACATCTAGATAAAAAGATGACTGAACCTGACTGTTATGACTGGCAAAGGTCTGTCCAGATGTCCATTGCCCATGACAAGCTGGGACACCTCTTAACTAATCAAATCCCTGCTGTCTCAGGTCCAGTTTCCCCTGTCATGGATGTTTACATCCGTAGGACATCGGAAAAGGATTGTGCGAAAGCCAAGTGCCTCGTGTTAGCCTCAGTTGATGGTGCAAACCAGAGGCAGCACGAGAAGATGGACTCAGTTTCTATCTTCCTCCATAACAAAGTTTTATATGGAGAGCAATCTCGTATCGCAAGATATGAGACCTCGAACGAATTACTTCAAGCGAGGTTGGCTGACGGGTCATCTGTAGGGGGCAACGTCCTTACAGAGACCAGCTATTTTGAGCTCACAGACCTGGAGACCACGTTGGAGAATGGGTCAAGTACTGACCTAATTCTACAGTTCCTGCCCTCTGCTTATACCCTGAAAGAAACCAGGGAAGAAAAAGGAAAAGCAAGGGCAAAAGTTTCAGGACTGGATATAGTAAAAGAGGGACGTTCCTATTGTAACGGGAATGAACTAAGACAGAGAGATTGCAGGGCTTGTAAAGCTAGTAGCCAGAATTCGAAGCATGTTGTGGCTTCGGCTTCGAGTGTGTTTGTAATTGAGAACTGTTTGTCAGTTAACCCTACTTCCTGGGTATTGGATACCGGATCAGGATCTCATATCTGTAATTCGTTGCAGGGTCTGAGAAACCGTAGGGTTATCAGGAAAGGTGATATGACTCTCAGGGTTGCTAACGGAATGAGCATGGATGCTATATCCGTAGGGGAATATCACCTAGGACTGACAACTGGGCAGATATTGATTCTGCGTGACTGTTTGTATGTACCAGGTGCGACTTGTAATATCATATCCGTGTCCTTACTTTCTAAGGAAGGATATGATTTTGCTTTTATAAGCGATGTAGTAAACATCCACCTAAATCAAGCATTGATTGGGTCAGGTACATTGAATAACGGTATATACGTATTGAATCAAGCTCAGATATTCAGTGTCCAGAACACACTTAAAAGAAAGTCTCCAGAATTAAATCAGGCTTTCTTATGGCATTCTAGACTGGGTCACATCAATGAGACACGGTTGACTAAGTTACATAAAGAAGGATACTTGGATCCGTTCGAGTACCAGTCTTATGCCACTTGTGAATCTTGTCTCATGGGAAAGATGACAAAGACTCCGTTCGCTGGACACGGAGTAAGAGCGAGCGAGCGATTGGGACTTATACACAGTGACGTGTGTGGTCCAATGTCTACACATGCGCGAAGCGGTTATTCATACTTCATTACTTTCACAGATGATTTCTCTAGGTATGGACATGTCTTCTTAATGAAGCACAAATCCGAGGCCTTTGAGAAATTTCGCGAATATAAGAATGAAGTAGAAAAACAAACAGGCAAAAGTATCAAGATCCTAAGATCGGATCGAGGTGGTGAATACTTGAGTGCCGAGTTTCTGGACTACTTAAAAGAGAATGGAATTCTCTCTCAGCGTACTCCTCCATACACACCACAACACAACGGTGTATCGGAAAGGAGGAATCGAACCCTATTAGATATGGTTCGTTCCATGATGAGTAAGTCTGAGTTACCGCGATCTTTCTGGGGTTATGCACTAGAAACAGCTGCACATCTCTTGAACCAAGTTCCTACTAAGACAGTGCCTACCACACCATATAAGATGTGGAGTGGGAAGAAACCCTGTCTTAAATTCTTTAAGACATGGGGATGTCCGGCTTTTGTAAAAAAGCAGCATGCGGACAAGCTCGAGGCACGCTCAGTACAGTGCAAGTTTGTGGGATACCCAAAGAACTCCAAGGGGTATCTTTTCTATTACGCAGAGAAGCAAAAAGTCCTTGTTTCTCGTCATGCCCGCTTCTTGGAAACTGAGTTTTTAGAAAATCAGATAAGTGGGAGCGCAATAGAACTGGAAGAAATTCCAGAACCACAAGCTATTACTGAAACCTTAGTAGAACCAGAAGGTTCGGGGGAACCGGACATTCCTACGCCGCTCCGCAGAAGTAGTAGGCAGTCTCATCCGCCCGAGAGATACTACGGTTTTCTCATAGACGGGGATAGAGAGGATTGCATCATAGATTATGATGAGCCTACTAGCTTCCAGCAAGCCATTCAGAGCGGTGACTCGGTAAAATGGCTTGATGCAATGCGGACCGAGATGGAGTCCATGTACTACAACAAAGTTTGGACTTTGGACTTTGCTCCAGAAGGGGTAAAACCCGTAGGCTGCAAATGGATCTTCAGAAAGAAGATTGGTGTAGATGGGCAGGTTGAAACCTATAAAGCTAGGCTCGTTGCAAAGGGTTTTCGTCAAAGACCTGGTTTGGACTATGACGAGACCTTTTCTCCGGTAGCCATGCTTAAATCCATTCGGATCCTTCTTGCCATTGCTGCCTTCCACGATTATGAGATCTGGCAGATGGACGCATAGACGGCTTTCCTAAATGGAAATTTGGAAGAGTGCGTCTATATGGATCAGCCAGAGGGATTCAATCAGAGTGGGAGCAGCGGTAAAGTGTGCAAGTTGCTCAAGTCCATCTATGGACTTAAGCAGGCATCGCGGAGTTGGAACATCTGCTTTGATGATACTGTCAAAGAATTCGACTTTGTCAAAAACCCAGATGAACCATACATTTACAGTAAGATTGTAGGGAGAAATGTGGTATTCCTCGTCTTGTACGTCGATGACATTCTCCTAATAGGAAATGATATTCCTATGCTACAGTCAGTCAAAGGATTCTTGTCACAGAGGTTCTCCATGAAGGACCTGGGCGATGCCAACTACATTCTGGGGATCCAGATCTATCGTGATAGATCTAAGAGGATGTTGGGACTTTCACAGTCAAAGTACATCGACACCATACTGAAACGATTCAGTATGGAAGATTCCAAGCGCGGTAATCTACCGGCTTGTCACGGAATCACCCTCTCCAAAGAGATATCTCCCAAGACTGATTTGGAAAGGGCTCGCATGTCATCAATACCCTACGCATCTGCGGTAGGCTCTATTATGTATGCGATGTTATGTACCAGACCAGATGTAGCATACGCATTGAGCGTTGTAAGCCGGTATCAGTCGAACCCAGGGGAGAAACACTGGATAGCAGTAAAGAACATTCTCAAGTACCTGAGAAGGACTAAGGAGATGTTCTTGGTGTATGGCGGAAAAGACCTCCAGATTGAGGCCTTTGCTGACTCCAGCTTCCAGAGTGACAAGGATGACTCCAAGTCCATGTCGGGTTATGTCTTTACCCTCAATGGAGGGGCGGTTTGCTGGAAGAGTTCCAAGCAGGAAACCGTTGCTGACTCAACCAAGGAAGCGGAGTACATAGCTGCTTGCGATGCCGCAAAGGAAGCTGTCTGGATGAAGAAGTTCCTCACGGAACTTCAGGTGGTTCCTACCAGTGTTGATCCAATACCGCTGTATTGTGACAACAACGGCGCTATAGCTTTAGCGAAGGAACCCAGGTCCCATCAGAAGTCCAGGCACATTTTGAGGCGGTTCCACCTGATCAGGGAGATCATTGATCGCCGGGAGATCGAGGTAAAGAGAGTAAAATCAGAAGATAACACTGCAGATCCATTCACCAAGGCCTTGCCCCAGACTCAGTTCAAGCGGCTGATCAAGATGATAGGTCTTCGATACGCCAGTACATGGCCTTAGTGCAAGTAGGAGATTGTTAGTGTATATGCCCTAGAGGCCATTACTGTATCATACTAGTTTGTATATTACTTAATGGAAGCTTGGGATATTCACCTTGTATATACAATCTTGCTCAAAATAGTAGTATTCTACTTGGTTTGTTTCTACTTCAATGTGTACTTGTGTTTATTTTAGTATACCACCTATACACATTAGTGGAGCCCTTAGGATCTTTGCTTGATTACCAGCGTTGTGATGGCAGTCACACTAGTGGGGGCTGGGTAATCTATAAGCACATCCTTATGCAGGTCCCTAGTCGCAGGAGTATCGAGACAGGGCATCGATACTCCGGAGTAGACTAGCGCATGCGCTTTTCATCCCACAGTGGGAGACGGTCTGTCCCACAGCCGTCAGTACGTCGTACTGGAGATAGTATGCGGGTGCTCGTTGGGTTACGAGTACACTGGACAGGACTCGTCGGGAACTGACCGGTTGGTATTATACCAATCGTCAGTTATCAGTTCCCAGGTGACATGAGTACAGCTTAGTCCGCTAACTTGACACTGTCACTTCGCCTCGAGTGTGTTCCCACTGTACTTTGATTACTACCCTACCACGGCTCAAAGGAGTCGTGCAAACAGGTGGTAGTTGGGTGCAGTCCCGAAGCACTTGGAGGCAGTGACGGTTAGACAGGATTCGTCTCTCCCGGTATTGGGGGTTGACATCGCGCTGTGTCTAGGAGAGCCATTACACGAGTAGTCCCTGGCCAGGGCAATCGAGATATACTGGTAGGCTTCCAGTGTTATCTCAGGGTGTTTTGGGCTTCACTCCGACATGACTTGTACCGCTATTAGGGGACTGACGTTTACCGCCCCCTAGGCCCGCCATGCGATGTATCAGACGAACAGACCGGACTGTACGGAGATTGTCACATTCAGGCTCAGTAGGAGTTCAGATGGGTTTCACCTCGTCAGTCTTCTTGTCGGCTTCTGCCTGGGGACAGTTACGCACAGCTAGTGCCGCTTGCGGTCTGTGGTTAAACCCACTGCCAGCGTAGTGTCGAGTCTTTAGAGTCCCACACAGAAAGCTATTCGCCTTTAGGCAAAAGAGTAGAGGTCGCATGGTTTTGCGGCAGGTCGCATGGTTTTGCGACAGGGTTCGGTCACATCCGTGCACTTGTGCACGTACAGTGTCCGGACAGTAAACACTAGCGGGGTTTGGTTTAAGCCAGATCCTAGTGTATGTATTGGGATTGGATTTATCCAGTTTGTATTCGTGTTCCTCGGAACGCGGATGCGGGTGTGTATGCACAGTTGACGGAGAGACGGAGGCGGAGGATTCTCATTAGGGTTGTTGACCGTTGACAGTTGACTATTGACTTTTTGCTCAACCCTAATGAGAATATGATATGTGATTAACAATTATATTAATTAGGTATTATGGTGACATGGTTGTTGAGTTGTTGACTTTGTTGACTTGTTGACTTGTTGACTTTGTTGACCGGTTGACTAGGCTTGACTAGTTGACCATCATGATAACTATAGCTATCATTTCATGGCAAAGACTTTTGCTTGCTTGCTCTTTTGTGCAAAATGAGTGCATGAAATGATATGGCTATGGTTGCTTAAACCATCACATAATACTTGATTGATATGATGTGTTATGATTGTTTTGGATTATGAGAGCCAAATGAGAAAAGTCTTCTCTCATTCTTTCATGCTCATTCTCTCTCTTGTTCCTGAGCTCTCATCTTCCTCCTCTTGCTCTCCCTCTCTTGACTCTATGGTTCACTTATCTCATGAGTTGAGAACCAAGAACCATAGATAAAATCCCATACAAACTCTTCTCTACTCATTCTAGTTCACAAGGTTTAGCAAACCAAGTGAACTAGTTTCTTCAAAGACCGAAGAAGAAGCCAAAGGTAGAAGCTTTCGAGGTGGATCTATCTTCGGCGCAAGGAGACGACGGAGTGAAGGCGATCCGGACATCCATCGAGACTTAAAGACGAAGGAGTTCGAGAAAAAGAAAGGTATAACCCCCTAACCGAGTAGTTAGCAACTCGTAGTTAGGTTGTTAGTAAGATGTTTAACGAAGATCCGGGCTTTAAGTCCATGTTACCACCTCTAAGAAAATCGTTTTTATCAAATTCCGCATGCCCGAAAGTACCTGGAGAGGTAGCATGGACTTACAAGGATTTCTAGTGATGGCCACCCGTGCACTGTGCGACATCAACCCCCAATACCGGGAGAGACGAATCCCCGACGATCCGCTCACTACCTCCATGTGGCTCGGGACTGTACCCAACTAAAACCTGTTTGCACGACTCCTTTGAGCGTGGTAGGATAGTAATCTAAGCACAGTGGGAACTCACATGAGACAAATGACGATCTCAGGTCGACAACTAACCTGTACACATGTCACCAAGGAACTGCTATCTGACGATATATATAATACCAACTAGCATGTTCCCGGCGAGTCCTATTTGGTGTACTCAATGTGCACCTGTATACATCTTAGGTGAACCAACTGACACCAATGGCTTGTGAGACCATCCACCGCCCCTCGTCGGGGTCTCGACTGCATACACTAGTCTACTCTGGAGTATCGATGCCCTGTCTCGAAACTCCCACGACTAGGGACACTTTAAGGATGTGCTTATAGACCCCAGCTCCCACGTATATGATCACCATCATACTGCTGGCAGTCAAGCAAGAATCCTATGGGCTCTGTCAACATGCAATAGTGAACTAAAGCATGTATACGATGATAAAGACAAACCGGATAGCATATTATCATCTCGAGTAAGACAGTCATGTCGGTATAGGTCCTCCCTCAATCATTGCAATCACGTACCTGCGATCCAATAATTGACTTAGAGGGCACTGTATCCAACAATCTCCCACTTGCACTTAAGGCTATTATTGCGATGACGCATAGTCTATCCTCAGTGAGTGGATCCGCCCTGATGTTTCTTTCTATGTCTCTCTTAATCTCAAGTTCGCGGAGAAAGCCATCTCCCGAATCGAGTAATACCTGTCTTAGAATATGTTTGGATATCTGATGGGACCTAGTTCATAAATGAAATCTAAATCCAAACTTCTTAGACTGTAGTGATCACTGAACCTAATCAGTATCCAGCACCATGCCTTCCACAGTATCCTCTTGGACCACCTGTCCAAAATACTATCCCTCGTCTGAGGGAAAACTATAACTCTGACAATCACTCTGTCATACATGTCACCTTTGAAGCCCGGAATGATAACCGTCTCCCGAAGGAGGATGCCGTCATCAAATCCATAGAACATGCACTTATGTTCAAAAACTGCTTCCTTATGTTTCTTCAGGATTGGATTAATATAAACTTATTGCATTTAGTGCAAAAACAACATCTGGTGTGGTACTTGACATCTCACGATTGACTCAATTGCCTAAACAAGTGATCTGCCAATCATGCACATCCCTCTCCCCTTTAGTCTGTAGGACACCTTTAGAGAGGGTGACTCCATCATCTGCAGGTACACCACCATGCCAGGAGTCATCTATTCTAAAATACCATTAGAATACTGTCAAAGTACCCAAATTGGGAAACTACCCAATTCTAGATCTAAAACCATAGATCTAGTAACCAGAATGTCTGATATTATATCCATATCCTTTGTGGAGAAACAACTGTGTAACGACCAAAGTACAACCGATCGTAGTATAGGAATTTTACTTCCTACTCTGTGTATGTCATCCAAATACCAGGACATCACACCCTACTACCTTCTTAACAGATCCATCCCCTATTCTGATGAAATCAAAGCCATGACTGTCACATCAAAATTAGATGATCTTTCTCCACTATATGTGCTCTAGTCTATAAATAGACATAAGCTACTTGCCCACTATGCTTCCGTTGCTCCCACTGACTACGACAACCCTCTGGCAGAATAATATCTACGTACACTTCTAAAGCTAGTTTAGAACGATGTTATACTTATCCTCTTGCCGGGCCTCATAGTCTGGAACAACAGTAGTGTCAAGTCTGGGTAAACAAGAACCTCCCTGTCACTGTCCTTGAGGCAACCGGAGTACCTCTCGGGTGTCTGAGGTTACCCACCATATCTGCGGAGTGGATATTGGAATGTCAAACCTGATTGAATATATAGGTCCTATTAAATTTTTCATAATCGTTTGCGGTTCTGGAATCACTTCCAGTTATACCATACTCCCACTACTGTTTTCTGAAAAAATCCATTTTATTAAAACTGTGGCGAGTCAAGAACAATATCACTATTGATCTGCCAGATGGTAGAAAATCAACCCTCGTCAAAGCCAGGGTTAACCCACAAACTGCTATTACAGAAACGTGCCTTGAGTTATCCAGTGTCTGGTTTTAAGCATAAGCTGGACAACTCCCCTTACCTTAACATCGTTAAGATATGAAGCATTCTATATGCAATATAGAAACTTTGGCACTTATTTAATTGGAACCAGATTCAAATCATGCAGCTGTCTCCAGTGCATTTTAACTTAATGGAGAGAGGCCGATCAGCATTACTCAATTTAGGAATACATCCAATTATGAGTAACCTGAAAGAGAAACAATGTAACATCCTAGAATGTGTTTTGTACCTAATTATATTTTAATGTTTGGTTTTTAATAAAAAGTTTACCAAATTAGTTTTCAATTATTTTATCCTATTTATTGAGTATTTTATTAGAATTTTTCTAGGCACACACACACTTGTGCATGTAAACTAGGGTTGTTTTTGGGGTTAAACATGATTAGCAATCATGGTTAACTAACCATTTTCCCTAATCTAGCTTTATAGTTTTGTTTTAAGTGTTATGGGTTTTAAGTATGATGATTGTTTTAAAATGAAAAATGATTTTAAAAAGGGGATTTATATTTGACTTTCTCGTGTTGACCTTGGTGAGAGAGAGAGAGAGAGTGAGAATGGGCATCATGGCAAAGGCCATGCTTGTATTAAATGAAGAGAGAGGGAGAGGGGTTGACACTTGATGCCATCATTTTGTTGCCTCTCATTTTCTCTTATCACTTCTCTCATTCTCTCACTCACTCATACTATCACACATTCACACCCATACTAACTCAGCCCCAGCAGCAGCAGCAGAAGAAGCAGCAGCATCTGAAGCAGCAGCAGCTCAGCAGAAGCAGCAGCAAGCAGCAGCATCTGAAGCAGCAGCAGCTCAGCAGAAGCAGCAGCAAGCAGCAGCATCAGCAGTAGCATGGAGCAGCAGCAGCAGCAGCTCCAGCAGCCACAACAACTCTAGATCTTCTCCTCCTCCTTTCTCCTTGCATCGTAAGGTCGTGTGAGGTTTAATCCTTAACCTACCTCCTTGTTTGCTAAGTTTGTGTAGAAGTAGCTTCGGTTTGGGATAAAAGTGAGATTTTGTGCTATTTTAGTGATTGGTGTGAAGTTTTGTGCATGTGATTTAAGTGTTGGTTAACCTAGACTATTTAAGTGTTATTAGGGCCATGTAAACCTAGTTGAACCCTAGATTACACCAAAATACCATAGGGTTTCTAATTGTGCTAAATTTAGTGTTTTTAAGTAAAATTTAGCCTTCCTATGATCTGCTATTGACCCGGACCCTTCAGAGTAAAATTGAGAAAACTGGGGCATGCACACTAGGACTAGAACATACCACAAGAGCACGAGCCCATAACTATTACCTTGGGTCGCAGATTTATTGTGTTTGGCCGCAATTTGCGGCCAAGTGGGGGGCAGGGGTGTTGGGGTCTTGGGTAGGGTTGTTTGCAGTGTTGTCTAGTGCTTTGGCATGTCTAGTTTTGTAAGATTTGGCCTGTAGGAAAATCAGGGACAATATACCGTTTTTCATGTCCGTTGTATTTCCGCGATACACGCGATACGTGAGTGGGTTCTGTGATCCAGCGTATCACTGCGTGTCGCGGTAGTTTTAGACGTGTATATACATGATTCAGCGTATCGTGCACACGTGTGTTTAGTTCGCAACGCGAGTTTCTCGTTTTGGTTCGATATCGCGTTTTGCAGAATATTTGGCTTATATTTGATTTCCATGTCTTATTTGCAGGGTTGCAGGCAGGGACTACGGACACGGCTACAGGGGGGAGCAGATGGTAGGATTCACCTAGCATGGAGCGTAGGTGAGTAGATTTAACATCTACAGGGGAATCGCCCGCATGGCGTTATGCGTCTGGGCTAGGATTCAAATACCTGTCGCATATTCTACGTCATTGTTAGAATTGCGCCTTTACCTTATTTCCTTGATATAGTTGTACTATGACTAGCAGCCGTAGGACACTGCACATATTATTGACGGTTCATGTTGCACGAGCACGGATTGTATGCTACACACACACCGTCAATAATTGCCATGTCACACACAACCCCTTATAGATACTAAATTTCTTATCATACTTGACATCTAGCTTATCGGTATATCTATAGTGTATCTTACCATTAGTGATAGGTACATCTACACCTTGCGATACAGCTACAGGTATAACTTGCACATATTTTACTTATACCCAGGGGGTACCCTTCATATTCTACTTATACCCAGGGGGTATACGAAATCTTTTACTTATAGATAAACACCTATACTTAGCTGTACCTTATTGATTTCGCATACATCTAGTTTCAGCTATATGTTCTCATTTATATGCTCACATTCTGATATATCGCATATATTTATTCCTGGATTTGCGCCTTGTTATTTGGATTTTACATGATATTTTCTGGATTTGGGAACCGCGGGAGTTCATGAAATTATGCATACATTGAAAAACGCGGTTTCCTTGATGTGATATTTGCGCAGCCACCATGAGATTTATCGGTTCTGATTATATACTCCATACGAGGTGTGGTTATCGTATGAGGGTACATGGTGGGGCCCGGTATGGTTCCCCTCGGCAAGAAGATCGATGGACATTGCCGATTGAGCCTGGAGGCGGGCGAGTACCTACCTGTGACAGTACCCATGACTCGGCGGGGGATCACAGAAACACCGTTGGGAGTCATGTATGTATGCATACGTCGAAAGGCGAGGGTCAGAGCTAGGCACTCGTGCTTTCGGGATAGCGTATGATACGTGATCAGGATTTCTATGTCGATGCTTGGCACATGGTTTTCATGATATTTCTTTAACACCTTTGTATATATAACAGGGGATTTAGCCGTTGTTATATATACTCTTACACCAATATTAGTGGAATGGGACGCTAATATATGTGTATTGCCCCCATCATATTTATTTCTGTACATATTTACCGTTAGGATGTTAGATTCTTACTTGAGATTTGACTTGGGATATTAGGTGATTCATTGAGATTGGATATTGGAAATACCTATGTGATTACTGATTTGTACAATCGGGATATAGGAGATTACTCGATATTGTACATTAAGGAGATGTGAGACTTATATGTGGTGAGAGCCCAATGTGGGGGCTGATTTGAGGAATTGGGATTTGAGTGTCTTGATGGATTGTGATCCTACCACGATGACAGGATTCCGTGGATGACATATTTCTCTCCATACTTCGTACCTTTTCACCTATGCACTGTTCCATGTTTTAGGAGTACCTGTTAGTGTACCCTTCATGATAGCTGCATATTTGCCTTCTCATATTCCTATTGCATAGTTATTGCACACTATTGTCATGTTATTATTGCTTTACATATTGATTGTACCTGCTAGTGTACTTTCCATTATTCAGCATTTGCATGACATGTTATTACTGTAATCGCATATCTTAGATTCATGCTGTACGTACATTCCTGCGATTACCTGCATATGTTATCTACTATTCACGAGTTGGCAACTCACCCCCGTTGTGCCACAGGTGTTTCAGGTTGTTCCCCAGAGTAGTCGAGGCAGGCTATTCCGCTATTCAGCTATCATCTTTTGCTACAGATATCGCATCGGCTCATAGTTTACTATTTTTGCTTAGGTGGGTTGGATGATTATCTGTATTTCATATTGTACATTCGTTATATCTTGTACTCTCCATCTACTATCATGTTGTTGACCTAGAGACTTGGTGAGGACGATATTGTATATTATTTGTGGATTTGTTGCCTTTTATATACAGCTTTCTCTCTATTGTCCTTATTCTTCGCTACGGCGTCGTATATTTGTGTTGTATTCATCTTGGCTAGTTTTTTACAAAAAGGGGGTGTTGCCAAAATTTTAAAGATAGAAAGTAGAACTTTTAAAGAATTTGGGTTGCGATTTCAAGTGTTTCAAAAACTTATATTATCTTTTCCGTATTTTTATGGTTTAGATTTCTGGGTTTTGGCTTTCTTTTACTGCGTTACGTCTTTAGGCGTTGCGTAGTATTAGGGCCGTCACGGGCCAATTTTGGGTCGTGACAAAGTTGGTATCAAAGCGCTAGGTTTTACCTTTCGGAATGTAGGATGACCTTAGTATGATGGAGTAGGTAATTTAAGCAGAGTAACGTAGAGTGTGTATGTCTGCAGCATACCCACGATGCGGTACTTCGCCTTAAGTGACCTAAGTACAAATTTGCTTGAAATTCCTTCCTTGATGATTCATATCCTTGAGATTCGATTCCTTATTCTCATCGAATCTTATATCTATTTGTAGCCGTCCCGCCGATGACTATGGGGACTCATAGTGATGCAGCGAGGGCCGAGGTCAGAGTTGGCTCGGGTGAGACGAGTACTGACCAGGATGGCACTCTAGTTGCACATGTGCGGACGGATCAGCCTACGACCTATACTATTGGTAGACTTTTGGCAGAGATGCGGGACTTCCGCCAGACTATGAGATCATTGATTGATGTCGTTCGGGAGCTACGACAGGAGGTTGTCACCCATGTTACTCAGTTGTCACTTACGATCAGCATGCAGCAGTCCGTCACCTATATAGCACCAGTGGTTGCAGCTCCAGTTGACGAGGTGCATATTCCAGAGGCTCAGAGAATTCTAGGACAGTGGAGGACTCGTACCAGCCCAGAGACAGAGGTTTGGTCATCAAGACAGATTTCGTGGCCATTGCGGGAGTAGCAGAGGCTCAGGACGAGGACAGTCGTTCAGCTCTCATCCCTAGGATGGTCAGCAGTCAGCGCGTGGATGTTTTCGATGCGGAAGCCTTCAGCACTTCGTCAGGGATTGTTCCTTAGCACCTTGTCAGGATCGTTTTCAGAGAGGCCGTGGACGTGGAAGGTTCGCTCAGAGGGCTCAGTCTTCTAGAGGAGTTCAGCCAGCTGCGGGTAGAGGGCAGACACAGGAGTTTGCTTCTACTCATCGGGACGCTCAGGCGTCCAATATGGAGTTTTCATGTATCTTTAATTCGCTTGTTCTTTTGATGTATTCGTTTGTTTTTCATGCTTGTGCCGTGGTTGGGTAGACTAGTCGTAGTTGTGTTAACTTCTGTCAGCGATTCTTTTGTTACGCGTCACGTATTCAGTTGTGTGCCAATCGGATAGGAGATAGAGATTCGTCTGTCGTTTTGATCCTTCTAGAGATGTTGGATTTGACGTTCTCCTGGGCATGGACTGGTTAATTACGTGCTAGGCGTCTGTGGAGTACCGTGAGGAAACAGTCAGGAATGGTTTCCCCGGCAAGTCAGTTCTTGTTGTGCAGGTGGATAGTTGTGCCGCCTCTCACAGCGTGAATTTGGCCTTTTTCGCTAGTCGGCTTCTGAGGAGATGTCGTGGATTCTTAGCATTCATTCATGATACCGTAGCCACAGAGGGTTTGTTGGACCGTTGTTCCATTCGTGCGAGAGTTTTTTCGACGTTATTCCGGATAAGCCGGCGAAGTTTAGGGAGCTTAAGGATCAGCTGCAGAGTTTTGGTATGGGGAGTTTGTGCGTCTGAATGTTTCGCTTTTGGAAGCTCCTATTTCTGTTCATCAAGGAGAAAGACGGCAGTTTAAGGTTGTGTATCTACGGATCATTACTTGAACCGGCTTACGGTGCGGATGGGTATCCTTCACCTCGCATTGACGATTTCTTCGATCAGCTCGAGAGTGCGAGACATTTTCTAAGTTTGCTTGAGATCAGGTCATCATTATTGCGGTTCGGAGTGACGGCATTCCGAAGACTACCTTGTGCGTGCTACGGGCTTTGTGTGTTTTGGTGTGTCATTGGACTCACCAGTGCCCTGGCAGCATTTGTAAATGTGATGAACCAGATTTCTGCAGGCCGTTCCTCGACTAGTTATTGTTGTGTTATTTACGACATTCTGGTCTATCTAATGCGTCTTGAGGGACAGGAGCAGCACTTGAGGATTTGTTATATAGATACTGGGAGAGCACCAGCAGTTTGCTAAATTCTCGGAGTGTTTCTTCAGGCTTGTTTTGTGTTGACTCCTAGGTCTTGTAGTCACGGGAGACGGTTTCGTATGGTTCCGAGGGAGATCGTGGCCGTACAGCTTAGGCTCAGACTTGTGTGCAGGACAGAGATCCGCAGATTGTTGGGCTTAGCAGGTTTTTACCGCCGTTTCATGCAGGATTGCTAGAGTAGTGCTGCACCGTCGACTGAATGGACCAGAAAGGAGGTTTCTTTTCTATGGACTGAGGCATGTGTGCGGAGTTTTCAGCAGTTGAAGATTCTGTTAATAACTGCATCAGTTCTTTCTTTGCTTCCTGGTTCAGGCGACCTTGTTGTTTAACTGTAATGTTTCTTGAGTGGGGCTCGAGTGTGTACTGAGGTGACACTATAGAGTTATCACTTTTGCTTCCCTACATTTGGAGGAAGTACGAGAAGGATATTCCACTCATGATCTGGAGATGGCCGCGATGGTTTTGCGTTGGAGATTTGGAGACACTACTTGTTCGTGAGTCGTGTCAGATTTTCCACGGACCACCAGAGCTTAACGTACATCTTCCTGCAGCGGATTTTGATTGTTGTGATAGTCTTCTGCAGATTTACAGTTCTTGTGTGATCGTTGAGTACAGCTTAAGTTCGTCTCTACGGAGGGAACAACTTGCTCATGTCCGCGCCCGACCACTTTCCTTAAATCGTTTTCGTGAGACACTGCCCGCCGATGCTCGTTCGTCAGAGATACTTGATCATACTCGGCTGGGTAATGATTCGGAGTCCTTGATTTGTGACAATGGTGTGCTAAGTTAGGGACGCGTTTTTGTACCTGATATTATCAGGTAGAGACGTAAAATCCTAGAGCAGGCACATCTGTCAACTCTCTATATTCATTCAAGTTCCACCAACATTGACGTGACTTATGAGATAGTTACGGGTGGACAGGGATGTAAAGAGAAGTTTCAGTTTTCGTTTCAATGTGTCTGTCTTGTTGGGTGCTTGGGTAGAGCATCTGAGGCTGGCTGGAGAGTTGCAATCTTTAACCGTTCCGAAGTAGGAGTGGGAGCAGATCTCCACGAATTTCGTAATGGTTTCTACCCAAGTTTAGTCAGGGTGTGACTCCATTCGGATTCTTGTCGTCCGGTTTTACTCAGTGTGCTCAGTTGTTCCTTGTTAAGTTGTGTGTTTGTTTTGATTGTTGTCAGCGGTTGGGGATCGTCACTCGCCATTGTTAGGGTTCTTCTTCGATAGCTGTTATCAGGAGACGCTCCAATTGGCCACCTTTAGGCTTAGGGGTTAGGTCATGTCGATCACCAGTCTGTTGTTTTTCTGACTCTGCGTAAGTAGGATTTTGGACCCCAGCTATGTCTAGAGACTTCGGAGATGGTCCAGTTGTGTTAGGTCAGGATGATGGGAATTGTCCATTGCGAACTGAGGTCTTATGCCGACTGCGTTGGTTATAGACTCGAGTTCGCAGGGACAGATCATTTATTCCTACGGACTTTCCGATGAATGACGTGTTGGATTTTGGGAAGCTTGTCCCAGGATTGTAGGTCTTTTCGAGATCCTATAAGCGAGTTAGTTTCGTTGCCTTTAATTTGGCACTTCCGCCCAGATTATTAAGTTTTCACCCCGTATTCCTTGTGATGATACTTTACAATTACCTTCTTGACCTTTCTCACATGATTTGGCACCAGACCAATTAGCTTGGACGCGATCTTTCGTTCACCAGCAGCCATGTGTGTTAATGGCTCGGCAGGTGGAGAAACGTCGGTCAAGGGTCTTGCCATCTGTGAAGGGTTTTCTTGGATGTAGCCGTATAGTGAGATAATCACTTGGGAGGCTGCGAGCGAGATTTGGGAGTTGTAATCTTCTCTTTGGAGGTACGTTTAGTATATTTTTAAATTCGGGGACGAATTTCTTTTAATGGGGGGAGATTGTAACACCTTAGAATGTGTTTTGTAGCTAATTATATTTTAATGTTTGGTTTTAATAAAAAGTTTACCAAATTAGTTTTCAATTATTTTATCCTATTTATTGAGTATTTTATTAGAATTTTTCTAGGCACACACACTTGTGCATGTAAACTAGGGTTGTTTTTTGGGTTAAACATGATTAGCAATCATGGTTAACTAACCATTTTCCCTAATCTAGCTTTATAGTTTTGTTTTAGGTGTTATGGGTTTTAAGTATGATGATTGTTTTAAAATGAAAAATGATTTTAAAGAGGGGATTTATATTTGACTTTCTTGTGTTGACCTTGGTGAGAGAGAGAGTGAAAATGGGCATCATGTCAAAAGGCCATGCTTGTATTAAATGAAGAGAGAGGGAGAGGGGTTGACACTTGATGCCATCATTTTGTTGCCTCTCATTTTCTCTTATCACTTCTCTCATTCTCTCATACTATCACACACTCACACCCATACCCACTCAGCCCCAGCAGCAGCAACAGAAGAAGCAGCAGCATCTGAAGGAGCAGCAGCTCAGCAGAAGCAGCAGCAAGCAGCAGCAGCAGCTCAGCAGCAGCAGCAGCAAGCAGCAGCATCAGCAGCATGGAGCAGCAGCAGCAGCAGCTCCAGCAGCCACAACAACTCCAGATCTTCTCCTCATCCTTTCTCCTTGCATCGTAGGGTCGTGTGAGGTTTAATCCTTAACCTACCTCCTTGTTTGCTAAGTTTGTGTAGAAGTCGCTTCGGTTTGGGATAAAAGTGAGATTTTGTGCTATTTTAGTGATTGGTGTGAAGTTTTGTGCATGTGATTTAAGTGTTGGTTAACCTAGAGTATTTAAGTGTTATTAGGGCCATGTAAACCTAGTTGAACCCTAGATTACACCAAAATACCATAGGGTTTCTAATTGTGCTAAATTTAGTGTTTTTAAGTAAAATTTAGCCTTCCTGTGATCTGCTATTGACCCGGACCCTTCAGAGTAAAATTGAGAAAACTGGGGCATGCACACTAGGTCTAGAACATACCACGAGAGCACGAGCCCCTAACTATTACCTTGGGCCACAGATTTATTGTGTTTGGCCGGAATTTGCGGCCAAGTGGGGGGCAGGGGTGTTGGGGTCTTGGCTAGGGTTGTTTGCAGTGTTGTCTAGTGCTTTGGCATGTCTAGTTTTGTAAGATTTGGCATGTAGGAAAATCTGAGACAATATACCGTTTTTCATGTCCGTTGTGTTTGCGTGATACGAGAGTGGGTTCTGTGATCCAGCGTATCGCGGCGTGTCGCGGTAGTTTTAGACGCGTATACACACGATTCAGCGTATCGTGCACACGCGCGTTTAGTTCGCGACGCGATTTTCTCGTTTTGGTTCGATATCGCGTTTTGCGGAATATTTGGCTTATATTTGATTTCCATGTCTTATTTGCAGGGTTGCAGGCAGGGACTACGGACACGGCTACAGGGGGGAGCAGATGGTAGGATTCACCTAGCGTGGAGCGTAGGTGAGTAGATTTAACATCTACAAGGGAATCGCCCGCATGGCGTTATGCGTCTGGGCTAGGATTCAAATACCTGTCGCATATTCTACGTCATTGTTAGAATTGCGCCTTTACCTTATTTCCTTGATATAGTTGTACTGTGACTAGCAGCCGTAGGACACTGCACATATATATTGACAGTTCATGTTGCACGAGCACGGATTGTATGCTACACACACACCGTCAATAATTGCCATGTCACACACAACCCCTTATAGATAATATATTGCTTATCATACTTGACATCTAGCTTATCGGTATACCTATAGTGTATCTTACCATTAGTGATAGGTACATCTACACCTTGCGATACAGCTACAGGTATACCTTGCACATATTTTACTTATACCCAGGGGGGTACCCTTCATATTCTACTTATACCCAGGGGGTATACGACATCTTTTACTTATAGATAGACACCTATACTTAGCTGTACCTTGTTGATTTCGCATACATCTGGTTTCAGCAATATGTTCTCATTTATATGCTCACATTCTAATATATCGCATATATTTATTCCTGGATTTGCGCCTTGTTATTTGGATTTTACATGATGTTTTCTGGATTTGGGAACCGCGGGAGTTCATGAAATTATGCATACATTGAAAAACCCGGTTTCCTTGATGTGATATTTGCGCAGCCACCATGAGATTTATCGGTTCTGATTATATACTCCATACGAGGTGTGGTTGTCGTATGAGGGTACATGGTAGGGCCCGGTATGGTTCCCCTCGGCAAGAAGATCGATGGACTTTGCCGATTGAGCCTGGAGGTAGGCGAGTACCTACCGGTGACAGTACCCATGACTCGGCGGGGGATCACGGAGACACCGTTGGGAGTCATGTACGTATGCATACGTCGCAAGGCGAGGGTCAGAGCTAGGCACTCGTGCTTTCGGGATAGCGTATGATACGTGATCAGGATTTCTGTGTCGATGCTTGGCACATGGATTTCATGATATTTCTTTAACACCTTTGTATATATAACAGGGGATTTAGCCGTTGTTATATATACCCTTACACCAATATTAGCGGAATGGGACGCTAATATATGTGTATTGCCCCCATCATATTTATTTCTGTACATATTTACCTTTAGGATGTTAGATTCTTACTTGAGATTTGACTTGGGATATTAGGTGATTCATTGAGATTGGATATTGGACATACCTATGTGATTACTGATTTGTACATTCGGGATATAGGAGATTACTCGATATTGTACATTGAGGTGCTGTGAGACTTATATGATGTGAGAGCCCAATGTGGGGGCTGATTTGAGAAAATTGGGATTTGAGTGTCTTGATGGATTGTGATCCTACCACGATGACAGGATTCCGTGGATGACATATTTCACTCCATACCTCGTACCTTTTCACCTATGCAGTGTTCCATGTTTTAGGAGTACCTGTTAGTGTACCCTTCATGATAGCTGCATATTTGCCTTCTCATATTCCTATTGCATAGTTATTGCACATTATTGTCATGTTATTATTGCTTTACATATTGATTGTACCTGCTAGTGTACTTTCCATTATTCAGCATTTGCATGACATGTTATTACTGTAATCGCATATCTTAGATTCATGCTGTACGTACATTCCTGCGATTACCTGCATATGTTATCTACTATTCACGAGTTGGCAACTCACCCCCGTTGTGCCACAGGTGTTTCAGGTTGTTCCCCAGAGTAGTCGAGGCAGGCTATTCCGCTATTCAGCTATCATCTTTTGCTACAGATATCGCATCGGCTCACTGTTTACTATTTTTACTTAGGTGGGTTGGATGATTATCTGTATTTCATATTGTACATTCGTTGTATCTTGTACTCTCCATCTACTATCATGTTGTTGACCTAGAGACTTGGTGAGGACGATATTGTATATTATTTGTGGATTTGTTTCCTTTTATATACAGCTTTCTCTTTATTGTCCATATTCTTCGCTGCGGCGTCGTATATTTGTGTTGTATTCATCTTGGCTAGTTTTTTACAAAAAGGGGGTGTTGCCAAAATTTTAAAGATAGAAAGTATAACTTTTAAAGAATTTGGGTTGCGATTTCAAGTGTTTCAAAAACTTATATTATCTTTTCCGTATTTTTATGGTTTAGATTTCTGGGTTTTGGCTTTCTTTTACTGTGTTACGTCTTTAGGCGTTGCGTAGTATTAGGGCCGTCACGGGCCAATTTTGGGTCGTGACAAACAAGTTTCTCAAAACCATTACTATCTACTGAATACCAATCACAAGAATCTACATCTTCGATTTCTTTAAAGAATCCCGATACTTGTGACACCCGGTTCTCTACTTTATTCTTATACCCACAACTTCTCAAAACTTAGACATTGTATTTCTACGAAACACTTGTCTAAAAACTAGAGAAGTCATAAGTAAACAGAACATAGTATGAGGATCTACCCCTTTGTCCTGATGGACACTGGACACCATACAATATTCTGTATAAGTCCGCTGAGTTGAATAACTCAAAACCTGTGCATCGTTGGTTGAAAACTGTACTTATGGTTAAGAACTACTCCGTTGTTCAATGCTCCTTACCCAATCGTCAACTATATAGGTAAATGTCATGGACATAATTTCAAAAAGTTATATCTCACTTTATAAAAATAAACGTACAGATATATCATTTTGAAATTGGTGCACAACAACGGATACTCAAAACCAAATACATGCCGTCCGGCAAAAACTCAGGCGACTTCCTCAAATATCACCAATTACAACGAATTCCGATATAATGAGGATGATCACCTTATTCCCAATAAGCTACTCCCACTCATCATATGTAAAACCAAACAGATGTGAGAATCTTACCTGGTAAATACATACCTTGGAGTAAGTATCTAATCGGGAAATCAGTTTTCCTTTAACAATGCACTGAAACATGAAAATGTTTCGTAGGGGTATCCTGGTATTCTCAGTAATGCCTCTTCCATAATCAAATTCATGACTATAACCGTCTATTTCTTTATCATCTCTCCAAATCCCTTTATTTTGTCTTTATTCATTACCTTCTGTACACCATCGTTAGGCTAAATGGTTTTCTTCCTTCCCTACCATTCGGCACCAGCCTATGGTTTGGAAGAAGATTATCCAGGAAGCATAATAGGTGTACTCTCCTAATCCTAGGAGTACTCGCAACTTGAGAGAAGGTGATGATAAAAGACAACTGAATAATACCTTATTCTTTTTCTCCCGAACTGGGAAAAAGCAAAGGTGAAAATAGGAGTGGCTATGAAGTACGTGGTTTGATCGTGAATGGTAACAGTCGCAATTTACTTTGCCCTCTTTCTAATCCCTTTATTTTGTCTTTAGTTAGTACCTTCTGTACACCCTACTTAGGCTAATTGGTTTTCTTCATTCCCTACCTTTCGGCACCTGCCTATGGTTTGGAATAAGACTATCCAATAAGCGTAATAGGTGTACTCTCCTTATGCTAGGAGCTCTCGCAACCTGAGAGAAGGTGATAATAAAAGACAACTGAATAATACCATATTCTATTTCTCCTGAACCTGGATCCATCCTCGAAGTAGTACCTTCGAGTTCGTATATAACCATACGATGGATCTATCCAATGGAAGTGGATGTCCGTAGTAATACGGGGTGTTCTGAGAATTACAAAGGGTAAAAGAAGGAGCGGCAATGACTTATGCAACTCAGACAATCCAAAAGCCAGTATTTTAAGAAGGTTCGGTCAACTTGCTCACTGAGTCATAGTCTAGGGTCGGTTAAAGGTTGCTGCCAAAGAGAGAGAGAGAGAGAGAAAAGCAACACTCTGCGTGCACTCTAACCTAGATCAGAATGGTTATCACTTTATCTAATCAGGAAACCTCCCACTGTTATCTCAAATTCTCCTCCAAACCTTCAAGAAGAATTAGTCGGGATCACCCGAAGAGTAAACTAACTCATCAGTGGGAATCGGGATCCAACTCTCATCGCATGATAACTCGATGGAAGCCACTCAAGTTATCACACTCCAGAAGGTTTGCGCATGCCTGGAAAGTTTCCTGTATGTTTGAAACTCCCGATATATGTTTTTGCCCCATGCTCTTATGACCTTAACTAAGGGCCAAAAATCTCATAAGTCACATGTCAAGTTCTATCCATCATTATCCAGGTCAATTTGAATCCACCCATACACACTCTTGACTAAGGGCCAAATATAGTAATATGACTGTCCTAAACCAACGCATCTATCTATGCAACATGTGAACACCCCAGCAGCAACCAATCACTATGTTTTGACTAAGAGCCAAATATACATAGCTTGAATACTATTGACCATCCATAAGAAATGACGGAGGGCTACGACTGGTTTTTGTTGAAAAACCTTTAACGTAATGAACTTGATCTCGTTGAAGGAACCTGATAGCTTTTTATAAAGATATAGTGACAAAAACCTTTTGCTAAAGAGGTCACTCCCGGTGAAGGGATCTCGGCTCTTTCCTCGTGGAATGAGGTGCAGGATATTCTAACTGAATACCGCGATGCATAGCAACTTGTAATCGTCTATAGTGATGTTACTACCCTGACGTAAACTTCTGCCCAAGGGGTCACTCCCGGTGAAGGGATCTCGGCCCTTGCCTCGTGGAATGAGGTGCAGGATATTCTAACTGAATACCGCTATGCAAAACAAAAGGAAACATCTTTGTAATAACTCCTTTTAAAATTTGTTCCAACAACATCAAATATAGGTTTTTTTTATCCTTGCATTGATAAGAATCAATGCAGTCCCATCAATCAATCACACCAGAAAAGAACGAAAATATAATGTACGTATATGCCATCCGCATTCGCCTCTGGGTCCCGTCATAACCCATTAGGTTACTTAACTAACGACAGAGCAGGGACTGGACTAGCGCGGGTGTAAAACATATACAACATCTAATAGTATATATATACCAATATACAATAATCGCTCCA
The DNA here is from genome assembly GCA_030015575.1 of Agapanthus africanus. Classification (NCBI taxonomy): domain Eukaryota; kingdom Viridiplantae; phylum Streptophyta; class Magnoliopsida; order Asparagales; family Amaryllidaceae; genus Agapanthus; species Agapanthus africanus. The sequence goes on along the minus strand of CM057351.1, from coordinate 211,813,945 downwards.
GGCGTGATAATATACAACATTACAGAAAAGTAATAAGCATCACAGAACAATACAGATAATATGAGATCCCCGGGTTTCACAGAGCCGCTACTGAAACCCGATGTTCCCCTGGTCGTGTGGATAGCCTGTGCAATGAAACCTAGACCCCTATGTGTGCGGTAAGTTACCCGCCAAAACCTGAAGCGAGGCAGCCCCCTACAGCAAAATGAATGAACCACTCGACACTTTACGGAATCCGGTAACTTGAGCACCCCTCCTTGGGTCAACCTTTACCCTCTACGAGTGCGGCGAATAGTCTGCCAATTCTAGAGTGAGGCCCCTCTGCCTCTCAAAGCCATGTGATACGGACCCGTTGCCCTCCAGAACCCGGCTATCCGTGCACTCCGTCGCGGGGTAAACCTAGTACAGAAATAAAAATATGTACAACGGGTACATCGACCTCAGCCCGGTCGTGCCCCAAAAAGAATATTATACAAACAGGCAGTGACGGCAGTCCACATGTTGGATGCTCGCCCCGCAATATCAAATGTACAAATAAATTCAAATAGCACTACCATTGCACACTGTTATCCACCACGACATATCCGCAACATTACAGCACAACACAGAACATCAACGCGAATGTCACGTTCGCAAATTCGTCTAAAAGAACTATAGCAATTAGACGCAATTTACCGCTCAAATGACATTCCCGGTCGGAGATATAATATAAGTACTGCATACTAACAAGTTTAAAATTTCGATCGACAAAACATCCCGAAGTAGGCCCCACGTATATCTGCTGTACAGTAACAAAATCTGGGCCCAAAAGAACAGTACCAGAAACCACAATTTCCAACAAAGAAACAGCAGAAGAAAAATGGCCAAGTGAGTCACCAAGACTGCCGCGGTTCCGCGGTCAAAGCTAGGCTTTGACCGCGTTTCCGCGGCGGTACGGCCGAATCACTTGATCGTTTTTCTTCTGTATTCTTATAAAAGCCTGCTTGATTTTCTGGTATGGTCAAAATGATTTTTAGACCCCTTTTAAAATCGACAGAAACTTTAATACTGAAAATTGTGATTTTTGAAAATCCGTTCGATTGATGTTTTAAACGCGTTAGCACAAGTTAGTAAAGCTTAATGGTGAGGCTCTGATACCACTGTAAGTACACGGTAGCGCCCCGGCCGTCTAACAGACGCCATATGCGGAACAAAAACTTTTACAACTAGCGCTATCGTATATTATAACCCGGATCTGCCATTAAAGCTAAACTAACAAACTACAAAGTGGGTAGAAATGTTATACCGAACGATCCGAGTCCTTCGGTCTTCAACCATCATCCCATGCTTTGTTGCGGCTGCTCCGATCTCCTGAATCTCCAGTCTCCTCGTCCAGGTGGCACCACGTCGACGGATCTTTAAACGGGTTCCCGCCTCTGAACCGAGGCAACTCGGTAATCAAGTTTGCTAAAAGAGATGACCAAGATTGATGTAGAGAATGAGTAGAACACTTTGTCTCACTTCGTCCAAAGCCATGGACGAACGGTTAATGAAGTTGCCTTTTGTATCGGGTGAAATGAGAAATGAGGCTATCTAATTTCCATGAATCCAAACTATAATCTTTTAATCAAGCAACCATCTATCTTTCCTCGAGTTTTTCCGGATGCTGCTTTTTATCAAAAGCTGGACATCCCCATATTTTCATATGCTGAAGATGAGGTTTCTTCCCACTCCATATCTGATATGGCATGGTAGGCACAGTCTTGGTAGGAGCCCTGTTCAGAAGATATGCTGCTGATTCTAGGGCATAACCCCAGAAAGATCGCGGTAACTCAGCATTACTCATCATGGAACGTACCATATCCAATAGGGTTCGATTCCGTCTCTCCGATACACCGTTATGCTGTAGAGTGTATGGAGGAGTAAGCTGAGAGAGAATTCCTTTCTCTTTTAGGTAACCTAGGAACTAGGCACTTAAGTATTCACAACCTCGATCAGATCTTAGTGTCTTGATACTTTTGCCGGTTTGGTTTTCTACTTCATTCTTATACTCTTGGAATTTCTCAAAAGCCTCGGATTTATGTTTCATCAAGAAAATGAATCCGTACCTAGAATAATCATCCGTAAAAGTAATGAAATAGGAAAAACCGCCTCTTGCATGTGTAGACATTGGACCACATACATCGCTGTGTATGAGTCCTAAGAGCTCGCTCGCTCTTACTCCATGTCCAGTGAATGGAGTCTTTGTCATCTTTCCTTTGAGACATGATTGACAAGTGGCATAAGTTTGATATTCGAACGAATCCAAATATCCTTCTCTATGTAACTTAGTTAACCTTGTCTCATTGATGTGACCCAGTCTACAATACCATAAGAAAGCCTTATTTAAATCTGGAGACTTTCTTTTTAGTGTGTTCTGGACATTGAAAATCTGTAATTGGTTTAAGACATATATATCGTTATCTAGTGTACCGGACCCAATCAAACCATGATTAAGGTGGATGTTAACAACATCGCTTACAAGCGTGAAATCATAACATTCTTTTGATAACAACGAAACCGATATGATATTACACGTTAAACTGAGTACACAAAAACAGTTATGCAAAACCAAAATATGTCCACTCGTCAATCCCAGGTGATAACCCCCTACGGACACAGCTCCCACGCTAGCTCCGTTAGCAACCTTCAGGGTCATATCACCAACCTTCAGCACTCTACGGTTTCTCAGTGCCTGCAATGAATTGCATATATGAGATCCTGATCCGGTATCCAATATCCAGGAAGTAGAGTTGATTGACAGACAATTCTCAATTACAAACACACCTGAAGTCGAAGCCACAGCTTGCTTCGGTTCTTGGTTCTTGGCGTTCCAAGCCTTGCAATCTTTCTTCCAGTGCCCTTTCATATGACGGTGGAAGAACTCATCCTTTGCCACTACTGGCACCGCAATCTTTTTCTTTCCCTTCACTCCCACCTTACTAACACCTCCTCTAGGTTTGGTGGCGGCCTTATTCTTCCTTCCTTTGGCCCTAGCCTTAGACCCGGAAGAAGAAGCACCGCGAACAAACATAGCGGGTGTATCCATTGCCTTCTGCAAGGTGCCCTCTGTACTCCTCAACATGTTAAGGAGTTCTTGAAGTTCAACTTCTTTTCTTTGAATGTTGAAATTCAGAATAAACTGGGCGTAGGTGGAAGGAAGGGACTGGAGAATCAAGTCTGTATAGAGCTCGTTCTCCAAAGTCGTCCCAAGGTCTGCGAGCTCTTCTATATAGCCAATCATCTTTAGGACATGTTCTCCTACCGATGATCCGACGGCCAACCTTGCCTGAAACAAGTTCTTTAAGGTCTCGTATCTTGCTATACGAGATTGCTCTCCATAAAATTCCTTTGTATGGAGAAATATGGCATCTAGATCTATATCATCGTGCCTCCTCTGATGTTCATTATTCATCGAGGCAAGCACAATGCACTTGGCCCTCGCGCAATCTAACTCCCAGGTTTTGCGGATTTCCTTATCCGCATTACTGGATTTGGGACCAGGGACAGCAGGTGCCTTAGCGGTAAGGACATACCCCAATTTGTTATAGGTCAAAGCCATCTTGACATTCCGCAGCCAATCTTTATAGTTTGGCCCTGTCAATATATTTTTTTCTAGTAGTAACTTAAGTCCTATCATTTTCTGGGTCGCTGCAATTAGGAGAGAGAGAGAGAGAGATCACTTTAGCATGATGCTCTTGTAAGTTTAGAGTGGTTTTTAGTTTATCTAAACAGGATGGCTCTCACTGTTTCTCGAATCCCCCCTCAAACCAAAAAGGAAGAACTAGCCAGGACTATTCTCACCGTACAATACTTTCTTAACCGTTCAGCCAGGCTGGTGTCGGTACTTCGAGGGAGGTTTTCCAACGCTTTCGCGAAGTTCCTTAATTAAATAATCTCTTTTCTCTGGGGGCGTAGCCCCGCTGACACCTTTCTCGGCACCTACTTGGTTTATAGCATTGATCGTTAAGTGACGAATCTCCTGATGAGTAGCATATACTCACAGTAGGATCGGGATCCAAATATCATCATGTGATAATGTTGAAGGAATCCTACCAACATTCATCAAACTCCAAATGGTATGCATCTCTTTGCAAATTTCAGTTTCTTTAGAAATTCCCGATATAAATTTCTGCCCCATGCTCTTATGACCTTGGCTTTGGTCAAAATGTCATAAGTCACATGTCAAGTTCTACCCATCATTATCTTGTTAATTTGAACCCATCCGTACATACCCCTGACTTTGGTCAAATGATAATACGACTGTCCCAAACTAACTCATCTATCTATGCAACAAATGAATACCCAACAGCTACCAAACATTATGCCTTGACTTTGGCCAAAATACATAGCTTGAATACTACTGAATACCCAAATGAAATGACGGAGGGCTACGAATGGTTTTGGCGAAACCGTGAACGTAGTGAACTTGATATGACCGAAGGAACCTGATAGCTTTTAAAAGGAGTGGTTAAAGCTCCGCAATTAAAAAATATCTTCTGTTGTAAAAATAACCGAGTGCTTTCTTTTAAACTGTTCCAACGATTCAACTTTAGTTTATTTTCTTTGCATTAATAATAATGCGTCCCATCATTAACCTATCATTGCAGAAAACAACGAAAATACAACGTCCTCTTATGCCATCCGCATTCGCCACTGGGTCCCGTCATCACTCGTTAGGTTACTTAACTAACGACAGAGCGGGGGCTGGGCTAGTGCGCGTGTAAAACATAAGTGACGTCTAAATAGCTATCATATATAGATATTGTACATTCGTCAGACGCAATAATAGGCTTTCCAGATCACAGATGAACATTATTGGATATACAAGCAATCCGCGTTTCCTTTGAGCCTGCAACGAAAGACGGATTACACAGTTGTGATGAATAGCTATTACCCCACCCTAGACCCTACGGGTACGGCAAACTACCCGCCAAGTACCCGAAGTGAAGCGGTCTCCCTCAACAACGTGAGTAGGCCACTAAACACTTCAAAGTACCCGGTAGTTTGTGCACCCCACCTTGGATCTTTCCTAGGTGCAAAAACAGTAAATGAAATAATACAACGGTGGCTACAACCGCAACCTAGATGTGCCCCGCAAAAGAATATTACAACATATTACAATTTACATCGAATGAATGAATATAAAAACCCATCTCAAACCCCGGCAAAGCATCACAACGATCCAATCATGTTCATAAGCACAAACAGTAAAATCATTACAGAAATGTGCAACCCCCTTCCAACCGACATACTATCAGTTAGGGGAGGTTTACGAACACATTATACAAATCACAGATATAATCTAATTAGCCAAACATCGTAGAATTTCGATCGAGCAAACACAATTGATTCTACTCCAAAAACTTCTCTGTGCACCTGAGACTTGAGCAGAAACAAAACATTCCAGAAAGAACAAAATTAACACAGAAGAGTTACTGGGGAAATTTGAGTCAACTCGGCTTCAACTCGGCGGCGGATTCGCGGAGGCTAGGTTGGATCGGCCGCGGTTCCGCGGCTGTTTGTCCGAGTTAGGACCCCAAATTTCTCCAGTGTTCTTAAGTTTCCCTGCTTGTAATTTTAAGGGTCCCTGAAAAAATTTTAGACCCTATTTAAAAATCGACAGAAACTTGGTGAAATTGATGTTTTTTTCCGGTTCGTTTTGCGATCGAATTTCTAACGACTTTGCTAACAAGTTAGTTATGGTTTAGCGAGGCTCTGATACCACTGTAAGTCGATGTTGTACACCCCACGAGTTGCGGGGAGGGGGAAATATGAAAAACAATCTTTTTCTTTAAACTAACATCGACTAACTGTAACGCCTTGAAAAATCGTTTTGGTGTTTTCCTGAAAATCGGTGAAAATTTGGTATTTTTCCGAAAACCGTCTTTTTTGTTATTTTGCAGTTTAGGACTAATTATACCTAAAATGGATAGGTAATTGCTTGTTTTTAGTAGCTAATGAGTTACTTATGAAATTTTGGTCATTTAAAATTTTTTCCCTATTTTTCAATTTTTTAATATTATTTTAAGCCGGTAAGAAAATACATTAAATTAATAATAAATACAAATTTAAATGGGCTAAATTTAAGCTATAAAATAATGATAATTAAAATCTAGTTGTAACATAAATTTTTAGTAATTTATTTTGATTTTTAACTAATTTTTATTAAAGAAAATGAAATTTATTGAATTTAAGCTTAAACTTGCAATTTTTGACTTGTATGGGGTCTTTTTGCATAAAAATTCTTTTGTAAAACCCCTCCCTCTCTTCCCTCAGCCCTAAGCCGGCCCATTTCCTGCAACCCAAGAAAAAAAAAGTGCTTTCCTCTTTGACTTCATTTTTGTGTAGAAAAGAGGTGTTTTTTTAAGGATTTTGGATTTTTTTTATTAGGTATGGGTCTTTACTTGTTTGGTGTGGGTTGACCATGACTTTCCCACACCCCACAGCACTTCCCCACTCCCTCCTCAGCTCAGAAATCCTGCACCAACAGCCCAAATATTTTCCCCATTTCTTCTTCTCTTTTGCTTCATTTTCATCTCAAAAATTCAACAAAATCCACAATTTCCTTCACAAATTCAACACAAAACCATATTCCATCTCTTCTCCAACCTAATTTGGTTCAAATCAAAGAGAAAGGTGGCATCTTTGGAGGCAAATTGTTCTTGCTAGATCTCTAGTTGAGGTATAATTTCTTGCTAATTAAATTCTTTTGATTTAGTTTCTTAAGTTAAATTGTTGTAGTGTTAATTTAGTGTTAGTTCTAATCTAGGTTTTTTTTTAGGTTATGGTTGAAAATTAAACTAGGGTTCTTGAATCCATGTTAGTTAATTAAATTTTTTGTAATTAATCTAGTTGTTACTTAACCAATCTATATGGTTACTTTGCTTAAGTGGCTTCATATTAAGCTAATCTATGTTAAACTTGTGTGAAATTTTCATTAAGTTTGCAAATTACCAAAATCAAGAAGAGGTTTGTGTATGGAATGTGGGTTTTGTAGCATGGTAACTAAGTTAAAATTGTGTTTTTGGTGGCTAACTAGTTGTGTGGATTGGATGGTTGTGTTGGACCGTGATAACCTTGTCGCTATTGTCGATGTTTGCACCAAATTGCTTTTCTAGCTTACTAGTTTTTACTATAATGTTGTGATGAATTAATTGCGATATCTTGATGACATTTTTAGCGTATCCTATGACATTTAGGATGCGTGTGTGCGGATTTTTGAGTAGTCGGGTTTTAGTTTTGCCGGGCGACCAAATCGGCGATTTTTGGCAGTTTTTGCGATTTTCGCGTATGTTCCGCGCACCTTGTGCATGTTGTACCTAGCTTGTGAACGTTAGTATTTTCGTTTGGGTTTTGCGTCGTTCTTGATATGTAACCTTATGTTTGGTATTGATGTAAATTCCAGGTTCGGTCGCGGAGACATCAGACGCGGCTCGAAAGGGGAAAGCGGTGATCGGACGTGACTAGCTAGGGATTTCTGTGAGTAGATATAACATCTACGGGGGACTATCGTTGGATGGCGCAAGCCGCCCGATAGTTTTAGTAACTTAAAAGATTCTTAGTAATGTTAGTAGTTAGGGGTGTAATACTTGTATGATTATTTGCTACATTCATGCCCTATATTGACATACCTATACGAATCCATGTTATAGGACACCTGCACCATTGCCAGGGTTTTTATATGCAGCACGAGCACTATTCATGCTTACACCCACACCCTGGTAATTGCCATGCCACCACACTAGATAACCTTTAAATTGAAACCTTTACTATAAATGATACTTAAACTTGTGTTATTGCCTTTAATTCCTTAAAATGAAATCGTAGGATTGCTATTCATGTGCATGTGCTTCATCATATTATTTGTTCATGTCTAATCTATTAATCACACATCGCAACTTGATTATTGATACCATAGGCATTCATTATCATTGACATATGCACTTATGAGGATTTCTTGAGATTTTATGAGATTTTTGGATTTCGGGGGAAGCCGCAAAATTTCTAAACTTATTATATTTTTAAAATATGTAAATTGCGGTTTTCTAGTGATGTAAGTGTCGTCCACCATGAGTTTGCTGTGGTTTTGGAGATCCGTGTCGAGAAGTGGAGGAACCGTCACGGGTACATGGTGGGCCCGGTATGGTACCCCGGGGCAAGATGAATGTGGTGTTGACGTTGAGCCAGGCAGGGGACGGATTTCCTACCGGTGACTATTTGGCACGGCGGATATCTAGAGGATACCGACCGTGGCCGCGAGATGATGAGATTTTGATATTGAGCTGGGTCAGCCGGATGGCTGAGGCCAGAGATACTATGACATGGATATATGAGATTTGTGATAGTTTTGAGGTGTCGTTGCTGGACACAGGTTCTTGTTGATTCTATTGGTATTGTGCTGGTATTTCAAAAGAGATTCTTAAAGGGAAAAACATGATTTCTTATACTTACACATTCAGATCACGAGTTGACTCGCATTGCATTCATACCTGCTAGTATATTCATATTGCATACATAGTTGCCATTATGTCCTGCCTTACCTGTATTTAGATGCTAGGATGCTTGTGTGCATGCATACGATAGCCTGTGTAGATGTTATTAATTACTCACGAGTTGGCAACTCACCCCCGTTGTGCCACAGCCTTTTGCAGGTCCGCTCCGTCAGTACAGTAGCGGCGGGCGCACTTGTTCTTTTGCCTCCTTTGCCTGGACTCGAGGTTTTTCTCTTAGGTGGGTTATATCATTATTTTTGTACCACCTTGTATATTCTTTGTATCTAGAGTACTCCATCTACTGTATCTACCAGTATTATTGTATATTGACCTAGAGATGAGACTGTGAGGTTTGTGGACTTTTATGCTGTATTTTGGGGTCGAGCTCACTTGAGTCGACATGATGTTTTTCTTATGCTTCATTATGATTATTTCGCATGTTGTTGCTTTATATTGCGTGGGATTTGTGACCGCCTTGTGGCGAAGAGCTAACTCCCGCTTGGGGATGCCTTATTTGTTGGATTTATATATATTCTTGTTGTACCCATTTTGGGGGCCAGTATTTACAAAGGAAACTCTGCCGAAATTTTCGGAAAAATTGATATTGTTTTTTTAAAAAGGTTTTATATGACTTATTTGATAAACTCGCTTTCAATTGATTGGGTTTTCTTCACTCTTCTGCTTATTTGGTTTTGGTTCTGGGCTTTGGCTTACTTATTTTACGGACGCCTTGAGACGCTTCGTAAACTTAAGTGCCAGTCACGTCCGTACCCTGCGGGTCGTGACAAAATTGGTATCAGAGCGATAGGTTTTACCCTTTTGAGTGTAGGATGACCCTTGGTAGATGGAGTAAGTGACTTAAGCAGGGTAACGTAGCGTGCGTATGTCCGCGGCATACTTGCGATACGGTACTCCGCCTAAGTGACTTTAGGATATACTTGCTTGAAAATTCCTTCTTCAATTCCGTGTATCCTATGATCCTATTGCACTGTTCTTACTATCAGTTTTCCTGTAATAGCCACTATGCCGCCGAAGGCTACGAGGGCATAGAGGGCTGCCGCCCGAGAGGAGATTCGAGCTGGCTCGTCCGAGACTAGGACTGAGCAGGGTGGTATGCCTAGGCCGCAGGGACAGACCGATCCACCTTCCCCAGGCCGTATGGATAGGCTCGAGACTGGTATAGAGGAGTTGCGACAGATGATGGGAGGCATGCAGGAGCTACGTCAGATGGTAGGATCCCTAGTTGCAGCCAGTCGTACACCGAGGCCGGATGACGTACCCACTACATCACAGACGACCATGATACCTGCTCCTACTACTACCACCGTGGCCATTCCGGTTTCACTACAGGATTTCATGAGGCTGAGACCTCCAGTATTCACCGGCACCGAGGCAGCGGAGGACCCACAGACGTTCCTTGACAGTTTAGCCAGGATCTGTCGTTCGCTGAGATGTTCGGATAATCGATGGGTAGAGCTTGCGAGTTTCCGACTAGAGGGTCTCGCGCAGACCTGGTGGGAGTCAGTCTTGAGAGGTCGACCTGCAGGTCTACCGCCTATGACTTGGGTCGAGTTTACAGCGGTCTTTCTAGCCCGTTTCCTTCCAGAGAGCGTTCGTGACGCCAGAGCTCGTAGCTTCGAGGCCTTAGTCAAGACACCTGGGATGACGGTGTCTGAGTATGACATCCAGTTTACACAGTTATCCCGATATGCTCAGTATTTGGTGGATACCGAGGAGAAGATGGTGAAGAGGTTCGTACAGGGACTTGATGCCCAGCTATATCTTGCCATTGGCGCCCAGCACTACGACACTTATTCAGCTGCTATGGATACTGCATTGCGGATGGAGGCACGCATATCACAGACTTCGGCCGTTTCTGGGCCGAAGAGGATTCGCACCGATGTACCGTCTCAGAGGCAGCACGCCAGATTCTTCCCGAGAGATAGGCCTGGCAGAGGATTTGGACGGGGACAGTTATATGGTTCTTATCCCCAGGGACAGCAGCCGTCGCCAGGGTGTTTTGGGTGCGGGAGTCCGCACCATCTTGTTAGAGACTGTCCGGCGAGACGACAGGGAGCAGCGACAGTTCCGCATGTGACCCTACCACCATCACCACCCCCTCCTTAGAGAGCCCTACTTCCTATCGCTGGCGATGCTCCACGCCAGTTAGGTGCACCCAGAGGCCGTGGACGCGGCGGTCCTGTTCAGAAAGGACGAGGAGGCCGAGGTCGAGGTCAGCCCGCTATCCGTGGAGGACAGGCCCGAGTATTTGCTTTGACACCGCAGGATGCGTAGGCATCCAATGCCGTTGTGACAGGTACCTTGCCAGTTTGTTCTTTCGACGCACGGGTATTATTTGACCCAGGTTCCACACATTCATACGTCTCTACACACTTTGCACCGATGTTGGGCCGTGAGTCGTCGTCGTTAGATCATCCGCTTGTTGTTGTTACCCCGGTAGGCGAGTCGTTTGTCGCTCGTTTTGTTTTTCGATTGTGTTCCGTTCGTATCGGGGAGAGGGAGTCATCGGTTGATTTGATTCTCCTCGATATGTTAGACTTTGATGTGCTTCTGGGCATGGATTGGCTAGCCACTTGTTATGCTTCGGTGGACTGCCGTGAGAAGGCAGTCAGATTTAGCTTTCCGGGAGAGCCAGTCCTTGTTATTTAGGGAGACCGCAGCGTCACCCTTCCCAGTTTGATTTCGTCTCTTCGCGCTGGTCAGCTCTTACGGAAGGGATGTCAGGGATTCTTAGCGTTTATTTGTGATACTCGAGCTGCAGAGGTTCCGTTAGACCGGGTCCCGGTTGTTTGTGAGTTCCCTGATGTTTTCCCAGATGAGCTACCTGGGCTACCACCTGAGCGCGACGTTGAGTTCTGCATCGATTTGATTCCCGGCTCGGGGCCTATTTCTATACCGCCTTATCGGATGGCCCCGGCAGAGCTTCGAGAACTGAAGGATCAGTTGCAGGAATTGTTAGATAGGGGGCTTATTCGACATAGTGTTTCTCCGTGGGGTGCTCCGGTCCTGTTTGTCAAGAAGAAGGATGGAAGTTGCGCTTATGCATCGACTACCGCCAGCTGAACAAAGTTACCGTTCGGAACAGGTATCCGTTGCCACGCATTGATGATTTGTTCGACCAGCTTCAGGGTGCAGGGTATTTTTCGAGGATCGACTTACGATCAGGATACCATCAGCTGCGAGTTCGACAGGAGGATATACCGAGGACAGCTTTCCGCACGCGCTACGGCCACTACGAGTTTTTGGTGATGTCGTTCGGACTCACCAACGCCCCAGCAGCATTCATGGATTTGATGAACCGTACATTCAGGCCGTATCTTGACTTGTTCATCATCGTGTTTATCAACGATATCTTGGTGTACTCCCGGAGCAGAGAGGAGCACGAGCAGCACTTGCGGATTACGTTACAGACTCTAAGGGAGCACCAGCTGTTCGCAAAGTTCTCCAAGTGTCCATTCTGGCTGGATAGCGTCGGATTCTTGGGTCACGTGGTTACGAGAGACGGCATATGTGTTGACCCGAAGAAGATTGAGGCTGTTCAGCAGTGGCCCCGACCAACATCGGTTACTGAGATCCGTAGTTTTCTAGGCCTGGCGGGCTACTACAGGCGTTTTGTTCAGGACTTCTCCCGTATAGCTGCACCTTTGACCGGTTTGACCCGGAAGGGAGTTCCTTTCGTTTGGACAGAGGAGTGCGAGCGCAGTTTTCAGCAGCTGCGGACATGTTTGACTACGGCGCCGGTATTATCTTTGCCTTCGGGATCAGGCGGATTTGTGGTCTACTGTGATGCTTCAAGAGTGGGATTAGGATGCGTATTGATGCAGCATGGCCAGGTGATCGCATATGCTTCTCGGCAGTTGAAGAAGCATGAACAGAACTACCCCACTCACGATTTGGAGATGGCTGCAGTAGTCTTTGCATTGAAGATTTGGCGACATTACCTATATGGCGAGTCGTGCCAAATATTCACAGACCACAAGAGCTTAAAATACATATTTCAGCAGCGAGACCTGAACCTCAGACAACGTCGTTGGATGGAGTTGGTGAAAGACTACGACTGCGAGATCTTATATCACCCAGGCAAGGCGAATGTGGTGGCAGATGCTTTGAGCAGGAGGCCCGGGGGTAGTCTATCGTGTTTGCGCGCAGTGCAGAGGCAGTTGTCAGTAGATTGGCAGATGTTATGCGACAACCGAGTTGAGTTCGAGTTCACTCAGACAGAGGGACAGCTCGCGCATGTTCGTGCACGCCCACAGTTGCTTGACCGTATATATGAGGCACAGCGCAGTGACGACCGTTGCTCATAGATCATGGCACAGATGGGACAGGGCAGATTTTCCGAGTTTGTGATTGACGATCAGGGGATTTTACGCTATGGATCTAGACTGTGCGTACCATATGCTGATGGATCGCGATGCGACATTCTTGAAGAGGCACACCGATCAGTGTATAGTGTCCACCCCGGTTCCACCAAGATGCACCATGATATGAGAGAGACCTACTGGTGGGACGGGATGAAGAGGGACATTGCGGAGTTTGTATCGAGATGCTTGACTTGTCAGCAAGTCAAGGCCGAGCACCAGAGGCCCGCAGGAGAGCTACTGCCGTTACCCATTCCGGAGTGGAAATGGGAGCAGATTTCGATGGATTTCGTTGTGGGTCTACCCAGGACCAGTCGAGGGTATGACTCCATCTGGGTGATCGTAGATCGATTGACGGAAGCGGCTCACTTCCTACCAGTGAAGACCACTTTCAGCTTCGCTCAGTATGCTCAGCTCTACATCGACGAGATCGTGCGGTTGCATGGCGTACCGACTTGTATCGTGTCAGATCGAGGCACCTAGTTCACCAGCCGACTTTGGCAGAGACTTCAGGAGGCTTTGGGCACTCGTTTGAGCTTCAGCACAGCGTTTCATCCGCAGACCGACGGACAGTCAGAGCGGACCATTCAGACTCTCGAGGACATGCTCAGAGCGTGCGTTTTAGACTTCGGCGGTAGCTGGGATCGTCATTTACCTCTAGTGGAGTTCTCCTACAACAACAGCTTCCACGATACTATTCAGATGGCACCTTTCGAGGCATTGTATAGGAGGAGATGCAGATCGCCCGTCTGTTGGACAGAGCTCAGCGAGAGCAGTATACTGGGGCCGCAGCTTGTTGAGGAGACGACAGCGAAGATACAGTTGATCCAAGACCGGATGAGAGCGGCTCAGAGCAGGTAGAAATCGTATGCAGATAGGCGTCGTCGCAGATTAGAGTTCGCAGTTGACGACCATGTTTTTCTGAAAGTCTCTCCGATGAAGGGCGTGATGCGATTTGGGCGAAAAGGAAAGCTTAGCCCTAGATTCGTAGGTCCCTTCGAGATCCTCGAGCGTGTCGGCGCAGTTGCATATCGTTTGGCCCTTCCACCCAGCTTTCCCGATGTTCACCCCGTCTTCCATGTTTCGATGCTCCGCAAGTACCTTCACGACCCTTCGCATGCGATTCAGCACCCGACAGTCCAGCTAGAGCGCGACCTTTCGTTTGCAGAGCAGCCGGTGGCCATCCTGGATCGGCAGGTGAAGAAGTTGAGATCGAAGATTATACCAACCGTCAAGGTCCTTTGGCGTAGCCCGAGCAGCGATGAGGTTACCTGGGAGACCGAGGGCAAGATGAGGAAGAAATATCCCCATCTCTTTGAAGGTACGCGTAGCAATATTTTTTAAATTCGGGGACCGAATTTCTTTAAGGGGGGAAGATTGTAACGCCTTGAAAAGTTGTTTTGGTGTTTTCCTGAAAATCGGTGAAAATTCGGTATTTTTCCGAAAACCGTCTTTTTTGTTATTTTGCAGTTTAGGACTAATTATACCTAAAATGGATAGGTAATTGCTTATTTTTAGTAGCTAATGAGTTACTTATGAAATTTTGGTCATTTAAAAAATTTTCCCTATTTTTCAATTTTTTAATATTATTTTAATCCGGTAAGAAAATACATTAAATTAGCGATAAATACAAATTTAAATGGGCTAAATTTAAGCTCTAAAATAATGATAATTAAAATCTAGTTGTAACATAAATTTTTAGTAATTTATTTGGATTTTTAACTAATTTTTATTATAGAAAACGAAATTTATTGAATTTAAGCTTAAACTTGCAATTTTTGACTTGTAGGGGGTCTTTTTGCATAAAAATTCTTTTGTAAAACCCCTCCCTCTCTTTCCTCAGCCCTAGGCCGGCCCATTTCCTGCAACCCAAGAAAAAAAAAGTGCTTGCCTCTTTGACTTCATTTTTGTGTAGAAAAGAGGTGTTTTTTTAAGGATTTTGGATTTTTTTTATTAGGTATGGGTCTTTACTTGTTTGGTGTGGGTTGACCATGACTTTCCCACACCCCACACCACTTCCCCACTCCCTCCTTAGCTCAGAAATCCTGCACCAACAGCCCAAATATTTTCCCCATTTCTTCTTCTCTTTTGCTTCATTTTCATCTCAAAAATTCAACAAAATCCACAATTTCCTTCACAAATTCAACACAAAACCATATTCCATCTCTTCTCCAACCTAATTTGGTTCAAATCAAGAAGAGGTTTGTGTATGGAATGTGGGTTTTGTAGCATGGTAACTAAGTTAAAATTGTGTTTTTGGTGGCTAACTAGTTGTGTGGATTGGATGGTTGTGTTGGACCGTGATAACCTTGTCGCTATTGTCGATGTTTGCACCAAATTGCTTTTCTAGCTTACTAGATTTTACTATAATGTTGTGATGAATTAATTGCGATGTCTTGATGACATTTTTAGCGTATCCTATGACATTTAGGATGCGTGTGTGCGGATTTTTGAGTAGTCGGGTTTTAGTTTTGCCGGGCGACCAAATCGGCGATTTTTGGCAGTTTTTGCGATTTTTGCGTATGTTCCGCGCACCTTGTGCACGTTGTACCTAGCTTGTGAACGTTAGTATTTTCGTTTGGGTTTTGCGTCGTTCTTGATATGTAACCTTATGTTTGGTATTGTTGTAAATTCCAGGTTCGGTCGCGGAGACGTCAGACGCGGCTCGAAAGGGGAAAGCGGTGATCGGACGTGACTAGCTATGGATTTCTGTGAGTAGATGTAACATCTACGGGGGACTATCGTTGGATGGCGCAAGCCGCCCGATAGTTTTAGTAACTTAAAAGATTCTTAGTAATGTTAGTAGTTAGGGGTGTAATACTTGTATGATTATTTGCTACATTCATGCCCTATATTGACATACCTATACGAAACCATGTTATAGGACACCTGCACCATTGCCAGGGTTTTTATATGCAGCACGAGCACTATTCATGCTTACACCCACACCCTGGTAATTGCCATGCCACCACACTAGATAACCTTTAAATTGAAACCTTTACTATAAATGATACTTAAACTTGTGTTATTGCCTTTAATTCCTTAAAATGAAATCGTAGGATTGCTATTCATGTGCATGTGCTTCATCATATTATTTGTTCATGCCTAATCTATTAATCACACATCGCAACTTGATTATTGATACCATATGCATCCATTATCATTGACATATGCACTTATGAGGATTTCTTGAGATTTTATGAGATTTCTGGATTTCGGGGGAAGCCGCAAAATTTCTAAACTTATTATATTTTTAAAATATGTAAATTGCGGTTTTCTAGTGATGTAAGTGTCGTCCACCATGAGTTTGCTGTGGTTTTGGAGATCCGTGTCGAGGAGTGGAGGAACCGTCACGGGTACATGGTAGGCCCGGTATGGTACCCCGGGGCAAGATGAATGTGGTGTTGACGTTGAGCCAGGCAGGGGACGGATTTCCTACCGGTGACTATTTGGCACGGCGGATATCTAGAGGATACCGACCGTGGCCGCGAGATGATGAGATTTTGATATTGAGCTGGGTCAGCCGGATGGCTGAGGCCAGAGATACTATGACATGGATATATGAGATTTGTGATAGTTTTGAGGTGTCGTTGCTGGACACAGGTTCTTGTTGATTCTATTGGTATTGTGCTGGTATTTCAAAAGAGATTCTTAAAGGGAAAAACATGATTTCTTATACTTACACATTCAGATCACGAGTTGACTCGCATTGCATTCATACCTGCTAGTATATTCATATTGCATACATAGTTGCCATTATGTCCTGCCTTACCTGTATTTAGATGCTAGGATGCTTGTGTGCATGCATACGATAGCCTGTGTAGATGTTATTAATTACTCACGAGTTGGCAACTCACCCCCGTTGTGCCACAGCCTTTTGCAGGTCCGCTCCGTCAGTACAGTAGCGGCGGGCGCACTTGTTCTTTTGCCTCCTTTGCCTGGACTCGAGGTTTTTCTCTTAGGTGGGTTATATCATTATTTTTGTACCACCTTGTATATTCTTTGTATCTAGAGTACTCCATCTACTGTATCTACCAGTATTATTGTATATTGACCTAGAGATGAGACTGTGAGGTTTGTGGACTTTTATGCTGTATTTTGGGGTCGAGCTCACTTGAGTCGACATGATGTTTTTCTTATGCTTCATTATGATTATTTCGCATGTTGTTGCTTTATATTGCGTGGGATTTGTGACCGCCTTGTGGCGAAGAGCTAGCTCCCTCTTGGGGATGCCTTATTTGTTGGATTCATATATATTCTTGTTGTACCCATTTTGGGGGCCAGTATTTACAAAGGAGACTCTGCCGAAATTTTCGGAAAAATTGATATTGTTTTTTTAAAAAGGTTTTATATGACTTATTTGATAAACTCGCTTTCAATTGATTGGGTTTTCTTCACTCTTCTGCTTATTTGGTTTTGGTTCTGGGCTTTGGCTTACTTATTTTACGGACGCCTTGAGACGCTTCGTAAACTTAAGTGCCAGTCACGTCCGTACCCTGCGGGTCGTGACACTAACCGAAAGGATCTTTGCTAAACTATAACTAACACTATCACAGGAGTAGTTAGCTACTATGAAAGAAGATTATACCTAATGAACCAAGTCCTTCTTCTTCTCGTTAACCACCTCCTCTTCGGCCTCCTCTTTGTAATAGACGATCCACCCGAAAGCTACTACTCCAAGCTTTGCCTCTAACTTGAGGAAACTAGGTTACTCAAATTACTCATCAAAGTCACCTAGGTAATATAAAGTGTGATTAGGGATTAACAAGTCTTACTAATCCTTGATCTCAACACATGAGAGGTTAGGATTAGGGTTTGAAGAGAGAGAGCTTGAGGAGAGAGAAGGTGAGAGTGAGAATCAAATGAAATAATGATTCATTTTGAATATATGAAGCATGATGATTTATTAAATGAATAAATCAAATGATTTCTCAACCATGCTTCATTCATTCACCTTGTGTGATTCATCTCATGAGTCATTAGACATTAAATGCATCATTAACTCCATGGATGAATCACACAAATGAGTCTCTAAATCAATAAATGCAGATGCCACCTTAACCCCCAAGTCATCATCCTTCTAGAAGTTTCTCGCCAAATTACGAGAACGCCCCTCCTATCCGTGAAAACACGGAAAAACTTTAGACTATATAAATCCAATAATCCGATACTAGAATCTGGCTTAAACCAAAGCCGGCTAGTAAAAACTGTCCGAACATCACACGTGCGTAAAAACACGTATGCGTCCGAACCCTTGTCGTAAAACCATACGATCTCTATATCGTTTCGCCCGGAGCAGGGAAACTCTCTGTGTAGGACTCTAAAGACTCGACTACTACGCTAGCAGTGGGTTTAACCACAGACCGCAATCGGCACTAGCTGTACGTAACAGTCCCCAGGTAGATGTCGATAAGAAGGCCGATGAGGAAACCCATCCGAACTCCTACTGAGCCTGATATGACAATCTCCGTACAGTCCGGTCTGTTCGTCTAGGACTTTCGCATATCGGGCCTAGGGGGCGGCAAGCGTCAGTCCCCTAAAAGCGGTATAAGTCGTGTCGGAGCGAAGCCCATTACACCTTGAGAAACTACTGGAAAACCTACCAGTAAATCTCGCTTGCCCTGGCCAGGGACTTTGCGTAATGGCTCTCCAGACACAGCGCGATATCAACTCCCAATACCGGGAGAGACGAATCATGTCTAACCGCCACTTCCTCCAAGTGCTCGGGACTGCACCCAACTACTACCTGTTTGCACGACTCCTTTGAGCCGTGGTAGGGTAGTAATCTAAGAACAGTGGGACACAATCGAGGCGAAGCAACAGTGTCAAGTTTGCGGACTATGCTGTACTCATGTCACCTGGGAACTGTTAACTGACGACGGGTATAATACCAACCAACAGTTCCCCGTGAGTCCTGTCCGGTGTACCCGTAACCCAACGAGCACCTGTATACTATCTCCAGTACGACGTACTGATGGCTGTGGGACAGACCATCTCCCCAACTGGGATGAGAAGCGTACACACTAGTCTACTCCAGAGTATCGATGCCCTGTCTCGATAATCCTACGACTAGGGACCTGAAAAAGGATATGCTTGTAGACTACCCAGCCCCCACTAGTGTGACTGCCATCACAACGCTGGTAGTCAAGCAAGATCCTAAGGGCTCTATCAATACGTACACACATATTAAGATAGATATAACCAAGTAGCATACTACCATGTTTAGCAAGACTGTTAATATAACTGTGAATATCCCAAGCTTCCATTAAGTAATATACAAGCTAGTATGATACAATAATGGCCCCTAGGGCATATACACTAACACTTCGGCCTCCTTGTGTCAACGATGATCCACCCGAGAGCTCTAACCTTGAGCTAAACCTCCAACTTGAGGTAACTAGAATACTTAGCTTGCTAATCTAAGTAGACTAGAGTGAGTAGAGTATGATTTAGAGTGGCTTAGTCTCACTAACCCTTGATTATCAACACATGATACACATAGGGTTTTGAGAAGAAGAATGAGAGAATCATGAAAGAGAATGAGAATGAAAATTGAAGAGAGTTCTCTTTTGAGGAAAGAGAAAACTTAGTTTTTATTATGATAATTGTGATGGCTACTTTGATTTCACCATAAGCATGTCAAAATTAATGCTAAGCAAAAATATCTAGTGTCCAAAGAAAATATCTAAGTCAACAAAAGTCAACAAAGTCAAATGGTCAAACCAATTAGCCATGACATAATTATCATGATAAAAATTAGTAATCAATTTCCTCCACCTCATAATGGTTTTAATCAAGTCAATGGTCAAAACCCTAATGAGGTGTCTCCACCTACGCCCCTCTCAACCGTATATACATACCGGCATCCGGGTTCCAAGAAAAACGAATACAATGAGACTAAACCAACCCAAAATCTAATACTAGGATCCGGCTTAAACCAAAGCCCACTAGTATCAACCGCCCGAACACCATACACGCACAAGTACGCATATGTGAACGAACCCAATCGTAAAACCATACGACCTCTACATCGTTTCGCCCGAAGCTGGGAAACCCTCTGTGTGGGACTCCAAAGACTCGACAGTACTCTGGCAGTGGATTTAACCACAAGCGCGTAAGCGGCACTAGCTGTACGTAATGGCTACCCAGGTATGTGTCGATAAGAAGGTCGATGAGCAAGCTCGTCCAAACTCCTACTGAGCCTATCTGTGACAATCTCCATACAGTCCGTTCTGTTCGTCTAAGAGTATCGCATATCGGCCCTAGGGGGTGGTAAACTTCAGACCCCTAATAGCGGTATAAATCATGTCGGAGTGTATCCCAGAACACCCTGAGAAACTATTGGAACGTCTACCGGTAAATCTCACTTGCCCTGGCCAGGGACTTTGTGTAATGGCTCTCCAAACACAGCGCGATATCAACCCTCAATACCGGGAGAGACGAATCCTATCTAACCGCCATTGCCTCCAAGTGCTTCGGGACTGAACCCAACTACTACCTGTTTGCACGACTTAATAGAGCCGTGGTAGGGTAGAAATCAAAAAACAGTGGGAACACACTTGAGGCGAAGTAGCTGTGTCAAGTCAACGGACTAAGCTGTACTCATGTCACCTGGGAACTGCTAACCGACGATAGGTATAATACCAACCAACAGTTCCCGACGAGTTTGTCCAGTGAAACTCATACCCCAATAAGAACCTGCATACTATCTCCAGTACGACGTACTGATGACTGTGGGACAGACCATATCCCCTGCTAGAATGAGAAGCATATACACTAGTCTACTCTGGAGTATCGATGCCCTGTCTCGATAATCCTACAACTAGGGACCTATATAAGGATGTGCTTATGGACTACCCAGCCCCCACTAGTATGATCTCCATCACAACAATGGTAGTCAAGCAAAGATCCTAAGGGCTCCATCAATATGTATTAGCGATATGTTAAAAGAAACATATACACATATTAAGATAGATACAAACCAAGTAGCGTACTACTATATCGAGCAAGACTGTCGTCAATCCGTGTATATATCCCAAACTTCCAAAATATATCTACAAACTAGTATTATACAATAATGGCCTCTAGGGCATACATATCCAACAATCTCCCACTTGCACTAAAGGCCAGCAATTGGTGTACCGCATACTCAACGTCTGCACTAAGGCCGGCTGCTGGCGTACCGCATACCCAATAGCTCAAAAAGTCGCTCGAACTGTGCTTGAGGAAGGGCCTTTGTGAATGGATCCACCGTGTTATCTTTAGTGTCTACTCTTCGTACCTCGATCTCCTGGCGATCAATAATCCCCCTGATCAGGTGATACCTCCTTAAGATGTGCCTGTATTTCTGATGGGACCGTGGTTCCTTCGCTAAAGCTATAGCCCTATTATTATCGCAATACAAAGGTATTGGGTCAACAATAGACGGAACCACCTGAAGTTCACTAATGAACTTCTTCATCCAGACCGCCTCTTTTGCGGCATCGTTTGCAGCAATTTATTCATCCTCCATCGTCGAGTCTGTGACGGTGTTCTGTTTGGAACTACCCAAACACGCCGCCCCTCCGTTGAGGGTAAACACAAAACCCGAGACAGACTTGTTGTCATCCTTGTCACTCTGGAAGCTTGAATCGGTAAAGGACTCGACCCTGAGGTCTCCATTACTGTAAATCAGGAACATCTCCTTAGTCCTTCTCAGTTACTTGAGAATGTTCTTCACTGCTATCCAGTGGTTCGCACCTGGGTCTGACTGATATCGGCTCACCACGCTTAGCGCATAAGCTACATCTGATATAGCATCGCATACATTATAGATCCTACCGCCGAAGCGTAGGGTATAGTGCTCATGCGAACCCTCTCCTCGTCAGTCTTGGGAGACATCTTCTTGGAGTGGTTGATTTCGTGCAATGCGGGTATATTACCGCGCTTGGATTCTTCCATTCTAAATCTCTTTAGTACGGTCTCTATGTACCTGGACTGCGAAAGTCCCAGTAATCTCTTGGATCTATCTCTGTAGATCTTGATCCCCAGAATGCACGAGGCATCAACCCTGTCTTTCATGGAGAACCGTTGTAACAAGAATAGCTTGACCGATTGTAGAATAGGAATTTCATTTCCTATCAAAAGAATGTCGTCCACGTACAAGACTAAGAATACGACAGTTCATCCTACAATCTTCTTATAAATACAAGGCCCATCCTCGTTTTTTATGAAGTCAAATTTATTGACTGTTTGATCAAAACAGATGTTCCAGCTCCGCGATGCCTTCTTTAATCCATAAATGGATTTAAGCAACTTGCACACCTTCCCGCTGCTCCTACTGTCTACAAAACCTTTTGGCTGATCCATATAAACGCACTCTTCCAAACTTCCGTTTAGAAAAGCCATTTTTACGTCCATCTTCCAGATCTAATAGTCATGAAAGGCGGCAATGGCAAGTCGAATCCGAATGGATTTGAGCATAGCCACTGGAGAAAAAGTTTCGTCATAGTCCACACCTGGTCTTCGACGAGAACCTTTTGCAACGAGTCTAGCCGTATAGGTTTCCACCTGCCCATCTACACCAAGTTTCCTTTTATAGATCCATTTGCATCCAACGGGTTTTAGCCCAGGTGGATCAATATCTAAGGTCCACACTTTATTGGTGTACATGGACTCCATTTTGTAGGGTTCCTAGGCACGCTAATGAAGTCTCACAAGGCATCAACCATGCCAATTTTAAATTTTATGAGTGCCGAGAAACCCTAATACGGATCGTCGACTAGAATTTTAGGCGAAAAGGAAACTAGATAACATCTTAACTAAAAGTGAGATGCTACAACCTTTGTAGATCCGGTTCTCCACTTCCTTAGCTCCACGTAGATGTCCTCTCGCTGTCCGTCTCGAATCCCGGACTCAAGCATCGGCTTCATCGGAGAAATGGGCGGGCAAGGTCGTCGGCTTCGTGCCGAAGATGATCTACGTCGAGGTTGCACAAGATCAAGCTCCAACTTCACCAAGTTGTGAAACTTGTGAAGAAAACACCCTATATTACTTGGCAAGAGGTAGAGGGTGAAGAAATAGGAGGTGGGTTCACTTTAGAATTGGATTTAACACACTTTTGCTCAAGATGCCATTGATGAAGACAAGCTTTCCTTCTTGATGAAGATGATGAAGAAGAAGAAAAGATATGATAAGTTATTTTCAAATGAAAAAGAAAATGAATACTTATCATAATGTAGACCATGGTTAGGTGTAGAGAATTGACTAAGGTTAGATGAATGGTTAGGGTTAAGCATGAAGACAAAATGGTCACTTTGGTCAAACCTTCATGAAGCTTCAACAAGCTTCAAGAATGAAAGCAACCATTTTGTTTTCTTTTGCCATTTCTTTTTAATCCAAATAAAAAGATAAATGAATGAATAAAGAAAAACCCTAACCATTTACTTAACCAAGGTTTAATTCTTTACACTTAACCAAATGAGCAAGCATCATCAAACATGATACAAACATGTGCACAAAAGTATATCACATATACAACTTGCACATCAAGTGAGAATATCCATTTAAAGTGAACCAATACTAGTTAATGCAAAGTAATATATCATATATATAATTATACATTAAATCATTAAATCAACACTTGATTTAACGATTCGGTCATATCGCATATAACCGACTAGTATCCTATGTATCGGCTTATCGAATCAATCCTGGATTCGATATCTAGGTTATATCGCATATAACCAATCGATACATTCATCGCGAGAATGAAATACTGTATCACATACACGCATTATTCGCGGTCCCGCACATATCTCATATGCGCTCCTATTTCGTTTCGCTTGAGCCAGGGAACCTCTATGTAGGACTCTAAAGACTCGTCAATACGCCGGTAGCAGATGATGATCATATCAAGCATCCACAAGCCGCAAGCGGTCTGCTAAACGTAACGGCCATCCGGGTATTGAGCGATCAGAAGATCGACGAGCTAGCCCGCTCACACTCCTGTGAATCCAACCAGTAACACTTACCGTACAGTCCGGTCTGTTCGTCTGATATGTCGCATATCAAGTCTAGGGGTGGTAAACGTCAGACCCCAATAACCGATAAGTCGTGCCGATGTGAGGCTCATAACGGGTCGAGAAACTACTGGTAACACTTACCAGCAAATCTCTGATCAGCCCTGGCCAGGGACTTCCCTGTTACGGCCAATCGAGCACAGCGCAACATCAACCCCCAATACCGGGAGAGACGAAACCCCTCCTATCGCTCATTGCCTCCATGTGACTCGGGACTGTACCCAAAGACCACCGTTTTGCACGCCCTCATGGACGTGGTAAGGTGGAGATCAAAGCACAGTGGGAATCACACAAGACTCTATGACGATCTCGGGTCTACAGACTAACCTGCACAAGTGTCACCTGAGAACTGCCATCTGACGTGAGGTATAATACCATCTGGGAGTTCTCGGCGAGTCCGTCCAGTGTACCCAGTCTCCACTGAGCACCCGTACACCATCTCTGATGTCAAACACCAATGGATATGGGATCATCCATCGCCCATCTTATGGGTCGAGAAGCGTATACGCTAGTCTAC
This sequence comes from Agapanthus africanus, assembly GCA_030015575.1. Taxonomy (NCBI): domain Eukaryota; kingdom Viridiplantae; phylum Streptophyta; class Magnoliopsida; order Asparagales; family Amaryllidaceae; genus Agapanthus; species Agapanthus africanus. Next base: position 211,789,473 of record CM057351.1, on the reverse strand, counting down.
ACTGGTATATCGATGCCCCGTCTCGATACACCCACGACTAGGGACCTTGAAGGATGTACTTATGGACTACCATGTCCCCACTAGTATGATCTGCATCATAGTCCAGGTAGTCAAGTACACATCCTAAGGGCTTTACCAACATGTAACCATAAGACAGTTTAAAGAGACTAGTATACATGTTAAGATAAAGAGTAACCAGATAGCATACTATCATATCGAGCAAGAAAGTCATCTCTATATATGTCCAAGCATCCAATATAATATACATCATCTGTACAATACTGGCCTCTAGGGCATACATACAACTAACAATCTCCCACTTGCACTAGGGCCAGCTGCTGTAGTATCGCATACCGAGCATCCCGAAGAGTCTCTCAAACTGTATCAGGGGAATGGCCTTCGTGAGTGGATCCGCCGTGTTGTTCTTCGTGTCAACCCTCCTGACCTCGATCTCCCGGCGATCAACTATCTTCCGGATCAGGTGATACCGCCTCAGAATATGCCTGGATCGCTGATGGGACCTGGGTTCCTTGGCCAAAGCCACCGCTCCATTGTTATCGCAATAAAAAGGTATTGGATGCTCAATGGATGGAACCACTCCAAGTTCAGTAATGAACTTCTTGATCCAGACAGCCTCTTTGGCAGCATCGTTGGCAGCGATGTATTCAGCCTCCATCGTCGAGTCTGCCACGGTTTCCTGCTTGGAACTCTTCCAGCTAACCGCCACTCCGTAAAGGGTAAAGACAAAGCCCGACTGCGACTTAGAGTCGTCCTTATCATTTTGGAAGCTTGAATCGGTAAAGGACTCCACTTGGAGTTCTCCGTTACCATACACCAAGAGCATCTCTTTAGTCCTTCGCAAGTACTTGAGAATGCTCTTCACAGCTGTCCAGTGATTCTCTCCAGGATCAGCTTGATACCTGCTCACTACACTTAGTGAGTATGCTACATCGGGTCTGGTACATAGCATCGCATACATGATAGAGCCTACAGCCGAAGCATAGGGTATCCCTTGCATGCGAGCTCTCTCCAAATCAGTCTTGGGAGACATCTCTTTGGAGAGAGTGACTCCAGAGATCGTGGGCAAGTTCCCACGCTTGGAATCTTCCATACTAAACCTTTTTAGTATGGTGTCAATGTACCTGGATTGGGACAATCCTAATATCCGTTTGGATCTATATCTATAGATCCTTATTCCCAATATGCAGGAGGCATCACCAAGATCTTTCATTGAGAATCTTTGTGATAAGAAGAGCTTGACCAATTGCAGCATAGGAATATCATTTCCTATCAAGAGTATGTCGTCCACGTACAATACGAGGAAGACAACCTTACTCTCTGCCACCTTCTTGTAAATACAAGGTTCATCTGGGTTTTTGACGAAATCAAACTCTTTGATAACGACGTCAAAGCATATGTTCCAACTCCGCGATGCTTGCTTTAATCCATAAATGGATTTAAGCAGCTTGCACACCTTCCCGCTGCTCCCACTGTCTATGAAGCCCTCTGGTTGAGTCATGTACACGCACTCTTCTAAATCACCGTTTAGAAAGGCGGTCTTAACATCCATTTGCCATATTTCGTAGTCATGATATGCAGCGATGGCAAGCATGATCCGGATGGATTTAAGCATAGCTACTAGAGAAAAGGTTTCGTCATAGTCCGCACCTGGTCTTTGACGAAAACCCTTTGCTACAAGTCTAGCTTTGAAAGTCTCCACTTTCCCATCTACACCAAGTTTTTTCTTGAAGATCCACTTGCTCCCAATGGGTTTTACCCCTTCAGGAGCAACTTCCAAAGTCCATACTTTGTTGGTGTACATGGATTCCATCTCGGACCGCATAGCATCTAGCCATTTCACTGAGTCCCCACTCGTGATGGCCTGCTCGAAGCTAGTTGGGTCATCATCCTCCATGATGAAATCCTCACTTCCACCATCAATGAGAAAACCATAGTATCTCTCAGGTGGACGAGGAACCCTACTAGATCGGCGGAGAGGCTGAGGTTCGTCGGGTACTACTGAATCCTCTGGTTCTACCAAGTCTTCTGTTATAGTTTGTGTCGCTGGAACCTCTTCCAGTTCTACCTCAATGCCATTTATCTGTTTCATAAGAAAACTTTTTTCTAAGAAAGTGGCATGTCGAGAAACAAACACTTTTTGTTCCTCGGGATGGTAGAAGATATACCCCTGTGAATTTTTGGGATATCCTATAAACTTACATAAGACTGATCTTGCCTCGAGTTTGTCCGGATTTTGTCTTTTGACATAGGCTGGACAACCCCATATCTTAATGTAATTAAGATGTGGTCTCTTCCCTTTCCATATCTCATATGGAGTGGTAGGCACTGATTTTGTAGGAACTCTATTCAATAGGTCCATGGCTGTCTCAAGCGCATATCCCCAGAAGGAAATAGTTAACTCAGCTGTGCTCATCATAGAGCGCACCATATCTAATAGGGTGCGGTTCCTCCGTTCTGATTCACCGTTGTGCTGTGGTGTATATGGAGGAGTCAGTTGAGAGAGAATCCCATTCTCTTTTACGAAGTCCAGGAATTCATTGCTCAAGTATTCACCTCCTCGATCAGATCGAAGGATTTTAATACTTTTTCCGGTTTGGTTCTCGACTTCCTGTTTATATTCTCTAAATTTCTCAAAAGCTTCTGATTTGTGTTTCATCAGGAACACATATCCGAATCTAGAGAGATCGTCAGTGAATGTAATGAAGTATGAAGAACCATCCCTGGCATGTGTAGACATGGGACCGCATACATCACTATGTATCAGTCCCAAGAGTTCGGTAACTCTTTCTCCGTGTCCCGTAAACGGAGTCTTGGTCATCTTGCCTTTGAGACATGACTGGCAAGTGTCATAAGATGAAAATTCAAACGGATTTAAATATCCATCCTTATGCAACTTAGCCAGTCGTGTCGCATTGATGTGACCGAGTCTACAATGCCACAAGAAGGATTCGTTCAGTTCTGAACTCTTCCTCTTGTGTGTGTTTGTTATGCTCAGAACTGTTGATTGATTTAGAACATAAATGCCATTGCACAACGTGCCTGATCCAACCAACTTTTGGTTACGGAAAATGTTCATAACATTGTCCTGTAATACAAAATTATATCCCTCTTTACTCAATAAAGAAACCGATATAATGTTGCATATCAGGTTCGGCATGTAATAGCATTCGTTCAGAACCAATGTATTACCAGTTGGTAATGCAAGGTGTTATTCCCCGACAGTCTTAGCTGCAACAATTGCACCATTTCCAACTTTAATGTCTTTATCACCTTCTCCAAGTTCTCTACCTTTCCTGAGCCCATGTAACTGTTACATATATGGGATCCTGACCCGGTATCTAATACCCAGGACGTGGAGCAAATGGAGAAACAGTTCTCTGTAACGAACACACCCGAAGGAAATGCATCATCATGTACTTTCTTCATTCGGGTGGCATGGGAATCCTGGTATTCCCCTATATCCTGTTCAGTCCTATAACTCTTATAAGAAAGAACGGAACCAACGTTCCCCAGCGCAGTATAACATGCGGGTTCGGTCAATACATCCATATTATTATCTTTATTAGGGCATGACATGGTCACTACCTGGAGAGAGAGAGAAGAAAACACTTTAGCGTATGCTCGTGCAAGATCAGATTGGTTATTATCTTATCTAATCAGGATGGCTCCCACTGGTTTTTATCAAATCTTCCTTCAAACCCTAAAAGGAAAGACTAGCCGGGATTAATTACACCCTACAACTTCGTCGATCTTTCAGCCAGGCCAGTGTTGGTACTTTGAGGCAGGTTCCCCGTGCTTTCGCACGGACCTAATTAAAGTAAACCTCGTTTTCCCAGAGGCGTAACCCCGTTGACACCTTTCTAGACACCTATTTGATCGGCTAATTGTAATGCGTAAAACTCTCCCAGGAGTAACTCTTACTCGCAATGGGTATCGGGATCCAACTATCTCATAGAAGGTATGCAATCTCATTGCAAATTTCAACACTTGAAATTCCCGATAATATTTTGCCCCTAGCGTGCTATGACCTTGACGCATGCCAAACAACCCATAGTCCGCTAGTCAAGTTCAACCCGTACAATTCGTGATTGAATTAAACCCACCCGTACGACCCTTGACGCATGCCAAACAACGCCGTACGAATACCTTAATCCAATCGCATCTCATGCTACAGACAAGTAATAATCAGCTACCGTACACTACGCCTTGACGCATGCCAAACAACCGCAGCACGAATATTGAATATTACATATCAGAATTGACGGAGGGCTACGCAGGCTTTTCTGAAAACCATGAGCGTAATGAACTTGATATCGTTGTAGAATCAAATGAAGTTTTGAAATGGAGTGATTTTGAGGCTTTTCTAGTTTTGCTAAAGGGGTCACTCCCGGTGAAAGGATCGTCGGCCCTTTCCTCGTCGAATGAGGTGCGGGATATATCATATATATCACTGTGCAAAGCAGAAACTATAGAAGCAATCAAAAGTCAAACCGAGTGTGTAGCATCTGCCAGTTTTTGCTAAAGGAGTCACTCCCGGTGAAGGGATCTCGGTCCTTTCCTCATCGAATAAGGTGCAGGGTATATCATATATTCCGCTATGCAAAGCAAGAACTGTAGCTACCTTTTTTGTTTAAAATTTGATTCTACAACATCTTAGGTTTCTTTTCATTCATTAATCACATTAATGAAGTCCCATCATTTAAGTCACCTAAACATCACAGATAAATACGACGTACACTTATGCCATCCGCATTCGCCTCGATGTCCCCTCATGCACCGTTAGGTTAGGTAACTAACGACAGAGCAGGGCAGGGCTAGTGCGGGTGCAAAACATAAGTAACGTCTATATAATATATCATATATACTATATAAAGTATCTATCACAGAACATCACATGATCGCATCACAGATAAAGCAGCGGAAGAAACATATGAAACATTGGATATACTAGGACGTCCGTGTTTTCAATACGAGCCAGTATAAAACACGGATTCCACGGTCGTGATGAATAGCCAATCCCACACCCTTAGACCCCTACGAGAGCGTCAAGCAACCCTACCAATTCTAGGGTTAGGAGACCCGGACTCGACTCCTCGAGTTGGTCTCCCACTGGACCCCAGAACCCGGTTACTTGTGCTCCCCTCCTTGGGTCTATCCTAATGCGGAAAAGTAAATAATATACAAAAGGTGACAACTTCCACAACCTGGAAGTGCCCCAAATAAAAGAATATTATATACAAGTTTTTACATGAATGAAAATGAAAAACACTCATCTCACATAAAAACCCCCCGGCTATTCGAACACGACGATCCAATATAACATATCCAGCAACACATAACATCACATGTCATCAACGTAAGTAAATATGCGCATCCCAATTGTCGTTGACATATAGCAACGAAACCGGCGAAATCACATATTACACTTACGGTCACAAAAAAGAAAGTGTAAAACTACAACAGTTGGAATCCGCAACCTCTTTAGACATCGCATGCCAAATCAAATGAAATACTTAGACATCACATGCCTAACAATTATAAACCCCGCATTTTAGTCTCATTATCGAAAACTCTTTTCAATATCAAGTGAGACTAAACCGCTAGATTTATAACATTCATTCAGTTATCTCATAACTGTTTGTGAATTCCAATTATTGTATCCCATTCCAGATAAATAGAAAATATTAAACTTTCCGATCGAACATTCAAACACCCAAGTTTTCCCGAAACCGATCAACACATGAAATAAGTTCAAAGGCATTCACTTCATGCCTCAGTACCAACGGTCCAGCCGTAGAAGGGTCAAGCCAACGCCTCACATGTGGCACACCGTACTGCCCCAAACCCGAAGGTTCAAAGGGCAGTTCAAGACGGTCACATAATCGAGGTAAGGTTTGTTGTCTTCTAGAGGGACCATCACGTTACTTGCACTACTCAGAACGTCATTAAACTACGGAAAAGTCCAAAAATTAGAAATTTCCTGGTAGGGGAAAGGTTGGGTATTTACATCCGGTCGAAACTTTTAACATATTCTAAATATCCGGAAAACACATAGACGACATTTGAAATTTCCGGTCGAATCATCGAAGCTCTAAAATACCTCAGAAAACTCAACTGTTGAGTGCATATTAAAACTTCCCAGAAAACTCAGCTGCTGAAATGGTGAATTACTGTGCAAAAATTACAAGAAAATCCCATTAGTTGGCCGCGGAACCGCCGCAGAAGCCAAGCTTCTGCCGCGGTTCTGCCGCACTTTTTATTGTTCATGAGGTAAATTTTGCACCGTAGTTCTTAGAATTCCCTGCTGAATTTTTTAAGAATTTTTAATCTGGAAAAATCCCAGTTTTTGGAAAAAGTCCAGAGAGCATGATGTGTTAGGGTTTCGATGTGTATTCGGGTTTCAAACGTCGTCTAGACTTCGCCTAAGGCTCTAGCTAGGCTCTGATACCACTGTAGGGTTCCTAGGCACGCTAATGAAGTCTCACAAGGCATCAACCATGCCAATTTTAAATTTTATGAGTGCCGAGAAACCCTAATACGGATCGTCGACTAGAATTTTAGGCGAAAAGGAAACTAGATAACATCTTAACTAAAAGTGAGATGCTACAACCTTTGTAGATCCGGTTCTCCACTTCCTTAGCTCCACGTAGACGTCCTCTCGCTGTCCATCTCGAATCCCGGACTCAAGCATCGGCTTCATCGGAGAAATGGGCGGGCAAGGTCGTCGGCTTCGTGCCGAAGATGATCTACGTCGAGGTTGCACAAGATCAAGCTCCAACTTCACCAAGTTGTGAAACTTGTGAAGAAAACACCCTATACTACTTGGCAAGAGGTAGAGGGTGATGAAATAGGAGGTGGGTTCACTTTAGAATTGGATTTAACACACTTTTGCTCAAAATGCCATTGATGAAGACAAGCTTTCCTTCTTGATGAAGATGATGAAGAAGAAGAAAAGATATGATAAGTTATTTTCAAATGAAAAAGAAAATGAATACTTATCATAATGTAGACCATGGTTAGGTGTAGAGAATTGACTAAGGTTAGATGAATGGTTAGGGTTAAGCATGAAGACAAAATGGTCACTTTGGTCAAAGCTTCATGAAGCTTCAACAAGCTTCAAGAATGAAAGCAACCATTTTGTTTTCTTTTGCCATTTCTTTTTAATCCAAATAAAAAGATAAATGAATGAATAAAGAAAAATCCTAACCATTTACTTAACCAAGGTTTAATTCTTTACACTTAACCAAATGAGCAAGCATCATCAAACATGATACAAACATGTGCACAAAAGTATATCACATATACAACTTGCACATCAAGTGAGAAAATCCATTTAAAGTGAACCAATACTAGTTAATGCAAAGTAATATATCATATATATAATTATACATTAAATCATTAAATCAACACTTGATTTAACGATCCGGTCATATCGCATATAACCGACAAGTATCCTATGTATCGGCTTATCGAATCAATCCTGGATTCGATATCTAGGTTATATCGCATATAACCAATCGATACATTCATCGCGAGAATGAAATACGGTATCACATAAACGCATTATTCTCGGTCCCGCACATATTGTAAGTGCACGGCGGCGCCCCGGCCGTCAATCCGACGGCGGAATGCGGAAGCGGTGATAAACTTTAATTTTATGAACTTAGCAAACCGGCACCACCGCGCACTAAACACCCGGATCGAACCATTAACTAGTCTAAGCTAACTACAAGACGGGTTAGAGATATACCGAATGATCCGAGTCCTCCGGTCTTCTCGTCGTCGTCCCGATCTCCTGCGGAAACTCCGGTCGTTGCCTCCTCGCCGGAAGGGCACCACATCGCCTGTATCTTTTACGGGCTCCCACCTCAATACCGAGGCAACTCGGGCGCGAAGTTGGCTGGCCGACGTGTCCAAGATTTGCTGTAGAATGTGTATTGTAGAGGCTAAGTCTCATTTGGGGTTTGTTGCCTTTGAAGATGATGGAGGAATCAAGATAAGAAAAATGGTGCTTGCATTTTTCTTAACATGAAAAGAGATCAAAATGCTACACTCTCAAAAATGAAGCTCTCATCTTCTTCTCTCAAATGTGTTCAACCATCTCATATGAGAAAATGGTGGAGGAGAAGAATACATAAGCAAGAGGGAGGTGAGTGTAGGAAAAGAGAGAGGGTGACCATATCCAAACATCATCATAACTAACTCACATCAACTACTAATCACCTCAAATCAACAAAAAGCAAGTGATGATGATAGATAAGAATGGTGTCAAAAGGTGCTTTCATAATTAATCCATATGCAAGAAAACCCTCCACAATGTGTTATTTGCAAACTTGCAAATAACACCCTCCATCGAAAAAGTCCGGCCGGGAAAGAACAAAGGAAAACCGGCCGGAACGGAATGCAAACTGGCAACTCCAGAAAACTGGTCCCGTAATAAATTACAGGAAAACCCCCATACTGTGCATACACACCCGCATCTGTATTCCGTCCGGATACAAATGCAATGAGACAAAATCTACACTGTACTAAACTAGGATCCGGCTTAAACCAAAGCCGGCTAGTAATATCCGTCCGATCCTGATCCGTGCAATACCGCACGTATCTGATCGAACGCTGCCATATAACCATACGGCCACTAGTACTAACCGTCCGATCCTGATCCGTGCAATACCGTACGTATCTGATCAGACCCTGCCATATCTCCATACGGCCTCTACAGCGTTTCGCCCGAAAGCTTGAGTAACTGTAAGTGTGGCGGACTCTAAAGACTCGTCAATACTATGGTTGTGGATTTAACTACTAGCACGTCAGAGGTATATGCCAATACGTGACGGGCCACCAGCTATTGACCAAAAGGGACGTCGATGAGCGAACTCATCCTGACACCCTACTGAGCCTGTCAGTGACAATATCCGTACAGTCCGGTCCGTTCGTCTACGAGCATCGCATGGCGGGCCTAGGGGGTTGGTAAAAGTCAGACCCCCAAAAACGGTACAAGTCGTGTCGGAGTGTAGCCCAGAACACCCTGAGATACTACTGGAATACCTACCAGTAAATCTCCTGCCTTGGCCAAGGACTTCATGTAATGGCTCTCCTAGACACAGCGCGACCTCACCCCCAATACCGGGAGAGACGAACCACTGAAGATCCGCTCACTGCCTCCATGTGGCTCGGGACTGTACCCAACTAAAACCTGTTTGCACGACTCTTTTGAGCCGTGGTAGGGTAGTAATCAAAGCACAGTGGGAACTCACACGAGACAAATGACGATCCCCAGGTCGATGAACTAACCTGTACACATGTCACCTGGGAAATGCTATCTGACGTCAGGTATAAGACCAACTAGCATCTTCCCGGCGAGTCCTGTCCGGTGTACTCATAACCCAATGAGCACCTGTATACATCTTAGGTGAACCAACTGACACCAGTGGCTTGTGAGTCCGGCCACCGCCCCTCGTCGGGGTCTCGACTGTATACACTAGTCCACTCTGGAGAATCGATGCCCTGTCTCGAAACTCCCACGACTAGGGACTTTTAAGGATGTGCTTATAGACTACCAGCTCCCACGTATATGATCGCCCTCATACTGCTGGTGGTCAAGCAAGAATCCTAGGGGCTCTATCAACGTGCAATAGCGACCTGTCAGGTTACCTAAAGCAGTACACGATGATAAAGGTAAACCAGATAGCGTACTATCATCTCGAGTGAGACTGTCCTACCGGGATAGGTCCTCCCTCAATCATTGCAATCACGTGCCTGTGATCCAATAATTGACTCTGAGGGCACTATCTCCAACAATCTCCCACTTGCACTCAAGGCTAATTATTGCGATGTCGCATACTCACAGCCTGTGTGATACCGAACACCCAACTCCCCTACTAGTCAGTCTCACAAAATCCGTTTGCGAAACTATTGCGTTCGAGGAATAGCCTCAGTGAGTGGATCCGCCTTGATGTTTCTTTCTATGTCTCTCTCTATCTCATGTTCGCGGAGAAAGCCATCTCCCGAAATGAGCAATACCTGTCTTAGAATGTCTGGATGTCTGATGGGACCGAGCTCATAAATGAACTCCAAATCCAAATTTCATAGACTGTATCGTCAACTGAACTTAATCAGTATCCTGCGCCATGCCACCCTCAGTATTGCCTTGGACCACCTGTCCAAAGTACTGCCCCTCGTCAGAAGGAAAACTATAACTCTGACAACCTCCTTGTCATCCATGTCACCTTGGAAGCCTGGAATGACAACTGTCTCCCAAATGAGGTTGTTGTTATCATATCCCTAGAACATCCACTTATGTTCTAAAACTGCTTCCGATTGTTTTTCCAGGATTGGATCAATGTCAACTTATTGCATCTAGTGCAAGAACAACATCTGGTGTGGTACTTGACATCTCATGATTGACTCAATTGCCTAAGCAAGTGATCTGCCAATCATGCACATCCCTCTCTACTTTAGTCTATAAGACACCTTTAGAGAGGGTGACTCCATCACCTGCAGGTACACTACCGTGCCAGGAGTCATCCATTCTAAATGCTCTTAGAATGCTGTCAAAGTACCCTGATTGGGAAACCACTCAAATCTAGATCTAAAACCATAGATCTGGTAACCAGTATGTCTGATATAATGTCCAAGTCCTTTGTGGAGAAACCACTTTGTGACGACCAAAGTATAACCGATCGTAGTATAGGAGTTTCTTTTCCTACTTTGTGTATGTCATCCAAATACCAGGATATCATACCCTACTACCTTCTCAACAGATCCATCCCCTATTCTGATGAAGTCAAACCTATGACTGTCACATCAGAAATAGATGATCTATCTCCGCTACATCTGCTTTAGTCTATAAATAGACATAAGCCTGATGTCCACCAATGTTTACGCTGCTCCCACTGACTACGACAACCCTCTGGCAGAGTCATATAGACGTACGCTTCTAAAACCAGTTTAGAATGACGCTATACTCATCCTCCTGCCGGGTCTCATAGTCTGGAACAACAGCAATGGCAAGTCTGGGTAAACAAGAACCTCTCTGCCACCGTCCTTGAGTATACCGAAGTACCTCTCGGGTGCCTGAGGTTACCCACCTTATCTGCGGAGTGGCCAATGGAATGTCAAATCAGATTGAATCTTTAGGTTCCTTATCAAATCTTCAGTAATCGTTTGCGGTTCTGGAATCACTTCCAGTTCTACCATACTCCCACTACTGTTTTCTGAAAAAATCCATTTTTATTAAAACTGTGGCGAGTCTAGAACAATATCACTATTGATCTTCCAGATGGTAGAAAGTCAACCCTCGTCATAGCCTGGGTCAACCCACAAACAGCCATTACAGAAACGTGTCTTGAGTTATCCAGAGTCTGGTTTTAATCATAAGCCAGACAACTCCCCGTACCTTAACAACGTTAAGATATGAACTGTTCTATATCCAATATAGAACCAGAGGCACTGATTTAATTGAACCAGATTCAAATCATGCAGCTGTCTCCAGTGCATGTCAACTAAATGGAAGGAGGCTGATCAGCGTTACTCAACTTAGGAATGCTTCCAATTATGAGTAACCTGAAAGAGAAGCAAGTTCTCTTAATCATTACTATCATCTGAATACCATGCACAAATATCTACATCTTCGATCACTTTGAAGAATCCCGATACTTGCAATATCTGGTTCTCTACTTTATCCTTATACCTATAGCTCCTCAAAACTTAGACCTTGTGTTTCTACGAAACACATGTCTAAGAACTAGAGAAGTTAAAAGTAAACAGAATATAGTATGAGGACCAACCCCTCTGTCCTAATGGACACTGGACAACATACAATACTCTGTATAAGTCCGCTGAGTCTAACAACTCTTTCACTGTGCGTCGTAGGTTGAAAACTGTACTTATGGTTAAGAAGAATTACACCGCTGTTTAATGCTCCTTACCTAACCATCCACTGATATAGGTAAATGTCATCGACATAATATCAAAAGGTATATCTCACTCTATGAAAATAGACGTACAGATATATCAATTTGAAATTGGTGCACAACAGGGGATATTCAAAACCAAATGTTTGCCAACCGGCAAACAACCCAGGTGACTTCCTCAGATATCACTAATTACAACGAATCCCGATATAATGAGGATGATCACCTAATTCCCAATAACTTACCCCCACTCACCATCTGTAAAACCATACAGATGTGAGAATCCATCCTGGTAAATATATACCCTGTAGTAAGTGTCTAATCGGGAAATCAGTTTTTCTATTAACAGTACACAGTGAACTGAAACATTGAAATGTTTCGATGGGGTATCCTGGTATTCCTAGTAATGCCCCTACCATTATCCAGATTCACAACTATAACCGTATAATTCTTTTCCACCTCTCCAGATCCCTTTATATGTCTTTAGTCATTACCTTCTGCACACCCCTTTAGGCCAATTGGTTTTCTTCCTTCCCTACCGTTCGGCACCAGCCTATGGTTTGGAAGAAGACTATCCAATAAGCATAATGGGTGTACTGTCCTAATCCTAGGAGCACTCGCAATGCGAGAGAAGGTGAAGATAAAAGACAACTGAATAAACCTTATTCCTATTTCTCCTGGACCAGAATCCATCCCCGAACTGGAACAAGTTCCTTTCGAGTTCGTATATAACCATACGATGGAGTATCCAATAAACTGTGGATCTTCGTAGTGATACGGAGTGTCCCGGAGAAATACAAAGGTGATTTAGGATTGGCGAAGAAATACTTGGTTTGGTCGTGAATATCAGTCGCAATTTACTTTGCCCTCTTACTAATCCCTTGCTTTGTCTTAATCTTAATACCTTCTGCACACTGTTTAGGCTAATTGGTTTTCTTTATTCCCTACCGGTCGGCACCAGCCTAAGGTTTGGAAGAAGACTATCCAATTTGCGTAATAGGTGTATTATCTCCTAAACCAAGGAGTACTCACAACCTGAGAGAAGGTAAAAGGAAAAGACAACTGAATAATCCTATCCGTTTTCTCCAGAACCGGAAACCATCCTCGAATTCCTTCGAGTTCGTATCTAACCATACGATGGTTTTGTCCAATGGAAGTGGACGTTCGCAGTAATATGGGGTGTCCTGGAGAAAAGGGTAAAAGTAGGAGTGGCAATGAGGTCTGTAACTCTGACAATCCAAAAGCCAGTGTTAAGAAGGTGCGGTCAACTTGGTCACTGAGTCATAGTCTAGGGTCGGGTCAATGGTCGCTGCCAGAGAGAGAGAGAAAAGAAACACTCAGCGTGCACTCTAACCTAGATCAGAATGGTTACCAATTTATCTAATCTGGAAACCTCCCACTGTACCTCAAATTCTCCTCCAAACCTGAAAGAAGAATTAGTCGGGGTCACCCGAGGAGTAAACTAACTCATCAGTGGGAATCGGGATCCAACTATCATCGCATGACAACGTGACGGAATTCGCTCACGCTATCACACTCCAGAAGGTATGCGCATATCTGGCAAGTTTCAGTTCTTTTGAAACTCCCGATTTGATTTTTACCCCATGCTCTTATGACCTTGACTTTGGCCAACAAATCATAAGTCACATGTCAAGTTCTGCCCGTCATTCTCCAGGTTAATTTGAGCCCACCCGTACAAGCCCTTGATTTTGGCCAACAAGGCTATACGACTGCCCCAAACCAACGCATCTATCTATGCTGCATATGAATAACCAACAGCTACCAAACACTGTGCCTTGACTTTGGCCAACAAACACAGCTTGAATACTATTGACTACCCATATGAAACGAAGGAGGGTTACGAATGGTTTCTGGCGAAAACCTTTAACGTAATGAACTTGATATCGTTGAAGGAACAGATAGCTTTTTAGAAAATATAGTGACGAAAACCTTCACTAAAGAGGTCACTCCCGGTGAAGGGATCTCGGCTCTTTCCCCGTAGAATGGGGTGCAGGATATTCCAAATGAATACCACGATGCAAAGCAAAAGTAATCGGCTATAGTGAAGTTAATGCCCTGACGCAAACTTCTGTCCAAGGGGTCACTCCCGGTGAAGGGATCTCGGCCCTTGCCTCGTCGACTGAGGAGCAGGATATTCCAAATGAATACCACGATGCAAAACAAAAGTGAACGTCCTTGCAATAACAGCCTTTTGAAAAGTGTTCCAACAACATCAGAAGAGGTTTGTTTTAACTTGCATTGATCCAAATCAACGCAGTCCCATCAATTGATCACACCACAAAGAACGAAAATATACTGATGTACGTATATGCCATCCGCATTCGCCACTGGGTCCGGTCATCACCCGTTAGGTTAGCTAACTAACGACAGAGCGGGGACTGGACTAGCGCGGATGAAAAACATATACAACATCTACTAATATATATACCAATATATTATATTCGCTCAAGGCGTGATAAAAATGCAACATCACAGAAATGTACAGCATCACAGAACAATACAGATATCTGGGGTCCCCGGGTTTCACAGAGCCACTACTCAAACCCGACGTTCCCCTGGTCGTGTAGATAGCCTGTGCAATGAAATCCTAGACCCCTACGGGCGCGGTAAGTTACCCGCCAAAACCTGAAGCGAGGCAGCCCCCTTCAGCACCGTGAATGGACCACCCAGCACTTCACGGAATCCGGTAACTTGGGCACCCCTCCTGGGTCAACCTGTGCCCCCTACGAGTGCGGCGAATAGCCCGCCAATTCTAGAGTGAAGCCCCCTCCGTCCCAATGCCATGAGATGCGGGCTTGTTGCCCTCCAGAACCCGGCTATCCGTGCACCCCACCGCGGGGCAAACCTAGTACAGAAAGTAAAATATACATACAACGGGTACATCGACCGCAACCAGGTCGTGCCCCAAAAGAATAATACAATCAGGCAGTGACGGCAGTCCACATGTCGGACGCTCGTCCCGCAATATCAAATGTACATAATACAACAAAACTGTACTAGCATTGCATCCATGCTATCCCCCACGACCGATCCGCAACATCACAGCAAAATCACAAAACATCAACGTGAAAGTCACGTTCGCAAATACGTCTAACCGGGCTATAGCAGTTAGACCGGATTTACCGATCGAGTGACATTCACGGTCGCAGATATAATGTAAATACTGTGAAATAATGTGTTTAAAATATCCGATCGATCAAAAATTAACAAGTGGGCCCCAAGCAATACTGTAGCACTCACAGAAATTCTGGGCCCAATTTTAATATTCCAAAACCCCTAAAATCATCCCAGAAGCCCACTGGAAAAAATTGATGCAGCGAGGACACCAATGTGCGGCGGAACCGCGGCCCAATGGGGGGTTTGGCCGCGGTTCCGCGCTTCAGTGGTCGATTCACTGTATCGAACTTTTACAGAAGTCTTAGAATTTCCAGTACATTAGTTTTTTACAACCTGAAAAATTTTTGGACTTCAAAAAATTTCGACAGAAAACTGATGTAAGGAAAAACGCGGGTTTTTGGAATTTTGGTCGATCGGAAATGCAAACACATCAAACAAAGCTAGACGAAGTTAATGGCGAGGCTCTGATACCACTGTAAGTGCACGGCGACGCCCCGGTCGTCAATCCGACGGCGGAATGCGGAAGCGGTGATAAACTTTAATTTTGCGAACTTAGCAAACCGGCACCACCGCGCACTAAACACCCGGATCGAACCATTAACTAGTCTAAGCTAACTACAAGACGGGTTAGAGGTATATCGAATGATCCGAGTCCTCCGGTCTTCTCGTCGTCGTCCCGATCTCCTGCGGAAACTCCGGTCGTCGCCTCCTCGCCGGAAGGGCACCACATCGCCTGTATCTTTTACGGGCTCCCACCTCAATACCGAGGCAACTCGGGCGCGAAGTTGGCTGGCCGACGCGTCCAAGATTTGCTGTAGAATGTGTATTGTAGAGGCTAAGTCTCATTTGGGGTTTGTTGCCTTTGAAGATGATGGAGGAATCAAGATAAGGAAAATGGTGCTTGCATTTTTCTTAACATGAAAAGAGATCAAAATGCTACACTCTCAAAAATGAAGCTCTCATCTTCTTCTCTCAAATGTGTTCAACCATCTCATATGAGAAAATGGTGGAGGAGAAGAATACATAAGCAAGAGGGAGGTGAGTGTAGGAAAAGAGAGAGGGTGACCATATCCAAACATCATCATAACTAACTCACATCAACTACTAATCACCTCAAATCAACAAAAAGCAAGTGATGATGATAGATAAGAATGGTATCAAAAGATGCTTTCATAATTAATCCATATGGAAGAAAACCCTCCACAATGTGTTATTTGCAAACTTGCAAATAACACCCTCCATCGGAAAAGTCCGGCCGGGAAAGAACAAAGGAAAACCGGCCGGAACGGAATGCAAACTGGCAACTCCAGAAAACTGGTCCCGTAATAAATTACAGGAAAACCCCCATACTGTGCATACACACCCGCATCTGTATTCCGTCCGGATACAAATGCAATGAGACAAAATCTACACTGTACTAAACTAGGATCCGGCTTAAACCAAAGCCGGCTAGTAATATCCGTCCGATCCTGATCCGTGCAATACCGCACGTATCTGATCGAACCCTGCCATATAACCATACGGCCACTAGTACTAACCGTCCGATCCTGATCCGTGCAATACCGCACGTATCTGATCGGACCCTGCCATATCTCCATACGGCCTCTACAGCGTTTCGCCCGAAAGCTTGAGTAACTGTAAGTGTGGTGGACTCTAAAGACTCGTCAATACTATGGTTGTGGATTTAACCACTAGCACGTCAGAGGTATAAGCCAATACGTGACGGGCCACCAGCTATTGACCAAAAGGGACGTCGATGAGCGAACTCATCCTGACACCCTACTGAGCCTGTCAGTGACAATATCCGTACAGTCCGGTCCGTTCGTCTATGAGCATCGCATGGCGGGCCTAGGGGGTTGGTAAAAGTCAGACCCCCAAAAGCGGTACAAGTCGTGTCGGAGTGTAGCCCACAACACCCTGAGATACTACTGGAATACCTACCAGTAAATCTCCTTCCTTGGCCAAGGACTTCGTGTAATGGCTCTCCTAGACACAGCGCGACCTCACCCCCAATACCGGGAGAGACGAACCCCTGAAGATCCGCTCACTGCCTCCATGTGGCTCGGGACTGTACCCAACTAAAACCTGTTTGCACGACTCCTTTGGGCCGTGGTAGGGTAGTAATCAAAGCACAGTGGGAACTCACACGAGACAAATGACGATCCCCAGGTCGATGAACTAACCTGTACACATGTCACCTGGGAACTGCTATCTGACGTCAGGTATAAGACCAACTAGCATGTTCCCGGCAAGTCCTGTCCGGTGTACTCATAACCCAATAAGCACCTGTATACATCTTAGGTGAACCAACTGACACCAGTAGCTTGTGAGACCGGCCACCGCCCCTCGTCGGGGTCTCGACTGTATACACTAGTCCACTCTGGAGAATCGATGCCCTGTCTCGAAACTCCCACGACTAGGGACCTTTTAAGGATGTGCTTATAGACTACCAGCTCCTACGTATATGATCGCCCTCATACTGCTGGTGGTCAAGCAAGAATCCTAGGGGCTCTATCAACGTGCAATAGCGACCTGTCAGGTCACCTAAAGCAGTACACGATGATAAAGGTAAACCAGATAGCGTACTATCATCTCGAGTGAGACTGTCCTACCGGGATAGGTCCTCCCTCAATCATTGCAATCACGTGCCTGTGATCCAATAATTGACTCTGAGGGCACTATCTCCAACACATATCTCATATGCGCTCCTATTTCGTTTCGCTTGAGCCAGGGAACCTCTATGTAGGACTCTAAAGACTCGTCAATACGCCGGTAGCAGATGATGATCATATCAAGCATCCACAAGCCGCAAGCGGTCTGCTAAACGTAACGGCCATCCGGGTATTGAGCGATCAGAAGATCGACGAGCTAGCCCGCTCACACTCCTGTGAATCCAACCAGTAACACTTACCGTACAGTCCGGTCTGTTCGTCTGATATGTCGCATATCAAGTCTAGGGGTGGTAAACGTCAGACCCCAATAACCGATAAGTCGTGCCGATGTGAGGCTCATAACGGGTCGAGAAACTACTGGTAACACTTACCAGCAAATCTCTGATCAGCCCTGGCCAGGGACTTCCCTGTTACGACCAATCGAGCACAGCGCAACATCAACCCCCAATACCGGGAGAGACGAAACCCCTCCTATCGCTCATTGCCTCCATGTGACTCGGGACTGTACCCAAAGACCACCATTTTGCACGCCCTCATGGACGTGGTAAGGTGGAGATCAAAGCACAATGGGAATCACACAAGACTCTATGATGATCTCGGGTCTACAGACTAACCTGCACAAGTGTCACCTGAGAAATGCCATCTGACGTGAGGTATAATACCATCTGGGAGTTCTCGGCGAGTCCGTCCCGTGTACCCAGTCTCCACTGAGCACCCGTACACCATCTCTGATGTCAAACACCAATGGATATGGGATCATCCATCGCCCATCTTATGGGTCGAGAAGCGTATACGCTAGTCTACACTGGTATATCGATGCCCCGTCTCGATACACCCACGACTAGGGACCTTGAAGGATGTACTTATGGACTACCATGTCCCCACTAGTATGATCCGCATCATAGTCCAGGTAGTCAAGTACACATCCTAAGGGCTTTACCAACATGTAACCATAAGACAGTTTAAAGAGACTAGTATCCATGTTAAGATAAAGAGTAACCAGATAGCATATTATCATATCGAGCAAGATAGTCATCTCTATATATGTCCAAGCATCCAATATAATATACATCATCTGTACAATACTGGCCTCTAGGGCATACATACAACTAACACATTTTGGATCGCATAGCATCCAGCCACTTATCAGAGTCCCTACTGATAATGGCCTGCCTAAAACTGGTAGGGTCATCTTCTTCCAAGATGCAATCCTCTCGATCCCTGTCTATAAGAAAACCTTAGTATCTCTCGGGCGGATGAGAAATCCTACCAGATCTGCGGAGTACCAGAGGTTCGTCTGGGGTCATTGAATCTTTAGGTTCTGTCAAATCTTTAGTTTCAGTTTGTGGTCGCTGAATTTCTTCCAATTTTACCGAACTCCCACTTGTTTCTTTTGCAAGAAATCGCCACTCTAAAAAGGTGGTGTGGAGAGATACAAACACCTTCTGTTCCTCGGTATGGTACAACAGATATCCTATTGAATTTTTAGGATATCCTACAAACTTACATAAAACTGAACGTGCCTGCAATTTGTCCGGATTTTGTACTTTTACATAGGCCGGACAACCCCATATCTTAATACGTTTAAGATACGGCCTTTTACCATTCCATATCTCGAATGATGTTTTAGGCACAGATTTGGACGGAACATCATTCAATAGGTATGCCGCTATCAAAAGCGCATGTCCCCAAAATGAAAGAGGCAACTCAGCACTACTCATCATGGAGCGAACTATATCCAATAGGGTATGATTCCTCTGCTCCGATACACCGTTGTGCTCTGGTGTGTAAGGAGGAGTAAGCTGAGAGAGAATTACATTCTCTTTTAAGTAATCTAGGAATTCCGTGCTTAAGTACTGCCCTCCCCTATTAGATCGGAGGATCTTGATACTTTTGTCAACCAGGTTCTCTACTTCGTTTCTGAATTCTTTGAATTTCTCAAAAACTTCAGATTTGTGTTTCATAAGATACATATATCCGAATCTAGAGAGATCGTCAGTGAATGTGATGAAGTTCGAGAACCCTCCCTTTGCATGTATAGACATCGGACCACACACATCACTGTGTATAAGTCCCAAGAGCTCTGCTGCTCTTTCTCCATGTCCGGTGAACGGAGATTTGGTCATCTTTCCTTTGAAACAAGACTGACAAGTTTCATAAGATGAAAATTCGAACGTATTCAAGAGTCCTTCTTTATGTAACTTACTTAGTCTTTTCTCTACGATATGACCAAGTCTATAATGCCACAAGTAGGATTCGTTCATATCTGAACTCTTCCTCTCGCGTGTGTTTTGTACATTGAGAACTGTATTCTGATTTAGAACATAGACACCATTACACAGTGTACCTTCTACAACCAGTACCTTATCAAGGTAAATGTTCATGATATTTCTATCAAGAACAAAGTTATATCCATCTTTATCAAGTAAAGAAACTGATATGATGTTGCAAACCATGGAAGGTACATAGAAGCAATTGTTCAAAATCATAGTATTGCCATTTGGCAACACTAGGTGATCTTCACCAATGGCTGCAGCATTAACTTGTGCTCCGTTCCCTACCCTGAGGGACATATCACCAGGTCCAACTATCCTACCTTTTCTCAGTCCCTGCAATAAATTACAGATATGAGATATTGATCCGGTATCTAGTACCCAGGAGGTAGGACTAACCGAAAAGAAGTTCTCAATTACAAGAACACCTGAAGTAGATCCAATAGTATGCTTCTTCTTCATTTGGGTCTCCTTGGAATCCAAACAATCCTCTTTCCTCTGCTCATACTTACGATTGCCATCATAAGTTAGAGCCAAACTGACGTTTCCCAGCCCCGAATAAGAACTCGGATTGGTCAAGCGATATATTTTATTATCTTGATTAGGGCGTGAAATAGTTGCTACCTGGAGAGAGAGAATAGAAACACCCAGCATGCGCTCTTGCAAGATTAAATTGGTTATTAATTTATCTAACCAGGATGACTCCCACTGTTTCCTAAAATTCTTCTTCAAACCTTAAAAGAAGAACTAGTCAGGATTTAATCGCATGTCACAATACTTGCTTAACCTTTCAGCCAGGCTTTTGTTGGTACTTCGAGGGAGGTTTTCCAACGCTTTCACGAAGCTCCTTAATTATATAACCTCTTTTTCTTGGAGGCGTAGCCCCGCTAACACTGTTCTAGACACCTACTTGGATTATAGCATTGATTGTTAAGTGAAATAATCTCCCGAGAGTAATCCAACTCATCAGTGGGATCGGGATCCAACTATCATTGTGTGATGACCTAGATGGAATCACTCTAGTCATTATACTCCAGAAGGTAAGCTAAATCTACAAGTTTCCTGTATATTTGAAACTCTCGATATGGTTTTTACCCCTAGGACCCAAGTGTCCTTGACTGAGCCAATATATCAAAGGATCCTAGTCAAGTTTAGCCCGTCATTATCTTGATTGCATTAGACCCACCCGTACGAGTCCTTGACTGAGCCAAAATGACCGCACGACTGTCCCAACCAATTGTAAGTCCATGCTACCTCTCCCGGTACTTTCGGGCATGCGGAATTTGATAAAAAACGATTTTCTTAGAGGTGGTAACATGGACTTAAAACCCGGATCTTTGTTAAACATCTAACTAACAACCTAACTACGAGTTGCTAACTACTCGGTTAGGGGGTTATACCTTTCTTTTTCTCGAACTCCTTCGTCTTCAAGCCTCGATGGATGTCCGGATCGCCTTCACTCCGTCGTCTCCTTGCGCCGAAGATAGATCCACGTCGAAAGCTTCTACCTTTGGCTTCTTCTTCGGTCTTTGAAGAAACTAGTTCACTTGGTTTGCTAAACCTTGTGAACTAGAGTGAGTAGAGAAGAGTTTGTATGGGATTTTATCTATGGTTCTTGGTTCTCAACTCATGAGACAAGTGAACCATAGAGTCAAGAGAGGGAGAGCAAGAGGAGGAAGATGAGAGCTCAAGAACAAGAGAGAGAATGAGCATGAAAGAATGAGAGAAGACTTTTCTCATTTGGCTCTCATAATCCAAAACAATCATAACACATCATATCAATCAAGTATTATGTGATGGTTTAAGCAACCATAGCCATATCATTTCATGCACTCATTTTGCACAAAAGAGCAAGCAAGCAAAAGTCTTTGACATTAAATGATAGCTATGGTTATCATGATGGTCAACTAGTCAAGCCTAGTCAACCGGTCAACAAAGTCAACAAAAGTCAACAAAGTCAACAACTCAACAACCATGTCACCATAATACCTAATTAATATAATTGTTAATCACATATCATATTCTCATTAGGGTTGAGCAAAAAGTCAATAGTCAACTGTCAACGGTCAACAACCCTAATGAGAATCCTCCGCCTCTGTCTCTCCGTCAACTGTGCATACACTCCCGCATCCGCGTTCCGAGGAACACGAATACAAACTGGATAAATCCAATCCCAATACATACACTAGGATCTGGCTTAAACCAAAGCCCGCTAGTGTTTACTGTCCGGACACTGTACGTGCACAAGTGCACGGATGTGACCGAACCCTGTCGCAAAACCATGCGACCTGCCGCAAAACCATGCGACCTCTACTCTTTTGCCTAAAGGCGAATAGCTTTATGTGTGGGACTCTAAAGACTCGACACTACGCTGGCAGTGGGTTTAACCACAGACCGCAAGCGGCACTAGCTGTGCGTAACGGTCCCCAGGTAGAAGCCGACAAGAAGACTGACGAGGTGAAACCCATCTGAACTCCTACTGAGCCTGAATATGACAATCTCCGTACAGTCCGGTCTGTTCGTCTGATACATCGCATGGCGGGCTTAGGGGGGCGGTAAACGTCAGTCCCCTAATAGCGGTACAAGTCGTGTCGGAGTGAAGCCCAAAACACCCTGAGATAACACTGGAAGCCTACCAGTATATCTCGATTTCCCTGGCCAGGGACTACTCGTGTAATGGCTCTCCTAGACACAGCGCGATGTCAACCCCCAATACCAGGAGAGGCGAATCCTGTCTAACCGTCACTGCCTCCAAGTGCTTCAGGACTGCACCCAACTACCACCTGTTTGCACGACTGCTTTAAGCCGTGGTTGGGTAGTAATCAAAGTACAGTGGGAACACACTCGAGACGAAGTGACAGTGTCAAGTCAGCGGACTAAGCTGTACTCATGTCACCTGGGAACTGATAACTGACGATAGGTATAATACCAACCGGTCAGTTCCCGACGAGTCCTGTCCAGTGTACTCGTAACCCAACGAGCACCCGCATACTATCTCCAGTACGACGTACTGGCGGCTGTGGGACAGACCGTCTTCCACTCTGGGATGAGAAGCGCATGCGCTAGTCTACTCCGGAGTATCAATGCCCTGTCTCGATAGTCCTGCGACTAGGGACCTGCATAAGGATGTGCATATAGATTACCCAGCCCCACTAGTGTGACTGCCATCACAACGCTGGTAATCAAGCAAAGATCCTAAGGGCTCCACTAATGTGTATAGGTGATATACTAAAATAAACACAAGTATACATTGAAGTAGAAACAAACCAAGTAGCATACTACTATATTGAGCAAGATTGTTTATACAAGGTGAATATCCCAAGCTTCCATTAGGTAATATACAAACTAGTATGATACAGTAATGGCCTCTAGGGCATATACACTAACAATCTCCCACTTGCACTAAGGCCATGTACTGGCGTATCGAAGACCTATCATCTCGATCAGCCGCTCGAACTGAGTCTGGGGCAAGGCCTTGGTGAATGGATCTGCAGTGTTATCTTCTGAAGCGACTCTCCGAACCTCGATCTCCTGGCGATCCACGATCTCCCTGATCAAGTGATACCGCCTCAAGATGTGTCTGGATCTCTGATGGGACCTGGGTTCCTTCGCTAAAGCTATAGCCCCGTTGTTGTCGCAATACAGAGGTATTGGATCAACAATGGACGGAACCACCTGAAGTTCTTTCAAGAACTTCCTTATCCAGACAGCTTCTTTTGCGGCATCGGATGCAGCGATGTATTCCGCATCCATCGTCGAGTCTGCAACGGTTTCCTGTTTGGAAATCTTCCAACACACCGCCCCTCCATTGAGGGTAAAGACAAAACCCGACATGGACTTGGAATCATCCTTGTCACTCTGGAAGCTGGAGTCAGCAAAGGCCTCGATCTGGAGGTCTTTTCCGCCATACACCAAGAACATCTCCTTAGTCCTTCTCAGGTACTTGAGAATGTTCTTTACCGCTATCCAGTGTTTCTCCCCAGGGTTTGACTGATACCGGCTTACCACACTCAGTGCATAAGCTACATCCAGTCTGGTACAGAACATCGCATACATTATAGAGCCTACCGCAGAAGCGTAGGGTATAACAGACATGCGATCCCTCTCCAAATCAGTCTTGGGAGACATCTCTTTAGAGAGGGTGATCCCGTGACAAGCCGGTAGGTTACCGCGCTTGGAATCTTCCATACTGAATCTTTTCAGTATGGTGTCGATGTACATAGACTGTGAAAGTCTTAATATCCTCTTGGATCTATCACGATGGATCCGGATCCCCAGGATGTATGAGGCATCACCCAGGTCTTTCATGGAGAACCTGTGTGACAAGAACCCCTTGACAGATTGTAGCATAGGAATGTCATTTCCTATTAAGAGAATGTCATCCACGTATAAAACGAGGAATACTACTGTTCTCGCTACAAATCTACTATAGATGAATGGTTCATCTGGATTTTTGATAAAGCCAAATTCCTTGACCGTCTCATCAAAACAGATGTTCCAACTCCGCGATGCCTGCTTTAGTCCGTAAATGGATTTAAGCAACTTACACACCTTTCCGCTGCTCCCACTCTGAATGAAACCCTCTGGCTGGTCCATATAGACACACTCCTCTAAATTTCCATTTAGAAAAGCGGTCTTTACGTCCATCTGCCAAATCTCATAATCGTGGAAGGCAGCAATGGCAAGAAGGATCCGAATGGATTTCAGCATAGCTACAGGAGAAAAGGTCTCGTCATAGTCCAAACCAGGCCTCTGACGAAAACCCTTTGCAACCAGTCTAGCTTTATAGGTCTCAACCTGTCCATCTACACCAATCTTCCTTTTGAAGATCCACTTGCATCCTATGGGTTTTACCCCGTCTGGAGCAACGTCCAACGTCCATACTTTGTTGGTGTACATGGACTCCATTTCGGTCCGCATTGCATCCAGCCATTTTACCGAGTCGACGCTCTGAACGGCTTGCTGGAAGCTAGTAGGCTCATCATAATCTATGATGCAATCCTCTCTATCCTCGTCTATGAGAAAACCGTAGTATCTCTCGGGCGGATGAGACTGCCTACTACTCCTGCGGAGCGGCGTAGGAATGTCCTGTTCTTTTGAACCCTCTGGTTCCACTAAGCTTTCAGTAATAGCTCATGGTTCTGGAATTTCTTCCAGTTCTATTGTGCTCCCACTTATCTGGGTTTCCAAAAACTCAGTTTCCAAGAAGTAGGCATGACGAGAAACAAGAACTTTTTGTTCCTCTTCGCAGTAGAAGAAATATCCCTTGGAGTTCTTTGGATATCCCACGAACTTACACTGTACTGAGCGTGCCTCGAGCTTGTCCGCATGCTGCTTTTTAACAAAAGCTGGACATCCCCATGTCTTAATGTGCTTAAGATAGGGTCTCTTCCCACACCATATCTCATATGGTGTAGTAGGCACAGTCTTAGTAGGAACTCGGTTCAAAAGGTATGCAGCTGATTCTAGCGCATACCCCCAGATTGATCGCGGTAACTCAGCGTTACTCATCATGGACCGTACCATATCCAATAGGGTTCGGTTCCGTCTTTCCGATACACCATTATGTTGCGGAGTGTATGGAGGAGTAAGCTGTGAGAGAATTCCGTTCTCTTTTCAATAATTCAGGAACTCGGCACTTAAGTATTCTCCACCTCGATCCGATCTTAGAATCTTGATACTTTTGCCGGTTTGTTTTTCTACTTCATTCTTATATTCCTGGAACTTTCCAAAGGCTTCGGACTTATGTTTCATTAAGAAGACATAACCGTACCTTGAAAAGTCATCCGTAAAAGTAATGAAGTAAGAATAACCCCTTCGCGCATGTGTAGACATTGGACCGCACACGTCGCTGTGTACGAGTCCCAAGAGCTCGCTCGCTCTTACTCCGTGTCCAGTGAACGGAGTCTTTGTCATCTTTCCTTTGAGACAGGATTGACAAGTGGCATACGACTGATATTCGAACGGATTCAAATATCCTTCTGTATGTAACTTCGTCAACCTTCTCTCATTGATGTGACCCAGTCTACAATGCCATAAGAAAGTATGATTTATTTCCGGAGACTTTCTTTTGTGTGTATTCTGGACATTGAAAATCTGTGGTTGGTTTAATACGTATATACCATTGCTCAATGTACCTGACCCAATCAAAACTTGATTAAGGTGAATGTTTACAACATTACTTACAAACGCAAATTCATAACCTTCTTTAGAAACTAAAGATACATAAATGATATTACAAGTTGCGTTGGGTACAAAAAAGCAATTACGCAAAACCAAAACATGTCCATCTGACATTCCCAGGTGATAGTCCCCCACGGCCTTAGCATCCATGCTAGCTCCGTTTGCAACTCTGACGGTCATGTCACCTGCCTTCAAAACCCTACGGTTTCTCAACGCCTGCAAAGAATTACAGATATGAGATCCTGATCCGGTATCCAATACCCAGGAAGTAGAGTTTATTGAAAGACAGTTTTCAATAACATACACACCTGAAGCTGAAGCCGCAACCTGCTTCAATTCCTGTGTCCTGGCTTTCCAAGCCCTGCAATCATTTTTCCAGTGACCTTTCTTATGACAATAGAAGCATTCTTCTTTATCCACAAGCTGCCCCGCTTTCTTTGTTGCCTTTATTTTTCCCTTCGTATCCACTTTACTAACACCGCCCCTTGGTTTGGCGAAGGCTTTCTTCTTCTTTCCCTTGGCTTTTGCCTAGGACCTAGAAGAGGAAGATCCTCCTACAAACAAAGTGGATGTTTCCCTACCTTTCTGTAGGGTGCCCTCTGCACTCCTCAGCATGTTGAGGAGTTCTGAAAGTTCAACTTCTTTTTCTTGTAAGTTGAAGTTCAGTATAAACTGGGCGTAAGTGGAAGGAAGGGACTGGAGAATCAAGTCAGTATAGAGCTCATTCTCCAACGTGGTTCCAAGTTCCGCGAGCTCCTCAATGTAGCCAATCATCTTAAGCACGTGTTCCGCTACCGATGATCCGATGGTCAACCTTGCCGAAAATAACTTCTTCGACACTTCGTATCTTGCGATACGAGATTGCTCTCCATACAGTTCTTTTGTATGGAGAAATATGGATTCAAGGTCCATATTCTCGTGCCTCCTCTGATGTTCGTTGTCCATCGAAGCAAGTACGAGGCACTTGGCCTTCGCGCTATCAATCTCCCAGGTCTTACGGATTTCCTTATCCGCGACGCTGGAGGTGGGACTTGGGACAGGGGGAGCTTTGGTGGTAAGAAGATACCCCAGCTTGTCGTAAGTGATTGTCATTTTGACATTCCTGAGCCAATCTTTGTAGTTTGGCCCTGTCAGTATGTTTTTATCTAGAAGTAACTTAAGTCCAGTCATTTCGATTGGTCGCTGCAATTAGGAGAGAGAAGAAGAAACACTTAGCACGATGCTCTTGCAAGTTTAGAGTGGTTTTTAATTTGTCTAAACAGGATGGCTCCCACTGTTTCTCGAATCCCTCCTCAAACCAAAAAAGGAAGAATTAGTCAGGATCAATCTCACCGTACAATACTTGCTTAACCGTTCGGCCAGGCTGGTGTCGGTACTTCGAGGGAGGTTTTCCAACGCTTTCGCGAAGTTCCTTAATTCAAGAACCTCTTTTCCCTGGGGGCGTAGCCCCGCTAACACCTTTCTAGACACCTACTAGGTTTATAGCATTGATCGTTAAGTGAGAAATTTCCCGAGTAGTAGCATATACTCACAGTAGGATCGGGATCCAAATATCATCGCGTGACGAAACTGAAGGAATCCTACCAGAATCATCACACTCCAGATGGTATGCAACACTAGCAAGTTTCAGTTCTTTTGAAACTCCCGATGTGGATTTTTGCCCCATGCTCTTATGA
Source organism: Agapanthus africanus (assembly GCA_030015575.1). NCBI lineage: Eukaryota > Viridiplantae > Streptophyta > Magnoliopsida > Asparagales > Amaryllidaceae > Agapanthus > Agapanthus africanus. The sequence goes on along the minus strand of CM057351.1, from coordinate 211,761,595 downwards.
CCTTGGCGTGAGGTCAAAATGTCATAAGTCACATGTCAAGTTCTTCCCATCATTATCCAGGTTAATTTGAATCCACCCGTACCTACCCTTGACGTAGGCCAAAATGGTAGTACGGCTGTCCCAAACCAACGCATTCTATCTATGCAACAGATAAATATCCGGCAGCTACCAATCACTATGCCTTGGCGTGAGGTCAAAATACATAGCTTGAATACTACCGAATATTTAACTGAAATGATGGAGGGCTACGAATGGTTTTGGCAAAACCGTGAACGTAGTGAACTTGATTTAGTCGTTGGAACGAGATAGCTTTTAAATGGAGTGGCTCAAACTCCGCATTTTAAAAGTTTGTTTTGAAAAGAACCGAGTGGTTTTTCGAAAGTGTTCCAACGACTTTTACTTGGTTTATTTTCTTGCATTAGTTCTTTTAATGTGTGATATTCTTGCATTAGTTCTTTTAATGTGTCCCATCATTTAATCCTACCATTGCAGAAAACAACCAAAATATGACGTACGCTTATGCCATTCGCATTCGCCACGGGGCCCCGTCATTACCCGTTAGGTTACTTAACTAACGACAGAGCGGGGGCTGGGCTAGCGCGGCTGTAAAACATAAGCAACGCCTAAATAATATCATATATATATATATATATTGCAATGATAGACATTTCAGATCACAGATGAACACATTGGATATACTAGGAACCTGCAATTCGTACGAGCCTATAACGAAAAGCAGATTACACGGTCGCGGTGAATAGCCAAAACCCCACCCAAGACCCCTACGGGTGCGGCAAACTACCCGCCAAGTACCCGAAGCGAAGCAACCTCCCTCATCCCCGTGAGTAGGCCACTCGGCACTTCGGCATACCCGGTAGTTTGTGCACCCCCTCCATGGGTCCATCCTAGGAGCAAAAACAGTAAAAAGAAATTATACAATGACGGCTACAACCCCGACCCGGTTGTGCGGCCATACAAATAATTATTACATCAATTTACAAATTTACATGAATTGAAAGAAAAGAAAACTCTCGTCTCACAACCCCCGGCTATTCACCCGCGACAATCCAATGAATTCATATACACATTCCAATAACATTACAGATGACAGATTTGTATAACCCCCACTAATCGACATATAGCGATTAGCATACGTTCAATACAAATATCACATCACAGAAAAACCCGTCAGCTTAAGTCTTTTAGAAGTTCGATCAAAAATACGGATTTTCAGGACCCCAAAAATAAAATTTTCGTTCTGGAAAATCTGGACAGAAAATATATATTCCAAAAATCCCAAAACAACCCAATAAAAACACTGCACCAAACTTGGACCTCGGCCGAGTCAACTCGGCCGCGGATCCGCGGCGGGAGCGTGCTCCCGCCGCGTTTCCGCGGCGCTTTGACTCGATCGTTGGACCAAATTTGGTGGGTGATCACACAAAAGCCTGAGCCGATTTTTAAGATAAAATTTATCAACTTTTGAACAGAATAAAAATCGGCAGAAACTTGAAAATCTCGGGTTCGTTTCGAGACTTTTCTTTGATCGATCTTCTAGCTACTTTGCTAACATGTTAGATAGAGTTTAACTAGGCTCTTATACCACTGTAAGTCCATGCAACCTCTCCCGGTACTTTCGGGCATGCGGAATTTGATAAAAAACGATTTTCTTAGTGGTGGTAACATGGACTTAAAACCCGGATCTTTGTTAAACATCTAACTAACAACCTAACTACGAGTTGCTAACTACTCGGTTAGGGGGTTATACCTTTCTTTTTCTCGAACTCCTTCGTCTTCAAGCCTCGATGGATGTCCGGATCGCCTTCACTCCGTCGTCTCCTTGCGTCGAAGATAGATCCACCTCGAAAGCTTCTACCTTTGGCTTCTTCTTCGGACTTTGAAGAAACTAGTTCACTTGGTTTGCTAAACCTTGTGAACTAGAGTGAGTAGAGAAGAGTTTGTATGGGATTTTATCTATGG